>BRYF01000019.1:237500-242500 GCA_030159135.1 Actinidia polygama
GCCGAGAAATTTTGAGCCATGGCCGAGCAAATGTGTCCCAAGGCTGCCCATTGCCGAGAAATTTGAGCCATGGCCGGGCAAATGTGTGCCATGGCTGCCCATTGTCGAGAAATTTGAGCCATGGCAGAGCAAATGTGTGCAATGGCTGCCCTTTGCCGAGAAATTTTGAGCCATGGCCGGGCAAATGTGTCCCAAGGCTGCCCATTGCCGAGAAATTTGAGCCATGGCCGAGCAAATGTGTGCAATGGCTGCCCTTTGCCGAGAAATTTTGAGCCATGGCCGAGCAAATGTGTCCCAAGGCTGGCCATTGCCGAGAAATTTGAGCCATGGCCGGGCAAATGTGTGCCATGGCTGCCCATTGTCGAGAAATTTGAGCCATGGCCGAGCAAATGTGTGCAATGGCTGCCCTTTGCCGAGAAATTTTGAGCCATGGCCGAGCAAATGTGTCCCAAGGCTGCCCATTGCCGAGAAATTTGAGCCATGGCCGGGCAAATGTGTGCCATGGCTGCCCATTGTCGAGAAATTTGAGCCATGGCCGAGCAAATGTGTGCAATGGCTGCCCTTTGCCGAGAAATTTTGAGCCATGGCCGGGCAAATGTGTCCCAAGGCTGCCCATTGCCGAGAAATTTGAGCCATGGCCGGGCAAATGTGTGCCATGGCTGCCCATTGTCGAGAAATTTGAGCCATGGCCGAGCAAATGTGTGCCATGGCTGCCCATTGTCGAGAAAATTTGAGCCATGGCCGGGCAAATGTGTCCCAAGGCTGCCCATTGCCGAGAAATTTGAGCCATGGCCGGGCAAATGTGTGCCATGGCTGCCCATTGTCGAGAAATTTGAGCCATGGCCGAGCAAATGTGTGCAATGGCTGCCCTTTGCCGAGAAATTTTGAGCCATGGCCGGGCAAATGTGTCCCAAGGTTGCCCATTGCCGAGAAATTTGAGCCATGGCCGGGCAAATGTGTGCCATGGCTGCCCATTGTCGAGAAATTTGAGCCATGGCCGAGCAAATGTGTGCCATGGCTGCCCATTGTCGAGAAAATTTGAGCCATGGCCGGGCAAATGTGTCCCAAGGCTGCCCATTGCCGAGAAATTTGAGCCATGGCCGGGCAAATGTGTGCCATGGCTGGACATTGTCGAGAAATTTGAGCCATGGCCGAGCAAATGTGTGCAATGGCTGCCCTTTGCCGAGAAATTTTGAGCCATGGCCGAGCAAATGTGTCCCAAGGCTGCCCATTGCCGAGAAATTTGAGCCATGGCCGGGCAAATGTGTGCCATTGCCGCCCATTGCCGAGAAATTTGAGCCATGGCCGAGCAAATGTGTGCAATGGCTGCCCTTTGCCGGCCATGGCCGAGCAAATGTGTCCCAAGGCTGCCCATTGCCAAGAAATTTGAGCCATGGCCGGGCAAATGTGTGCCATGGCTGCCCATTGTCGAGAAATTTGAGCCATGGCCGAGCAAATGTGTGCCATGGCTGCCCATTGTCGAGAAAATTTGAGCCATGGCCGGGCAAATGTGTCCCAAGGCTGCCCATTGCCGAGAAATTTGAGCCATGGCCGAGCAAATGTGTGCCATGGCTGCCCTTTGCCGAGAAATTTTGAGCCATGGCCGGGCAAATGTGTCCCAAGGCTGCCCATTGCCGAGAAATTTGAGCCATGGCCGGGCAAATGTGTGCCATGGCTGCCCATTGTCGAGAAATTTGAGCCATGGCCGGGCAAATGTGTGCCATTGCCGCCCATTGCCGAGAAATTTGAGCCATGGCCGAGCAAATGTGTGCAATGGCTGCCCTTTGCCGGCCATGGCCGAGCAAATGTGTCCCAAGGCTGCCCATTGCCGAGAAATTTGAGCCATGGCCGGGCAAATGTGTGCCATGGCTGCCCATTGTCGAGAAATTTGAGCCATGGCCGAGCAAATGTGTGCCATGGCTGCCCATTGTCGAGAAAATTTGAGCCATGGCCGGGCAAATGTGTCCCAAGGCTGCCCATTGCCGAGAAATTTGAGCCATGGCCGAGCAAATGTGTGCCATGGCTGCCCTTTGCCGAGAAATTTTGAGCCATGGCCGGGCAAATGTGTCCCAAGGCTGCCCATTGCCGAGAAATTTGAGCCATGGCCGGGCAAATGTGTGCCATGGCTGCCCATTGTCGAGAAATTTGAGCCATGGCCGGGCAAATGTGTGCAATGGCTGCCCTTTGCCGAGAAATTTTGAGCCATGGCCGAGCAAATGTGTCCCAAGGCTGGCCATTGCCGAGAAATTTGAGCCATGGCCGGGCAAATGTGTGCCATGGCTGCCCATTGTCGAGAAATTTGAGCCATGGCCGAGCAAATGTGTGCCATGGCTGCCCATTGTCGAGAAAATTTGAGCCATGGCCGGGCAAATGTGTCCCAAGGCTGCCCATTGCCGAGAAATTTGAGCCATGGCCGAGCAAATGTGTGCCATGGCTGCCCTTTGCCGAGAAATTTTGAGCCATGGCCGGGCAAATGTGTCCCAAGGCTGCCCATTGCCGAGAAATTTGAGCCATGGCCGGGCAAATGTGTGCCATGGCTGCCCATTGTCGAGAAATTTGAGCCATGGCCGAGCAAATGTGTGCAATGGCTGCCCTTTGCCGAGAAATTTTGAGCCATGGCCGGGCAAATGTGTCCCAAGGCTGCCCATTGCCGAGAAATTTGAGCCATGGCCGGGCAAATGTGTGCCATGGCTGCCCATTGTCGAGAAATTTGAGCCATGGCCGAGCAAATGTGTGCCATGGCTGCCCATTGTCGAGAAAATTTGAGCCATGGCCGGGCAAATGTGTCCCAAGGCTGCCCATTGCCGAGAAATTTGAGCCATGGCCGGGCAAATGTGTGCCATGGCTGCCCATTGTCGAGAAATTTGAGCCATGGCCGAGCAAATGTGTGCAATGGCTGCCCTTTGCCGAGAAATTTTGAGCCATGGCCGGGCAAATGTGTCCCAAGGCTGCCCATTGCCGAGAAATTTGAGCCATGGCCGGGCAAATGTGTGCCATGGCTGCCCATTGTCGAGAAATTTGAGCCATGGCCGAGCAAATGTGTGCCATGGCTGCCCATTGTCGAGAAAATTTGAGCCATGGCCGGGCAAATGTGTCCCAAGGCTGCCCATTGCCGAGAAATTTGAGCCATGGCCGGGCAAATGTGTGCCATGGCTGGACATTGTCGAGAAATTTGAGCCATGGCCGAGCAAATGTGTGCAATGGCTGCCCTTTGCCGAGAAATTTTGAGCCATGGCCGAGCAAATGTGTCCCAAGGCTGCCCATTGCCGAGAAATTTGAGCCATGGCCGGGCAAATGTGTGCCATTGCCGCCCATTGCCGAGAAATTTGAGCCATGGCCGAGCAAATGTGTGCAATGGCTGCCCTTTGCCGGCCATGGCCGAGCAAATGTGTCCCAAGGCTGCCCATTGCCGAGAAATTTGAGCCATGGCCGGGCAAATGTGTGCCATGGCTGCCCATTGTCGAGAAATTTGAGCCATGGCCGAGCAAATGTGTGCCATGGCTGCCCATTGTCGAGAAAATTTGAGCCATGGCCGGGCAAATGTGTCCCAAGGCTGCCCATTGCCGAGAAATTTGAGCCATGGCCGAGCAAATGTGTGCCATGGCTGCCCTTTGCCGAGAAATTTTGAGCCATGGCCGGGCAAATGTGTCCCAAGGCTGCCCATTGCCGAGAAATTTGAGCCATGGCCGGGCAAATGTGTGCCATGGCTGCCCATTGTCGAGAAATTTGAGCCATGGCCGGGCAAATGTGTGCAATGGCTGCCCTTTGCCGAGAAATTTTGAGCCATGGCCGAGCAAATGTGTCCCAAGGCTGGCCATTGCCGAGAAATTTGAGCCATGGCCGGGCAAATGTGTGCCATGGCTGCCCATTGTCGAGAAATTTGAGCCATGGCCGAGCAAATGTGTGCCATGGCTGCCCATTGTCGAGAAAATTTGAGCCATGGCCGGGCAAATGTGTCCCAAGGCTGCCCATTGCCGAGAAATTTGAGCCATGGCCGAGCAAATGTGTGCCATGGCTGCCCTTTGCCGAGAAATTTTGAGCCATGGCCGGGCAAATGTGTCCCAAGGCTGCCCATTGCCGAGAAATTTGAGCCATGGCCGGGCAAATGTGTGCCATGGCTGCCCATTGTCGAGAAATTTGAGCCATGGCCGAGCAAATGTGTGCAATGGCTGCCCTTTGCCGAGAAATTTTGAGCCATGGCCGAGCAAATGTGTCCCAAGGCTGCCCATTGCCGAGAAATTTGAGCCATGGCCGGGCAAATGTGTGCCATGGCTGCCCATTGTCGAGAAATTTGAGCCATGGCCGAGCAAATGTGTGCAATGGCTGCCCTTTGCCGAGAAATTTTGAGCCATGGCCGAGCAAATGTGTCCCAAGGCTGGCCATTGCCGAGAAATTTGAGCCATGGCCGGGCAAATGTGTGCCATGGCTGCCCATTGTCGAGAAATTTGAGCCATGGCCGAGCAAATGTGTCCCAAGGCTGCCCATTGTCAAGAAAATTTGAGCCATTGCCTAGAAAATGAGTGCCATGGCTGCCCATTGCCTAGAAAATGTGTGCCATGGCCGAGCAAACATGCCCCATTGCCGAGAAAATATGCCCCACGGACATGCCATGGCTGTCCCGTTGCTGGGCAAATGTGTCCCTTGGCTGCCGAATTGCTGGGCAAATGTGTTCCATCGACATTCATTGGCTTCCCATTGCTGGGCAGATGGGTGCGAAGGCTGCTGCCCCATTGCTGGGCAATTGTGTGCAATGGCTGCCGAGTTTATGGGAAAATGTGTGCCATCGACATTCCATGGCTCCCCCGTTGCTGGGTAATTTTGTGCCATGGCTGCCCATTGCTGGGCAAATGGGTGCCATCCACACCAAGGCCCAATGGGGTCTTGGTAAAAACAAGCATTTTTTTCGAAATGAGGTTATTCTAGCCCCGTTTGTTGTCAATTGCCAATCTCAAGGTCAACAAATATAAAGGCCACACCCGTGGCTAGTCGTAAGCCAATGT
>BRYF01000019.1:255000-260000 GCA_030159135.1 Actinidia polygama
CCATGGCCGAGCAAATGTGTCCCAAGGCTGCCCATTGCCGAGAAATTTGAGCCATGGCCGGGCAAATGTGTGCCATGGCTGCCCATTGTCGAGAAATTTGAGCCATGGCAGAGCAAATGTGTGCAATGGCTGCCCTTTGCCGAGAAATTTTGAGCCATGGCCGGGCAAATGTGTCCCAAGGCTGCCCATTGCCGAGAAATTTGAGCCATGGCCGAGCAAATGTGTGCAATGGCTGCCCTTTGCCGAGAAATTTTGAGCCATGGCCGAGCAAATGTGTCCCAAGGCTGCCCATTGCCGAGAAATTTGAGCCATGGCCGGGCAAATGTGTGCCATGGCTGCCCATTGTCGAGAAATTTGAGCCATGGCCGAGCAAATGTGTGCAATGGCTGCCCTTTGCCGAGAAATTTTGAGCCATGGCCGAGCAAATGTGTCCCAAGGCTGCCCATTGCCGAGAAATTTGAGCCATGGCCGGGCAAATGTGTGCCATGGCTGCCCATTGTCGAGAAATTTGAGCCATGGCCGAGCAAATGTGTGCCATGGCTGCCCTTTGCCGAGAAATTTTGAGCCATGGCCGGGCAAATGTGTCCCAAGGCTGCCCATTGCCGAGAAATTTGAGCCATGGCCGGGCAAATGTGTGCCATGGCTGCCCATTGTCGAGAAATTTGAGCCATGGCCGAGTAAATGTGTGCCATGGCTGCCCATTGTCGAGAAAATTTGAGCCATGGCCGGGCAAATGTGTCCCAAGGCTGCCCATTGCCGAGAAATTTGAGCCATGGCCGGGCAAATGTGTGCCATGGCTGGACATTGTCGAGAAATTTGAGCCATGGCCGGGCAAATGTGTGCCATGGCTGCCCATTGTCGAGAAAATTTGAGCCATGGCCGAGCAAATGTGTCCCAAGGCTGCCCATTGCCGAGAAATTTGAGCCATGGCCGGGCAAATGTGTGCCATGGCTGCCCATTGTCGAGAAATTTGAGCCATGGCCGGGCAAATGTGTGCCATGGCCGGTCGTTGTCGAGAAATTTGAGCCATGGCCGGGCAAATGTGTGCCATGGCCACCCATTGCTGAGAAATTTGAGCCATGGCCGAGCAAATGTGTGCAATGGCTGCCCTTTGCCGGCCATGGCCGAGCAAATGTGTCCCAAGGCTGCCCATTGCCGAGAAATTTGAGCCATGGCCGGGCAAATGTGTCCCATGGCTGCCCATTGTCGAGAAATTTGAGCCATGGCCGAGCAAATGTGTGCCATGGCTGCCCATTGTCGAGAAATTTGAGCCATGGCCGAGCAAATGTGTGCAATGGCTGCCCTTTGCCGAGAAATTTTGAGCCATGGCCGAGCAAATGTGTCCCAAGGCTGCCCATTGCCGAGAAATTTGAGCCATGGGCGGGCAAATGTGTGCCATGGCTGCCCATTGTCGAGAAATTTGAGCCATGGCCGAGCAAATGTGTGCCATGGCTGCCCTTTGCCGAGAAATTTTGAGCCATGGCCGGGCAAATGTGTCCCAAGGCTGCCCATTGCCGAGAAATTTGAGCCATGGCCGGGCAAATGTGTGCCATGGCTGCCCATTGTCGAGAAATTTGAGCCATGGCCGAGCAAATGTGTGCCATGGCTGCCCTTTGCCGAGAAATTTTGAGCCATGGCCGAGCAAATGTGTCCCAAGGCTGCCCATTGCCGAGAAATTTGAGCCATGGCCGGGCAAATGTGTGCCATGGCTGCCCATTGTCGAGAAATTTGAGCCATGGCCGAGCAAATGTGTGCCATGGCTGCCCTTTGCCGAGAAATTTTGAGCCATGGCCGGGCAAATGTGTCCCAAGGCTGCCCATTGCCGAGAAATTTGAGCCATGGCCGGGCAAATGTGTGCCATGGCTGCCCATTGTCGAGAAATTTGATCCATGGCCGAGTAAATGTGTGCCATGGCTGCCCATTGTCGAGAAAATTTGAGCCATGGCCGGGCAAATGTGTCCCAAGGCTGCCCATTGCCGAGAAATTTGAGCCATGGCCGGGCAAATGTGTGCCATGGCTGGACATTGTCGAGAAATTTGAGCCATGGCCGGGCAAATGTGTGCCATGGCTGCCCATTGTCGAGAAAATTTGAGCCATGGCCGAGCAAATGTGTCCCAAGGCTGCCCATTGCCGAGAAATTTGAGCCATGGCCGGGCAAATGTGTGCCATGGCTGCCCATTGTCGAGAAATTTGAGCCATGGCCGGGCAAATGTGTGCCATGGCCGGTCGTTGTCGAGAAATTTGAGCCATGGCCGGGCAAATGTGTGCCATGGCCGCCCATTGCCGAGAAATTTGAGCCATGGCCGAGCAAATGTGTGCAATGGCTGCCCTTTGCCGGCCATGGCCGAGCAAATGTGTCCCAAGGCTGCCCATTGCCGAGAAATTTGAGCCATGGCCGGGCAAATGTGTCCCATGGCTGCCCATTGTCGAGAAATTTGAGCCATGGCCGAGCAAATGTGTGCCATGGCTGCCCATTGTCGAGAAATTTGAGCCATGGCCGAGCAAATGTGTGCAATGGCTGCCCTTTGCCGAGAAATTTTGAGCCATGGCCGAGCAAATGTGTCCCAAGGCTGCCCATTGCCGAGAAATTTGAGCCATGGGCGGGCAAATGTGTGCCATGGCTGCCCATTGTCGAGAAATTTGAGCCATGGCCGAGCAAATGTGTGCCATGGCTGCCCTTTGCCGAGAAATTTTGAGCCATGGCCGGGCAAATGTGTCCCAAGGCTGCCCATTGCCGAGAAATTTGAGCCATGGGCGGGCAAATGTGTGCCATGGCTGCCCATTGTCGAGAAATTTGAGCCATGGCCGAGCAAATGTGTGCCATGGCTGCCCTTTGCCGAGAAATTTTGAGCCATGGCCGGGCAAATGTGTCCCAAGGCTGCCCATTGCCGAGAAATTTGAGCCATGGCCGGGCAAATGTGTGCCATGGCTGCCCATTGTCGAGAAATTTGAGCCATGGCCGAGCAAATGTGTGCAATGGCTGCCCTTTGCCGAGAAATTTTGAGCCATGGCCGAGCAAATGTGTCCCAAGGCTGGCCATTGCCGAGAAATTTGAGCCATGGCCGGGTAAATGTGTGCCATGGCTGCCCATTGTCGAGAAATTTGAGCCATGGCCGAGCAAATGTGTGCAATGGCTGCCCTTTGCCGAGAAATTTTGAGCCATGGCCGAGCAAATGTGTCCCAAGGCTGCCCATTGCCGAGAAATTTGAGCCATGGCCGGGCAAATGTGTGCCATGGCTGCCCATTGTCGAGAAATTTGAGCCATGGCCGAGCAAATGTGTGCCATGGCTGCCCTTTGCCGAGAAATTTTGAGCCATGGCCGGGCAAATGTGTCCCAAGGCTGCCCATTGCCGAGAAATTTGAGCCATGGCCGGGCAAATGTGTGCCATGGCTGCCCATTGTCGAGAAATTTGATCCATGGCCGAGTAAATGTGTGCCATGGCTGCCCATTGTCGAGAAAATTTGAGCCATGGCCGGGCAAATGTGTCCCAAGGCTGCCCATTGCCGAGAAATTTGAGCCATGGCCGGGCAAATGTGTGCCATGGCTGGACATTGTCGAGAAATTTGAGCCATGGCCGGGCAAATGTGTGCCATGGCTGCCCATTGTCGAGAAAATTTGAGCCATGGCCGAGCAAATGTGTCCCAAGGCTGCCCATTGCCGAGAAATTTGAGCCATGGCCGGGCAAATGTGTGCCATGGCTGCCCATTGTCGAGAAATTTGAGCCATGGCCGGGCAAATGTGTGCCATGGCCGGTCGTTGTCGAGAAATTTGAGCCATGGCCGGGCAAATGTGTGCCATGGCCGCCCATTGCCGAGAAATTTGAGCCATGGCCGAGCAAATGTGTGCAATGGCTGCCCTTTGCCGGCCATGGCCGAGCAAATGTGTCCCAAGGCTGCCCATTGCCGAGAAATTTGAGCCATGGCCGGGCAAATGTGTCCCATGGCTGCCCATTGTCGAGAAATTTGAGCCATGGCCGAGCAAATGTGTGCCATGGCTGCCCATTGTCGAGAAATTTGAGCCATGGCCGAGCAAATGTGTGCAATGGCTGCCCTTTGCCGAGAAATTTTGAGCCATGGCCGAGCAAATGTGTCCCAAGGCTGCCCATTGCCGAGAAATTTGAGCCATGGGCGGGCAAATGTGTGCCATGGCTGCCCATTGTCGAGAAATTTGAGCCATGGCCGAGCAAATGTGTGCCATGGCTGCCCTTTGCCGAGAAATTTTGAGCCATGGCCGGGCAAATGTGTCCCAAGGCTGCCCATTGCCGAGAAATTTGAGCCATGGGCGGGCAAATGTGTGCCATGGCTGCCCATTGTCGAGAAATTTGAGCCATGGCCGAGCAAATGTGTGCCATGGCTGCCCTTTGCCGAGAAATTTTGAGCCATGGCCGGGCAAATGTGTCCCAAGGCTGCCCATTGCCGAGAAATTTGAGCCATGGCCGGGCAAATGTGTGCCATGGCTGCCCATTGTCGAGAAATTTGAGCCATGGCCGAGCAAATGTGTGCAATGGCTGCCCTTTGCCGAGAAATTTTGAGCCATGGCCGAGCAAATGTGTCCCAAGGCTGGCCATTGCCGAGAAATTTGAGCCATGGCCGGGTAAATGTGTGCCATGGCTGCCCATTGTCGAGAAATTTGAGCCATGGCCGAGCAAATGTGTGCAATGGCTGCCCTTTGCCGAGAAATTTTGAGCCATGGCCGAGCAAATGTGTCCCAAGGCTGGCCATTGCCGAGAAATTTGAGCCATGGCCGGGCAAATGTGTGCCATGGCTGCCCATTGTCGAGAAATTTGAGCCATGGCCGAGCAAATGTGTCCCAAGGCTGCCCATTGTCGAGAAAATTTGAGCCATTGCCTAGAAAATGAGTGCCATGGCTGCCCATTGCCTAGAAAATGTGTGCCATGGCCGAGCAAACATGCCCCATTGCCGAGAAAATATGCCCCACGGACATGCCATGGCTGTTCCGTTGCTGGGCAAATGTGTCCCTTGGCTGCCGAATTGCTGGG
>BRYF01000019.1:272500-275000 GCA_030159135.1 Actinidia polygama
AAATTTGAGCCATGGCCGGGCAAATGTGTCCCATGGCCGAGCAAATGTGTGCCAAGGCTGCCCATTGTCGAGAAAATTTGAGCCATGGCCGGGCATATGTGTCCCAAGGCTGCCCATTGCCGAGAAATTTGAGCCATGGCCGGGCAAATGTGTCCCACGGCAGCCCATTGCCGAGACATTTAAGCCATGGCCGGGCAAATGTGTGCCATGGCTGGACATTGTCGAGAAATTTGAGCCATGGCCGAGCAAATGTGTGCCAAGGCTGCCCATTGTCGAGAAAATTTGAGCCATGGCCGGGCAAATGTGTCCCAAGGCTGCCCATTGCCGAGAAATTTGAGCCATGGCCGGGCAAATGTGTGCAATGGCTGCCCTTTGCCGAGAAATTTTGAGCCATGGCCGAGCAAATGTGTCCCAAGGCTGCCCATTGCCGAGAAATTTGAGCCATGGCCGGGAATATGTGTGCCATGGCTGGACATTGTCGAGAAATTTGAGCCATGGCCGAGCAAATGTGTGCAATGGCTGCCCTTTGCCGAGAAATTTTGAGCCATGGCCGAGCAAATGTGTCCCAAGGCTGGCCATTGCCGAGAAATTTGAGCCATGGCCGGGCAAATGTGTGCCATGGCTGCCCATTGTCGAGAAAATTTGAGCCATGGCCGGGCAAATGTGTCCCAAGGCTGCCCATTGTCGAGAAAATTTGAGCCATGGCCGGGCAAATGTGTCCCATGGCCGAGCAAATGTGTGCCAAGGCTGCCCATTGTCGAGAAAATTTGAGCCATGGCCGGGCATATGTGTCCCAAGGCTGCCCATTGCCGAGAAATTTGAGCCATGGCCGGGCAAATGTGTCCCACGGCAGCCCATTGCCGAGACATTTAAGCCATGGCCGGGCAAATGTGTGCCATGGCTGGACATTGTCGAGAAATTTGAGCCATGGCCGAGCAAATGTGTGCCAAGGCTGCCCATTGTCGAGAAAATTTGAGCCATGGCCGGGCAAATGTGTCCCAAGGCTGCCCATTGCCGAGAAATTTGAGCCATGGCCGGGCAAATGTGTGCAATGGCTGCCCTTTGCCGAGAAATTTTGAGCCATGGCCGAGCAAATGTGTCCCAAGGCTGCCCATTGCCGAGAAATTTGAGCCATGGCCGGGCAAATGTGTGCCATGGCTGCCCATTGTCGAGAAATTTGAGCCATGGCCGAGCAAATGTGTGCAATGGCTGCCCTTTGCCGAGAAATTTTGAGCCATGGCCGGGCAAATGTGTCCCAAGGCTGCCCATTGCCGAGAAATTTGAGCCATGGCCGGGCAAATGTGTCCCAAGGCTGGACATTGTCGAGAAATTTGAGCCATGGCCGAGCAAATGTGTGCAATGGCTGCCCTTTGCCGAGAAATTTTGAGCCATGGCCGAGCAAATGTGTCCCAAGGCTGGCCATTGCCGAGAAATTTGAGCCATGGCCGGGCAAATGTGTGCCATGGCTGCCCATTGTCGAGAAAATTTGAGCCATGGCCGGGCAAATGTGTCCCAAGGCTGCCCATTGTCGAGAAAATTTGAGCCATGGCCGGGCAAATGTGTCCCATGGCCGAGCAAATGTGTGCCAAGGCTGCCCATTGTCGAGAAAATTTGAGCCATGGCCGGGCAAATGTGTCCCAAGGCTGCCCATTGCCGAGAAATTTGAGCCATGGCCGGGCAAATGTGTCCCACGGCAGCCCATTGCCGAGAAATTTAAGCCATGGCCGGGCAAATGTGTGCCATGGCTGGACATTGTCGAGAAATTTGAGCCATGGCCGAGCAAATGTGTGCCAAGGCTGCCCATTGTCGAGAAAATTTGAGCCATGGCCGGGCAAATGTGTCCCAAGGCTGCCCATTGCCGAGAAATTTGAGCCATGGCCGGGCAAATGTGTGCCATGGCTGCCCATTGTCGAGAAATTTGAGCCATGGCCGAGCAAATGTGTGCAATGGCTGCCCTTTGCCGAGAAATTTTGAGCCATGGCCGAGCAAATGTGTCCCAAGGCTGCCCATTGCCGAGAAATTTGAGCCATGGCCGGGCAAATGTGTGCCATGGCTGCCCATTGTCGAGAAATTTGAGCCATGGCAGAGCAAATGTGTGCAATGGCTGCCCTTTGCCGAGAAATTTTGAGCCATGGCCGGGCAAATGTGTCCCAAGGCTGCCCATTGCCGAGAAATTTGAGCCATGGCCGAGCAAATGTGTGCAATGGCTGCCCTTTGCCGAGAAATTTTGAGCCATGGCCGAGCAAATGTGTCCCAAGGCTGCCCATTGCCGAGAAATTTGAGCCATGGCCGGGCAAATGTGTGCCATGGCTGCCCATTGTCGAGAAATTTGAGCCATGGCCGAGCAAATGTGTGCAATGGCTGCCCTTTGCCGAGAAATTTTGAGCCATGGCCGAGCAAATGTGTCCCAAGGCTGCCCATTGCCGAGAAATTTGAGCCATGGCCGGGCAAATGTGTGCCATGGCTGCCCATTGTCGAGAAATTTGAGCCATGGCCGAGC
>BRYF01000019.1:295000-302500 GCA_030159135.1 Actinidia polygama
CCGAATTGCTTATAAAATGTGTGCCATCGACATGCCATGGCTGCCCATCGCTTTGCTAGGCAAATGGGTGCCATGGCTGCCCATTGCTGGTAAATGTGTGCCAACGACTTTGCCAATGCTGCCCCATTAATGAGCAAATGTGTGCCATCCACATGTCATGGCTGCCCATCGCTGGGAAAATGTGTGCCACGGCTGCCACATTGCTGAGGAAATGTGGGCCATCGACATGCCCATGGCTGCCCCATTGCTGGGTAAATGTGTGCCATCGACATGCCCATTGCTGAGGAAATGTGTGCCATCAACATGCCATGGCTGCTGAATTGCTGGGAAAATGTGTGCCAATGCTGCCCAATTGTCGATTCTATGGATGGTGGTGCAAGGCCATTCTTAAGAAAATGACCGCCATGGCTGGCCATTGCCTAGAAAATGTGTGCCATGGCTGCCCAGTGCCGAGAAATTTGAGCCATTGCCGGGCAAATGTGTGCCATGGCCGGTCGTTGCCTAGAAAATTTGAGCCATGGCCGAGCAAATGTGTTCCAAGGCTGCCCATTGCCGAGAAATTTGAGCCACGGCCGAGCAAATGTGTGCCATGGCTGCCCATTGTCGAGAAATTTGAGCCATGGCCGGTCGTTGCCTAGAAAATTTGAGCCATGGCCGAGTAAATGTGTCCCAAGGCTGCCCATTGCCGAGAAATTTGAGCCATGGCCGAGCAAATGTGTGCCATGGCTGCCCATTGTCGAGAAATTTGAGCCATGGCCGAGCAAATGTGTGCAATGGCTGCCCTTTGCCGAGAAATTTTGAGCCATGGCCGAGCAAATGTGTCCCAAGGCTGCCCATTGCCGAGAAATTTGAGCCATGGCCGGGCAAATGTGTGCCATGGCTGCCCATTGTCGAGAAATTTGAGCCATGGCTGAGCAAATGTGTGCAATGGCTGCCCTTTGCCGAGAAATTTTGAGCCATGGCCGAGCAAATGTGTCCCAAGGCTGGCCATTGCCGAGAAATTTGAGCCATGGCCGGGCAAATGTGTGCCATGGCTGCCCATTGTCGAGAAATTTGAGCCATGGCCGAGCAAATGTGTCCCAAGGCTGCCCATTGTCGAGAAAATTTGAGCCATGGCCGGGCAAATGTGTCCCATGGCCGAGCAAATGTGTGCCAAGGCTGCCCATTGTCGAGAAAATTTGAGCCATGGCCGGGCAAATGTGTCCCAAGGCTGCCCATTGCCGAGAAATTTGAGCCATGGCCGGGCAAATGTGTCCCACGGCAGCCCATTGCCGAGACATTTAAGCCATGGCCGGGCAAATGTGTGCCATGGCTTGACATTGTCGAGAAATTTGAGCCATGGCCGAGCAAATGTGTGCCAAGGCTGCCCATTGTCGAGAAAATTTGAGCCATGGCCGGGCAAATGTGTCCCAAGGCTGCCCATTGCCGAGAAATTTGAGCCATGGCCGGGCAAATGTGTGCCATGGCTGCCCATTGTCGAGAAATTTGAGCCATGGCCGAGCAAATGTGTGCAATGGCTGCCCTTTGCCGAGAAATTTTGAGCCATGGCCGAGCAAATGTGTCCCAAGGCTGCCCATTGCCGAGAAATTTGAGCCATGGCCGGGCAAATGTGTGCCATGGCTGCCCATTGTCGAGAAATTTGAGCCATGGCAGAGCAAATGTGTGCAATGGCTGCCCTTTGCCGAGAAATTTTGAGCCATGGCCGGGCAAATGTGTCCCAAGGCTGCCCATTGCCGAGAAATTTGAGCCATGGCCGAGCAAATGTGTGCAATGGCTGCCCTTTGCCGAGAAATTTTGAGCCATGGCCGAGCAAATGTGTCCCAAGGCTGCCCATTGCCGAGAAATTTGAGCCATGGCCGGGCAAATGTGTCCCAAGGCTGCCCATTGCCGAGAAATTTGAGCCATGGCCGGGCAAATGTGTGCCATGGCTGGACATTGTCGAGAAATTTGAGCCATGGCCGAGCAAATGTGTGCAATGGCTGCCCTTTGCCGAGAAATTTTGAGCCATGGCCGAGCAAATGTGTCCCAAGGCTGCCCATTGCCGAGAAATTTGAGCCATGGCCGGGCAAATGTGTGCCATTGCCGCCCATTGCCGAGAAATTTGAGCCATGGCCGAGCAAATGTGTGCCAAGGCTGCCCATTGTCGAGAAAATTTGAGCCATGGCCGGGCAAATGTGTCCCAAGGCTGCCCATTGCCGAGAAATTTGAGCCATGGCCGGGCAAATGTGTGCCATGGCTGCCCATTGTCGAGAAATTTGAGCCATGGCCGAGCAAATGTGTGCAATGGCTGCCCTTTGCCGAGAAATTTTGAGCCATGGCCGAGCAAATGTGTCCCAAGGCTGCCCATTGCCGAGAAATTTGAGCCATGGCCGGGCAAATGTGTGCCATGGCTGCCCATTGTCGAGAAATTTGAGCCATGGCAGAGCAAATGTGTGCAATGGCTGCCCTTTGCCGAGAAATTTTGAGCCATGGCCGGGCAAATGTGTCCCAAGGCTGCCCATTGCCGAGAAATTTGAGCCATGGCCGAGCAAATGTGTGCAATGGCTGCCCTTCGCCGAGAAATTTTGAGCCATGGCCGAGCAAATGTGTCCCAAGGCTGCCCATTGCCGAGAAATTTGAGCCATGGCCGGGCAAATGTGTGCCATGGCTGCCCATTGTCGAGAAATTTGAGCCATGGCCGAGCAAATGTGTGCAATGGCTGCCCTTTGCCGAGAAATTTTGAGCGATGGCCGAGCAAATGTGTCCCAAGGCTGCCCATTGCCGAGAAATTTGAGCCATGGCCGGGCAAATGTGTGCCATGGCTGCCCATTGTCGAGAAATTTGAGCCATGGCCGAGCAAATGTGTGCCATGGCTGCCCTTTGCCGAGAAATTTTGAGCCATGGCCGGGCAAATGTGTCCCAAGGCTGCCCATTGCCGAGAAATTTGAGCCATGGCCGGGCAAATGTGTGCCATGGCTGCCCATTGTCGAGAAATTTGAGCCATGGCCGAGTAAATGTGTGCCATGGCTGCCCATTGTCGAGAAAATTTGAGCCATGACCGGGCAAATGTGTCCCAAGGCTGCCCATTGCCGAGAAATTTGAGCCATGGCCGGGCAAATGTGTGCCATGGCTGGACATTGTCGAGAAATTTGAGCCATGGCCGGGCAAATGTGTGCCATGGCTGCCCATTGTCGAGAAAATTTGAGCCATGGCCGAGCAAATGTGTCCCAAGGCTGCCCATTGCCGAGAAATTTGAGCCATGGCCGGGCAAATGTGTGCCATGGCTGCCCATTGTCGAGAAATTTGAGCCATGGCCGGGCAAATGTGTGCCATGGCCGGTCGTTGTCGAGAAATTTGAGCCATGGCCGGGCAAATGTGTGCCATGGCCGCCCATTGCCGAGAAATTTGAGCCATGGCCGAGCAAATGTGTGCAATGGCTGCCCTTTGCCGGCCATGGCCGAGCAAATGTGTCCCAAGGCTGCCCATTGCCGAGAAATTTGAGCCATGGCCGGGCAAATGTGTCCCATGGCTGCCCATTGTCGAGAAATTTGAGCCATGGCCGAGCAAATGTGTGCCATGGCTGCCCATTGTCGAGAAATTTGAGCCATGGCCGAGCAAATGTGTGCAATGGCTGCCCTTTGCCGAGAAATTTTGAGCCATGGCCGAGCAAATGTGTCCCAAGGCTGCCCATTGCCGAGAAATTTGAGCCATGGGCGGGCAAATGTGTGCCATGGCTGCCCATTGTCGAGAAATTTGAGCCATGGCCGAGCAAATGTGTGCCATGGCTGCCCTTTGCCGAGAAATTTTGAGCCATGGCCGGGCAAATGTGTCCCAAGGCTGCCCATTGCCGAGAAATTTGAGCCATGGCCGGGCAAATGTGTGCCATGGCTGCCCATTGTCGAGAAATTTGAGCCATGGCCGAGCAAATGTGTGCAATGGCTGCCCTTTGCCGAGAAATTTTGAGCCATGGCCGAGCAAATGTGTCCCAAGGCTGGCCATTGCCGAGAAATTTGAGCCATGGCCGGGCAAATGTGTGCCATGGCTGCCCATTGTCGAGAAATTTGAGCCATGGCCGAGCAAATGTGTGCAATGGCTGCCCTTTGCCGAGAAATTTTGAGCCATGGCCGAGCAAATGTGTCCCAAGGCTGCCCATTGCCGAGAAATTTGAGCCATGGCCGGGCAAATGTGTGCCATGGCTGCCCATTGTCGAGAAATTTGAGCCATGGCCGAGCAAATGTGTGCAATGGCTGCCCTTTGCCGAGAAATTTTGAGCCATGGCCGGGCAAATGTGTCCCAAGGCTGGCCATTGCCGAGAAATTTGAGCCATGGCCGGGCAAATGTGTGCCATGGCTGCCCATTGTCGAGAAATTTGAGCCATGGCCGAGCAAATGTGTGCCATGGCTGCCCATTGTCGAGAAAATTTGAGCCATGGCCGGGCAAATGTGTCCCAAGGCTGCCCATTGCCGAGAAATTTGAGCCATGGCCGGGCAAATGTGTGCCATGGCTGCCCATTGTCGAGAAATTTGAGCCATGGCCGAGCAAATGTGTGCAATGGCTGCCCTTTGCCGAGAAATTTTGAGCCATGGCCGGGCAAATGTGTCCCAAGGCTGCCCATTGCCGAGAAATTTGAGCCATGGCCGGGCAAATGTGTGCCATGGCTGCCCATTGTCGAGAAATTTGAGCCATGGCCGAGCAAATGTGTGCCATGGCTGCCCATTGTCGAGAAAATTTGAGCCATGGCCGGGCAAATGTGTCCCAAGGCTGCCCATTGCCGAGAAATTTGAGCCATGGCCGGGCAAATGTGTGCCATGGCTGGACATTGTCGAGAAATTTGAGCCATGGCCGAGCAAATGTGTGCAATGGCTGCCCTTTGCCGAGAAATTTTGAGCCATGGCCGAGCAAATGTGTCCCAAGGCTGCCCATTGCCAAGAAATTTGAGCCATGGCCGGGCAAATGTGTGCCATTGCCGCCCATTGCCGAGAAATTTGAGCCATGGCCGAGCAAATGTGTGCAATGGCTGCCCTTTGCCGGCCATGGCCGAGCAAATGTGTCCCAAGGCTGCCCATTGCCGAGAAATTTGAGCCATGGCCGGGCAAATGTGTGCCATGGCTGCCCATTGTCGAGAAATTTGAGCCATGGCCGAGCAAATGTGTGCCATGGCTGCCCATTGTCGAGAAAATTTGAGCCATGGCCGGGCAAATGTGTCCCAAGGCTGCCCATTGCCGAGAAATTTGAGCCATGGCCGAGCAAATGTGTGCCATGGCTGCCCTTTGCCGAGAAATTTTGAGCCATGGCCGGGCAAATGTGTCCCAAGGCTGCCCATTGCCGAGAAATTTGAGCCATGGCCGGGCAAATGTGTGCCATGGCTGCCCATTGTCGAGAAATTTGAGCCATGGCCGGGCAAATGTGTGCAATGGCTGCCCTTTGCCGAGAAATTTTGAGCCATGGCCGAGCAAATGTGTCCCAAGGCTGGCCATTGCCGAGAAATTTGAGCCATGGCCGGGCAAATGTGTGCCATGGCTGCCCATTGTCGAGAAATTTGAGCCATGGCCGAGCAAATGTGTGCCATGGCTGCCCATTGTCGAGAAAATTTGAGCCATGGCCGGGCAAATGTGTCCCAAGGCTGCCCATTGCCGAGAAATTTGAGCCATGGCCGAGCAAATGTGTGCCATGGCTGCCCTTTGCCGAGAAATTTTGAGCCATGGCCGGGCAAATGTGTCCCAAGGCTGCCCATTGCCGAGAAATTTGAGCCATGGCCGGGCAAATGTGTGCCATGGCTGCCCATTGTCGAGAAATTTGAGCCATGGCCGAGCAAATGTGTGCAATGGCTGCCCTTTGCCGAGAAATTTTGAGCCATGGCCGAGCAAATGTGTCCCAAGGCTGGCCATTGCCGAGAAATTTGAGCCATGGCCGGGCAAATGTGTGCCATGGCTGCCCATTGTCGAGAAATTTGAGCCATGGCCGAGCAAATGTGTGCAATGGCTGCCCTTTGCCGAGAAATTTTGAGCCATGGCCAAGCAAATGTGTCCCAAGGCTGGCCATTGCCGAGAAATTTGAGCCATGGCCGGGCAAATGTGTGCCATGGCTGCCCATTGTCGAGAAATTTGAGCCATGGCCGAGCAAATGTGTCCCAAGGCTGCCCATTGTCGAGAAAATTTGAGCCATTGCCTAGAAAATGAGTGCCATGGCTGCCCATTGCCTAGAAAATGTGTGCCATGGCCGAGCAAACATGCCCCATTGCCGAGAAAATATGCCCCACGGACATGCCATGGCTGTCCCGTTGCTGGGCAAATGTGTCCCTTGGCTGCCGAATTGCTGGGCAAATGTGTTCCATCGACATTCATTGGCTTCCCATTGCTGGGCAGATGGGTGCGAAGGCTGCTGCCCCATTGCTGGGCAATTGTGTGCAATGGCTGCCGAGTTTATGGGAAAATGTGTGCCATCGACATTCCATGGCTCCCCCGTTGCTGGGTAATTTTGTGCCATGGCTGCCCATTGCTGGGCAAATGGGTGCCATCCACACCAAGGCCCAATGGGGTCTTGGTAAAAACAAGCATTTTTTTCGAAATGAGGTTATTCTAGCCCCGTTTGTTGTCAATTGCCAATCTCAAGGTCAACAAATATAAAGGCCACACCCGTGGCTAGTCGTAAGCCAATGTGAATGCTATGTTCCTTACCATGTTCCGTTTTCAAAACACGCATCCATGCTCCCCATCTAAAAAAAAAAAAAACTTTGCCCCGTTGCTCCCTTTGAACTTCCCCATTCAATTCGATATTTTGATGACCGAACTACGTATTCATTTTTATGCGGTTCAACCCTATGTGTAAACTAGTTTAAATTAGAAACTAGTTTAAACATTGTCAATTTTTTTCACATTTTTTCTCAATTGTTCTCATTTTTAACTAATTTTTTAAAAAATATCGTTTTTTTTTATTACGGGTTTCATCTTATATGTGAACTATATATGTTACAAAACTCATTCAAAACATTTTCCATATTTTTTCAGAATTTTTACTATTTTTCCCTATTTTTTACTAATTTTTAACTATTTTCTTGGTAAATAATTAAAATAAATTATTTCGGTGCTCAAAAAATTCTAATTTTTTTTTATGTTGTGCTATTATTTACTATCTTAAAGTTCCAATTCACTTTTTATACAAATAATATATAGTTTTTCAAAAAACCCCATTATGACTCCTCAAGCATGGGTAATGTTTCCTCCTGACACTTTGAAAAAAGCTCATTTTGCATATATAAGGGGGGGTGTATGCCCAGGCCTCCCCTTACCCAGCGTGGCAATGCCGCACGCATGGGTCGAAACTGGGCATACATGCGCGTTGGTTGGCAATTTGCAAGCATTGTCGCGCGCATGGGTTGGCATGACGGACGCGTGGGTCGGTAATGGCAAGGCATTGCCGCACGCGTCCCGAGCACGTTGGTTGGCAGTAGGCAAGCATCGATGCGCATCGATGCTTTGGATTGGTTACCTTCCGGGTTGTTGGGCATTTTTTGCAAGAGAA
>BRYF01000019.1:315000-325000 GCA_030159135.1 Actinidia polygama
TTTGAGCCATGGCCGGGCAAATGTGTGCCATGGCTGCCCATTGTCGAGAAATTTGAGCCATGGCCGAGCAAATGTGTGCAATGGCTGCCCTTTGCCGAGAAATTTTGAGCCATGGCCGAGCAAATGTGTCCCAAGGCTGCCCATTGCCGAGAAATTTGAGCCATGGCCGGGCAAATGTGTGCCATGGCTGCCCATTGTCGAGAAATTTGAGCCATGGCCGAGCAAATGTGTGCAATGGCTGCCCTTTGCCGAGAAATTTTGAGCCATGGCCGAGCAAATGTGTCCCAAGGCTGCCCATTGCCGAGAAATTTGAGCCATTGCCGGGCAAATGTGTGCCATGGCCGGTCGTTGCCTAGAAAATTTGAGCCATGGCCGAGTAAATGTGTCCCAAGGCTGCCCATTGCCGAGAAATTTGAGCCATGGCCGAGCAAATGTGTGCCATGGCTGCCCATTGCCGAGAAATTTGAGCCATGGCCGAGCAAATGTGTGCAATGGCTGCCCTTTGTCGAGAAATTTTGAGCCATGGCCGAGCAAATGTGTCCCAAGGCTGCCCATTGCCGAGAAATTTGAGCCATGGCCGGGCAAATGTGTGCCATGGCTGCCTATTGTCGAGAAATTTGAGCCATGGCCGAGCAAATGTGTGCAATGGCTGCCCTTTGCCGAGAAATTTTGAGCCATGGCCGAGCAAATGTGTCCCAAGGCTGCCCATTGCCGAGAAATTTGAGCCATGGCCGGGCAAATGTGTGCCATGGCTGCCCATTGTCGAGAAATTTGAGCCATGGCCGAGCAAATGTGTGCAATGGCTGCCCTTTGCCGAGAAATTTTGAGCCATGGCCGGGCAAATGTGTCCCAAGGCTGCCCATTGCCGAGAAATTTGAGCCATGGCCGGGCAATTGTGTCCCAAGGCTGGACATTGTCGAGAAATTTGAGCCATGGCCAAGCAAATGTGTGCAATGGCTGCCCTTTGCCGAGAAATTTTGAGCCATGGCCGAGCAAATGTGTCCCAAGGCTGGCCATTGCCGAGAAATTTGAGCCATGGCCGGGCAAATGTGTGCCATGGCTGCCCATTGTCGAGAAAATTTGAGCCATGGCCGGGCAAATGTGTCCCAAGGCTGCCCATTGTCGAGAAAATTTGAGCCATGGCCGGGCAAATGTGTCCCATGGCCGAGCAAATGTGTGCCAAGGCTGCCCATTGTCGAGAAAATTTGAGCCATGGCCGGGCAAATGTGTCCCAAGGCTGCCCATTGCCGAGAAATTTGAGCCATGGCCGGGCAAATGTGTCCCACGGCAGCCCATTGCCGAGAAATTTAAGCCATGGCCGGGCAAATGTGTGCCATGGCTGGACATTGTCGAGAAATTTGAGCCATGGCCGAGCAAATGTGTGCAATGGCTGCCCTTTGCCGAGAAATTTTGAGCCATGGCCGAGCAAATGTGTCCCAAGGCTGCCCATTGCCGAGAAATTTGAGCCATGGCCGGGCAAATGTGTGCCATGGCTGCCCATTGTCGAGAAATTTGAGCCATGGCCGAGCAAATGTGTGCAATGGCTGCCCTTTGCCGAGAAATTTTGAGCCATGGCCGAGCAAATGTGTCCCAAGGCTGCCCATTGCCGAGAAATTTGAGCCATGGCCGGGCAAATGTGTGCCATGGCTGCCCATTGTCGAGAAATTTGAGCCATGGCCGAGCAAATGTGTGCAATGGCTGCCCTTTGCCGAGAAATTTTGAGCCATGGCCGAGCAAATGTGTCCCAAGGCTGCCCATTGCCGAGAAATTTGAGCCATGGCCGGGCAAATGTGTGCCATGGCTGCCCATTGTCGAGAAATTTGAGCCATGGCCGAGCAAATGTGTGCAATGGCTGCCCTTTGCCGAGAAATTTTGAGCCATGGCCGAGCAAATGTGTCCCAAGGCTGCCCATTGCCGAGAAATTTGAGCCATGGCCGGGCAAATGTGTGCCATGGCTGCCCATTGTCGAGAAATTTGAGCCATGGCCGAGCAAATGTGTGCAATGGCTGCCCTTTGCCGAGAAATTTTGAGCCATGGCCGAGCAAATGTGTCCCAAGGCTGCCCATTGCCGAGAAATTTGAGCCATGGCCGGGCAAATGTGTGCCATGGCTGCCCATTGTCGAGAAATTTGAGCCATGGCCGAGCAAATGTGTGCAATGGCTGCCCTTTGCCGAGAAATTTGAGCCATGGCCGGGCAAATGTGTCCCACGGCAGCCCATTGCCGAGAAATTTAAGCCATGGCCGGGCAAATGTGTGCCATGGCTGGACATTGTCGAGAAATTTGAGCCATGGCCGAGCAAATGTGTGCAATGGCTGCCCTTTGCCGAGAAATTTTGAGCCATGGCCGAGCAAATGTGTCCCAAGGCTGCCCATTGTCGAGAAATTTGAGCCATGGCCGAGCAAATGTGTGCAATGGCTGCCCATTGTCGAGAAATTTTGAGCCATGGCCGAGCAAATGTGTCCCAAGGCTGGCCATTGTCGAGAAAATTTGAGCCATGGCCGGGCAAATGTGTCCCAAGGCTGCCCATTGCCGAGAAATTTGAGCCATGGCCGGGCAAATGTGTCCCACGGCAGCCCATTGCCGAGACATTTAAGCCATGGCCGGGCAAATGTGTGCCATGGCTGCCCATTGTCGAGAAATTTGAGCCATGGCCGAGCAAATGTGTGCCAAGGCTGCCCATTGTCGAGAAAATTTGAGCCATGGCCGGGCAAATGTGTCCCAAGGCTGCCCATTGCCGAGAAATTTGAGCCATGGCCGGGCAAATGTGTCCCAAGGCTGGACATTGTCGAGAAATTTGAGCCATGGCCGAGCAAATGTGTGCAATGGCTGCCCTTTGCCGAGAAATTTTGAGCCATGGCCGAGCAAATGTGTCCCAAGGCTGGCCATTGCCGAGAAATTTGAGCCATGGCCGGGCAAATGTGTGCCATGGCTGCCCATTGTCGAGAAAATTTGAGCCATGGCCGGGCAAATGTGTCCCAAGGCTGCCCATTGCCGAGAAATTTGAGCCATTGCCGGGCAAATGTGTGCCATGGCCGGTCGTTGCCTAGAAAATTTGAGCCATGGCCGAGTAAATGTGTCCCAAGGCTGCCCATTGCCGAGAAATTTGAGCCATGGCCGAGCAAATGTGTGCCATGGCTGCCCATTGCCGAGAAATTTGAGCCATGGCCGAGCAAATGTGTGCAATGGCTGCCCTTTGTCGAGAAATTTTGAGCCATGGCCGAGCAAATGTGTCCCAAGGCTGCCCATTGCCGAGAAATTTGAGCCATGGCCGGGCAAATGTGTGCCATGGCTGCCTATTGTCGAGAAATTTGAGCCATGGCCGAGCAAATGTGTGCAATGGCTGCCCTTTGCCGAGAAATTTTGAGCCATGGCCGAGCAAATGTGTCCCAAGGCTGCCCATTGCCGAGAAATTTGAGCCATGGCCGGGCAAATGTGTGCCATGGCTGCCCATTGTCGAGAAATTTGAGCCATGGCCGAGCAAATGTGTGCAATGGCTGCCCTTTGCCGAGAAATTTTGAGCCATGGCCGGGCAAATGTGTCCCAAGGCTGCCCATTGCCGAGAAATTTGAGCCATGGCCGGGCAATTGTGTCCCAAGGCTGGACATTGTCGAGAAATTTGAGCCATGGCCAAGCAAATGTGTGCAATGGCTGCCCTTTGCCGAGAAATTTTGAGCCATGGCCGAGCAAATGTGTCCCAAGGCTGGCCATTGCCGAGAAATTTGAGCCATGGCCGGGCAAATGTGTGCCATGGCTGCCCATTGTCGAGAAAATTTGAGCCATGGCCGGGCAAATGTGTCCCAAGGCTGCCCATTGTCGAGAAAATTTGAGCCATGGCCGGGCAAATGTGTCCCATGGCCGAGCAAATGTGTGCCAAGGCTGCCCATTGTCGAGAAAATTTGAGCCATGGCCGGGCAAATGTGTCCCAAGGCTGCCCATTGCCGAGAAATTTGAGCCATGGCCGGGCAAATGTGTCCCACGGCAGCCCATTGCCGAGAAATTTAAGCCATGGCCGGGCAAATGTGTGCCATGGCTGGACATTGTCGAGAAATTTGAGCCATGGCCGAGCAAATGTGTGCAATGGCTGCCCTTTGCCGAGAAATTTTGAGCCATGGCCGAGCAAATGTGTCCCAAGGCTGCCCATTGCCGAGAAATTTGAGCCATGGCCGGGCAAATGTGTGCCATGGCTGCCCATTGTCGAGAAATTTGAGCCATGGCCGAGCAAATGTGTGCAATGGCTGCCCTTTGCCGAGAAATTTTGAGCCATGGCCGAGCAAATGTGTCCCAAGGCTGCCCATTGCCGAGAAATTTGAGCCATGGCCGGGCAAATGTGTGCCATGGCTGCCCATTGTCGAGAAATTTGAGCCATGGCCGAGCAAATGTGTGCAATGGCTGCCCTTTGCCGAGAAATTTTGAGCCATGGCCGAGCAAATGTGTCCCAAGGCTGCCCATTGCCGAGAAATTTGAGCCATGGCCGGGCAAATGTGTGCCATGGCTGCCCATTGTCGAGAAATTTGAGCCATGGCCGAGCAAATGTGTGCAATGGCTGCCCTTTGCCGAGAAATTTTGAGCCATGGCCGAGCAAATGTGTCCCAAGGCTGCCCATTGCCGAGAAATTTGAGCCATGGCCGGGCAAATGTGTGCCATGGCTGCCCATTGTCGAGAAATTTGAGCCATGGCCGAGCAAATGTGTGCAATGGCTGCCCTTTGCCGAGAAATTTTGAGCCATGGCCGAGCAAATGTGTCCCAAGGCTGCCCATTGCCGAGAAATTTGAGCCATGGCCGGGCAAATGTGTGCCATGGCTGCCCATTGTCGAGAAATTTGAGCCATGGCCGAGCAAATGTGTGCAATGGCTGCCCTTTGCCGAGAAATTTGAGCCATGGCCGGGCAAATGTGTCCCACGGCAGCCCATTGCCGAGAAATTTAAGCCATGGCCGGGCAAATGTGTGCCATGGCTGGACATTGTCGAGAAATTTGAGCCATGGCCGAGCAAATGTGTGCAATGGCTGCCCTTTGCCGAGAAATTTTGAGCCATGGCCGAGCAAATGTGTCCCAAGGCTGCCCATTGTCGAGAAATTTGAGCCATGGCCGAGCAAATGTGTGCAATGGCTGCCCATTGTCGAGAAATTTTGAGCCATGGCCGAGCAAATGTGTCCCAAGGCTGGCCATTGTCGAGAAAATTTGAGCCATGGCCGGGCAAATGTGTCCCAAGGCTGCCCATTGCCGAGAAATTTGAGCCATGGCCGGGCAAATGTGTCCCACGGCAGCCCATTGCCGAGACATTTAAGCCATGGCCGGGCAAATGTGTGCCATGGCTGCCCATTGTCGAGAAATTTGAGCCATGGCCGAGCAAATGTGTGCCAAGGCTGCCCATTGTCGAGAAAATTTGAGCCATGGCCGGGCAAATGTGTCCCAAGGCTGCCCATTGCCGAGAAATTTGAGCCATGGCCGGGCAAATGTGTCCCAAGGCTGGACATTGTCGAGAAATTTGAGCCATGGCCGAGCAAATGTGTGCAATGGCTGCCCTTTGCCGAGAAATTTTGAGCCATGGCCGAGCAAATGTGTCCCAAGGCTGGCCATTGCCGAGAAATTTGAGCCATGGCCGGGCAAATGTGTGCCATGGCTGCCCATTGTCGAGAAAATTTGAGCCATGGCCGGGCAAATGTGTCCCAAGGCTGCCCATTGTCCAGAAAATTTGAGCCATGGCCGGGCAAATGTGTCCCATGGCCGAGCAAATGTGTGCCAAGGCTGCCCATTGTCGAGAAAATTTGAGCCATGGCCGGGCAAATGTGTCCCAAGGCTGCCCATTGCCGAGAAATTTGAGCCATGGCCGGGCAAATGTGTCCCACGGCAGCCCATTGCCGAGAAATTTAAGCCATGGCCGGGCAAATGTGTGCCATGGCTGGACATTGTCGAGAAATTTGAGCCATGGCCGAGCAAATGTGTGCAATGGCTGCCCTTTGCCGAGAAATTTTGAGCCATGGCCGAGCAAATGTGTCCCAAGGCTGCCCATTGTCGAGAAATTTGAGCCATGGCCGAGCAAATGTGTGCAATGGCTGCCCATTGTCGAGAAATTTTGAGCCATGGCCGAGCAAATGTGTCCCAAGGCTGGCCATTGTCGAGAAAATTTGAGCCATGGCCGGGCAAATGTGTCCCAAGGCTGCCCATTGCCGAGAAATTTGAGCCATGGCCGGGCAAATGTGTCCCACGGCAGCCCATTGCCGAGACATTTAAGCCATGGCCGGGCAAATGTGTGCCATGGCTGCCCATTGTCGAGAAATTTGAGCCATGGCCGAGCAAATGTGTGCCAAGGCTGCCCATTGTCGAGAAAATTTGAGCCATGGCCGGGCAAATGTGTCCCAAGGCTGCCCATTGCCGAGAAATTTGAGCCATGGCCGGGCAAATGTGTCCCAAGGCTGGACATTGTCGAGAAATTTGAGCCATGGCCGAGCAAATGTGTGCAATGGCTGCCCTTTGCCGAGAAATTTTGAGCCATGGCCGAGCAAATGTGTCCCAAGGCTGGCCATTGCCGAGAAATTTGAGCCATGGCCGGGCAAATGTGTGCCATGGCTGCCCATTGTCGAGAAAATTTGAGCCATGGCCGGGCAAATGTGTCCCAAGGCTGCCCATTGTCCAGAAAATTTGAGCCATGGCCGGGCAAATGTGTCCCATGGCCGAGCAAATGTGTGCCAAGGCTGCCCATTGTCGAGAAAATTTGAGCCATGGCCGGGCAAATGTGTCCCAAGGCTGCCCATTGCTGAGAAATTTGAGCCATGGCCGGGCAAATGTGTCCCACGGCAGCCCATTGCCGAGAAATTTAAGCCATGGCCGGGCAAATGTGTGCCATGGCTGGACATTGTCGAGAAATTTGAGCCATGGCCGAGCAAATGTGTGCAATGGCTGCCCTTTGCCGAGAAATTTTGAGCCATGGCCGAGCAAATGTGTCCCAAGGCTGCCCATTGCCGAGAAATTTGAGCCATGGCCGGGCAAATGTGTGCCATGGCTGCCCATTGTCGAGAAATTTGAGCCATGGCCGAGCAAATGTGTGCAATGGCTGCCCTTTGCCGAGAAATTTTGAGCCATGGCCGAGCAAATGTGTCCCAAGGCTGCCCATTGCCGAGAAATTTGAGCCATGGCCGGGCAAATGTGTGCCATGGCTGCCCATTGTCGAGAAATTTGAGCCATGGCCGAGCAAATGTGTGCAATGGCTGCCCTTTGCCGAGAAATTTTGAGCCATGGCCGAGCAAATGTGTCCCAAGGCTGCCCATTGCCGAGAAATTTGAGCCATGGCCGGGCAAATGTGTGCCATGGCTGCCCATTGTCGAGAAATTTGAGCCATGGCCGAGCAAATGTGTGCAATGGCTGCCCTTTGCCGAGAAATTTTGAGCCATGGCCGAGCAAATGTGTCCCAAGGCTGGCCATTGCCGAGAAATTTGAGCCATGGCCGGGCAAATGTGTGCCATGGCTGCCCATTGTCGAGAAAATTTGAGCCATGGCCGGGCAAATGTGTCCCAAGGCTGCCCATTGTCCAGAAAATTTGAGCCATGGCCGGGCAAATGTGTCCCATGGCCGAGCAAATGTGTGCCAAGGCTGCCCATTGTCGAGAAAATTTGAGCCATGGCCGGGCAAATGTGTCCCAAGGCTGCCCATTGCCGAGAAATTTGAGCCATGGCCGGGCAAATGTGTCCCACGGCAGCCCATTGCCGAGACATTTAAGCCATGGCCGGGCAAATGTGTGCCATGGCTGCCCATTGTCGAGAAATTTGAGCCATGGCCGAGCAAATGTGTGCCAAGGCTGCCCATTGTCGAGAAAATTTGAGCCATGGCCGGGCAAATGTGTCCCAAGGCTGCCCATTGCCGAGAAATTTGAGCCATGGCCGGGCAAATGTGTCCCACGGCAGCCCATTGCCGAGAAATTTAAGCCATGGCCGGGCAAATGTGTGCCATGGCTGGACATTGTCGAGAAATTTGAGCCATGGCCGAGCAAATGTGTGCAATGGCTGCCCTTTGCCGAGAAATTTTGAGCCATGGCCGAGCAAATGTGTCCCAAGGCTGCCCATTGTCGAGAAATTTGAGCCATGGCCGAGCAAATGTGTGCAATGGCTGCCCATTGTCGAGAAATTTTGAGCCATGGCCGAGCAAATGTGTCCCAAGGCTGGCCATTGTCGAGAAAATTTGAGCCATGGCCGGGCAAATGTGTCCCAAGGCTGCCCATTGCCGAGAAATTTGAGCCATGGCCGGGCAAATGTGTCCCACGGCAGCCCATTGCCGAGACATTTAAGCCATGGCCGGGCAAATGTGTGCCATGGCTGCCCATTGTCGAGAAATTTGAGCCATGGCCGAGCAAATGTGTGCCAAGGCTGCCCATTGTCGAGAAAATTTGAGCCATGGCCGGGCAAATGTGTCCCAAGGCTGCCCATTGCCGAGAAATTTGAGCCATGGCCGGGCAAATGTGTCCCAAGGCTGGACATTGTCGAGAAATTTGAGCCATGGCCGAGCAAATGTGTGCAATGGCTGCCCTTTGCCGAGAAATTTTGAGCCATGGCCGAGCAAATGTGTCCCAAGGCTGGCCATTGCCGAGAAATTTGAGCCATGGCCGGGCAAATGTGTGCCATGGCTGCCCATTGTCGAGAAAATTTGAGCCATGGCCGGGCAAATGTGTCCCAAGGCTGCCCATTGTCCAGAAAATTTGAGCCATGGCCGGGCAAATGTGTCCCATGGCCGAGCAAATGTGTGCCAAGGCTGCCCATTGTCGAGAAAATTTGAGCCATGGCCGGGCAAATGTGTCCCAAGGCTGCCCATTGCCGAGAAATTTGAGCCATGGCCGGGCAAATGTGTCCCACGGCAGCCCATTGCCGAGAAATTTAAGCCATGGCCGGGCAAATGTGTGCCATGGCTGGACATTGTCGAGAAATTTGAGCCATGGCCGAGCAAATGTGTGCAATGGCTGCCCTTTGCCGAGAAATTTTGAGCCATGGCCGAGCAAATGTGTCCCAAGGCTGCCCATTGCCGAGAAATTTGAGCCATGGCCGGGCAAATGTGTGCCATGGCTGCCCATTGTCGAGAAATTTGAGCCATGGCCGAGCAAATGTGTGCAATGGCTGCCCTTTGCCGAGAAATTTTGAGCCATGGCCGAGCAAATGTGTCCCAAGGCTGCCCATTGCCGAGAAATTTGAGCCATGGCCGGGCAAATGTGTGCCATGGCTGCCCATTGTCGAGAAATTTGAGCCATGGCCGAGCAAATGTGTGCAATGGCTGCCCTTTGCAGAGAAATTTTGAGCCATGGCCGGGCAAATGTGTCCCAAGGCTGCCCATTGCCGAGAAATTTGAGCCATGGCCGGGCAAATGTGTCCCAAGGCTGGACATTGCCGAGAAATTTGAGCCATGGCCGGGCAAATGTGTCCCACGGCAGCCCATTGCCGAGAAATTTAAGCCATGGCCGGGCAAATGTGTGCCATGGCTGGACATTGTCGAGAAATTTGAGCCATGGCCGAGCAAATGTGTGCAATGGCTGCCCTTTGCCGAGAAATTTTGAGCCATGGCCGAGCAAATGTGTCCCAAGGCTGCCCATTGTCGAGAAATTTGAGCCATGGCCGAGCAAATGTGTGCAATGGCTGCCCATTGTCGAGAAATTTTGAGCCATGGCCGAGCAAATGTGTCCCAAGGCTGGCCATTGTCGAGAAAATTTGAGCCATGGCCGGGCAAATGTGTCCCAAGGCTGCCCATTGCCGAGAAATTTGAGCCATGGCCGGGCAAATGTGTCCCACGGCAGCCCATTGCCGAGACATTTAAGCCATGGCCGGGCAAATGTGTGCCATGGCTGCCCATTGTCGAGAAATTTGAGCCATGGCCGAGCAAATGTGTGCCAAGGCTGCCCATTGTCGAGAAAATTTGAGCCATGGCCGGGCAAATGTGTCCCAAGGCTGCCCATTGCCGAGAAATTTGAGCCATGGCCGGGCAAATGTGTCCCAAGGCTGGACATTGTCGAGAAATTTGAGCCA
>BRYF01000019.1:332500-335000 GCA_030159135.1 Actinidia polygama
GAAATTTGAGCCATGGCCGAGCAAATGTGTGCAATGGCTGCCCTTTGCCGAGAAATTTTGAGCCATGGCCGAGCAAATGTGTCCCAAGGCTGGCCATTGCCGAGAAATTTGAGCCATGGCCGGGCAAATGTGTGCCATGGCTGCCCATTGTCGAGAAATTTGAGCCATGGCCGAGCAAATGTGTGCAATGGCTGCCCTTTGCCGAGAAATTTTGAGCCATGGCCGAGCAAATGTGTCCCAAGGCTGCCCATTGCCGAGAAATTTGAGCCATGGCCGGGCAAATGTGTGCCATGGCTGCCCATTGTCGAGAAATTTGAGCCATGGCCGAGCAAATGTGTGCAATGGCTGCCCTTTTGCCGAGAAATTTTGAGCCATGGCCGGGCAAATGTGTCCCAAGGCTGCCCATTGCCGAGAAATTTGAGCCATGGCCGGGCAAATGTGTGCCATGGCTGCCCATTGTTGAGAAATTTGAGCCATGGCCGAGCAAATGTGTGCCATGGCTGCCCATTGTCGAGAAAATTTGAGCCATGGCCGGGCAAATGTGTCCCAAGGCTGCCCTTTGCCGAGAAATTTGAGCCATGGCCGGGCAAATGTGTGCCATGGCTGCCCATTGTCGAGAAATTTGAGCCATGGCCGAGCAAATGTGTGCAATGGCTGCCCTTTGCCGAGAAATTTTGAGCCATGGCCGGGCAAATGTGTCCCAAGGCTGCCCATTGCCGAGAAATTTGAGCCATGGCCGGGCAAATGTGTGCCATGGCTGCCCATTGTCGAGAAATTTGAGCCATGGCCGAGCAAATGTGTGCCATGGCTGCCCATTGTCGAGAAAATTTGAGCCATGGCCGGGCAAATGTGTCCCAAGGCTGCCCATGGCCGAGAAATTTGAGCCATGGCCGGGCAAATGTGTGCCATGGCTGGACATTGTCGAGAAATTTGAGCCATGGCCGAGCAAATGTGTGCAATGGCTGCCCTTTGCCGAGAAATTTTGAGCCATGGCCGAGCAAATGTGTCCCAAGGCTGCCCATTGCCGAGAAATTTGAGCCATGGCCGGGCAAATGTGTGCCATTGCCGCCCATTGCCGAGAAATTTGAGCCATGGCCAAGCAAATGTGTGCAATGGCTGCCCTTTGCCGGCCATGGCCGAGCAAATGTGTCCCAAGGCTGCCCATTGCCGAGAAATTTGAGCCATGGCCGGGCAAATGTGTGCCATGGCTGCCCATTGTCGAGAAAATTTGAGCCATGGCCGGGCAAATGTGTCCCAAGGCTGCCCATTGCCGAGAAATTTGAGCCATGGCCGAGCAAATGTGTGCCATGGCTGCCCTTTGCCGAGAAATTTTGAGCCATGGCCGGGCAAATGTGTCCCAAGGCTGCCCATTGCCGAGAAATTTGAGCCATGGCCGGGCAAATGTGTGCCATGGCTGCCCATTGTCGAGAAATTTGAGCCATGGCCGGGCAAATGTGTGCAATGGCTGCCCTTTGCCGAGAAATTTTGAGCCATGGCCGAGCAAATGTGTCCCAAGGCTGGCCATTGCCGAGAAATTTGAGCCATGGCCGGGCAAATGTGTGCCATGGCTGCCCATTGTCGAGAAATTTGAGCCATGGCCGAGCAAATGTGTGCCATGGCTGCCCATTGTCGAGAAAATTTGAGCCATGGCCGGGCAAATGTGTCCCAAGGCTGCCCATTGCCGAGAAATTTGAGCCATGGCCGAGCAAATGTGTGCCATGGCTGCCCTTTGCCGAGAAATTTTGAGCCATGGCCGGGCAAATGTGTCCCAAGGCTGCCCATTGCCGAGAAATTTGAGCCATGGCCGGGCAAATGTGTGCCATGGCTGCCCATTGTCGAGAAATTTGAGCCATGGCCGAGCAAATGTGTGCAATGGCTGCCCTTTGCCGAGAAATTTTGAGCCATGGCCGAGCAAATGTGTCCCAAGGCTGGCCATTGCCGAGAAATTTGAGCCATGGCCGGGCAAATGTGTGCCATGGCTGCCCATTGTCGAGAAATTTTGAGCCATGGCCGAGCAAATGTGTGCAATGGCTGCCCTTTGCCGAGAAATTTTGAGCCATGGCCGAGCAAATGTGTCCCAAGGCTGGCCATTGCCGAGAAATTTGAGCCATGGCCGGGCAAATGTGTGCCATGGCTGCCCATTGTCGAGAAATTTGAGCCATGGCCGAGCAAATGTGTCCCAAGGCTGCCCATTGTCGAGAAAATTTGAGCCATTGCCTAGAAAATGAGTGCCATGGCTGCCCATTGCCTAGAAAATGTGTGCCATGGCCGAGCAAACATGCCCCATTGCCGAGAAAATATGCCCCACGGACATGCCATGGCTGTCCCGTTGCTGGGCAAATGTGTCCCTTGGCTGCCGAATTGCTGGGCAAATGTGTTCCATCGACATTCATTGGCTTCCCATTGCTGGGCAGATGGGTGCGAAGGCTGCTGCCCCATTGCTGGGCAATTGTGTGCAATGGCTGCCGAGTTTATGGGAAAATGTGTGCCATCGACATTC
>BRYF01000019.1:352500-370000 GCA_030159135.1 Actinidia polygama
AATTTTGAGCCATGGCCGAGCAAATGTGTCCCAAGGCTGCCCATTGCCGAGAAATTTGAGCCATGGCCGGGCAAATGTGTGCCATGGCTGCCCATTGTCGAGAAATTTGAGCCATAGCCGAGCAAATGTGTGCAATGGCTGCCCTTTGCCAAGAAATTTTGAGCCATGGCCGAGCAAATGTGTCCCAAGGCTGCCCATTGCCGAGAAATTTGAGCCATGGCCGGGCAAATGTGTGCCATGGCTGCCCATTGTCGAGAAATTTGAGCCATGGCCGAGTAAATGTGTGCCATGGCTGCCCATTGTCGAGAAAATTTGAGCCATGGCCGGGCAAATGTGTCCCAAGGCTGCCCATTGCCGAGAAATTTGAGCCATGGCCGGGCAAATGTGTGCCATGGCTGGACATTGTCGAGAAATTTGAGCCATGGCCGGGCAAATGTGTGCCATGGCTGCCCATTGTCGAGAAAATTTGAGCCATGGCCGAGCAAATGTGTCCCAAGGCTGCCCATTGCCGAGAAATTTGAGCCATGGCCGGGCAAATGTGTGCCATGGCTGCCCATTGTCGAGAAATTTGAGCCATGGCCGGGCAAATGTGTGCCATGGCCGGTCGTTGTCGAGAAATTTGAGCCATGGCCGGGCAAATGTGTGCCATGGCCGCCCATTGCCGAGAAATTTGAGCCATGGCCGAGCAAATGTGTGCAATGGCTGCCCTTTGCTGGCCATGGCCGAGCAAATGTGTCCCAAGGCTGCCCATTGCCGAGAAATTTGAGCCATGGCCGGGCAAATGTGTCCCATGGCTGCCCATTGTCGAGAAATTTGAGCCATGGCCGAGCAAATGTGTGCCATGGCTGCCCATTGTCGAGAAATTTGAGCCTCATGGCCGACCAAATGTGTGCAATGGCTGCCCTTTGCCGAGATATTTTGAGCCTATGGGCCGAGCAAATGTGTCCCAAGGCTGCCCATTGCCGAGAAATTTGAGCCATGGGCGGGCAAATGTGTGCCATGGCTGCCCATTGTCGAGAAATTTGAGCCATGGCCGAGCAAATGTGTGCCATGGCTGCCCTTTGCCGAGAAATTTTGAGCCATGGCCGGGCAATGTGTCCCAAGGCTGCCATTGCCGAGAAATTTGAGCCATGGCCGGGGCAAATGTGTGCCATGGCTGCCAGATTGTCGAGAAATTTGAGCCATTGGCCGAGCAAATGTGTGCAATGGCTGCCCTTTGCCGAGAAATTTTGAGCCATGGCCGAGCAATGTGTCCCAAGGCTGGCCATTGCCGAGAAATTTGAGCCATGGCCGGGCAAATGTGTGCCATGGCTGCCCATTGTCGAGAATTTGAGCCATGGCCGAGCAAATGTGTGCAATGGCTGCCCTTTGCCGAGAAATTTTGAGCCATGGCCGAGCAAATGTGTCCCCAAGGCTGGCCATTGCCGAGAAATTTGAGCCATGGCCGGGGCAAATGTGTGCCATGGCTGCCCATTGCCGAGAAATTGGAGCCATGGCCGAGCAAATGTGTCCCAAGGCTGCCCATTGCCGAGAAATTTGAGCCATGGCCGGGCAAATGTGTGCCATGGCTGCCCATATGTCGAGAAATTTGAGCCAATTGGCCGAGCAAATGTGTGCAATGGCTGCCCTTTGCCGAGAAATTTTGAGCCATGGCCGGGCAAATGTGTCCCAAGGCTGCCCATTGCCGAGAAATTTGAGCCATGGCCGGGCAAATGTGTGCCATGGCTTGCCCATTGTCGAGAAATTTGAGCCATGGCCGAGCAAATGTGTGCCATGGCTGCCCATTGTCGAGAAAATTTGAGCCATGGCCGGGCAAATGTGTCCCAAGGCTGCCCATTGCCGAGAAATTTGAGCCATGGCCGGGGCAAATGTGTGCCATGGCTGCCCTATTGTCGAGAAATTTGAGCCTATGGTCCGAGCAAATGTGTGCAATGGCTGCCCTTTGCCGAGAAATTTTGAGCCATGGCCGGGCAAATGTGTCCCCAAGGCTGCCCATTGCCGAGAAATTTGAGCCATGGCCGGGCAAATGTGTGCCATGGCTGCCCATTGTCGAGAAATTTGAGCCATGGCCGAGCAAATGTGTGCCATGGCTGCCCATTGTCGAGAAAATTTGAGCCATGGCCGGGCAAATGTGTCCCAAGGCTGCCCATTGCCGAGAAATTTGAGCCATGGCCGGGCAAATGTGTGCCATTGCGCGCCCATTGCCGAGAAATTTGAGCCATGGCCGAGCAAATGTGTGCAATGGCTGCCCTTTGCCGGCCTATGGGCCCGAGCAAATGTGTCCCAAGGCTGCCCATTGCCGAGAAATTTGAGCCATGGCCGGGCAAATGTGTGCCATGGCTGCCCATTGTCGAGAAATTTGAGCCATGGCCGAGCAAATGTGTGCCATGGCTGCCCATTGTCGAGAAAATTTGAGCCATGGCCGGGCAAATGTGTCCCAAGGCTGCCCATTGCCGAGAAATTTGAGCCATGGCCGGGCAAATGTGTGCAATGGCTGCCCTTTGCCGAGAAATTTTGAGCCATGGCCGAGCAAATGTGTCCCAAGGCTGCCCATTGTCGAGAAATTTGAGCCAATGGCCGAGCAAATGTGTGCCATGGCTGCCCATTGTCGAGAAAATTTGAGCCATGGCCGGTGCAAATGTGTCCCAAGGCTGCCCATTGCGAGAAATTTGAGCCATGGCCGGCAAATGTGTGCCATGGCTGCCCATTGTCGAGAAATTTGAGCCATGGCCGAGCAAATGTGTGCAATGGCTGCCCTTTGCCGAGAAATTTTGAGCCATGGCCGGGCAAATGTGTCCCAAGGCTGCCCATTGCCGAGAAATTTGAGCCATGGCCGGCAAATGTGTGCCATGGCTGCCCATTGTCGAGAAATTTGAGCCATGGCCGAGCAAATGTGTGCCATGGCTGCCCATTGTCGAGAAAATTTGAGCCATGGCCGGGCAAATGTGTCCCAAGGCTGCCCATTGCCGAGATATTTGAGCCATGGCCGGGCAAATGTGTGCCATTGCCGCCCATTGCCGAGAAATTTGAGCCATGGCCGAGCAAATGTGTGCAATGGCTGCCCTTTGCCGGCCATGGCCGAGCAAATGTGTCCCAAGGCTGCCCATTGCCGAGAAATTTGAGCCATGCCGGGCAAATGTGTGCCATGGCTGCCCATTGTCGAGAAATTTGAGCCATGGCCGAGCAAATGTGTGCCTATGGCTGCCCATTGTCGAGAAAATTTGAGCCATGGCCGGGCAAATGTGTCCCAAGGCTGCCCATTGCCGAGAAATTTGAGCCATGGCCGGGCAAATGTGTGCAATGGCTGCCCTTTGCCGAGAAATTTTTTGAGCCATGGCCGAGCAAATGTGTCCCAAGGCTGCCCATTGTCGAGAAATTTGAGCCATGGGCCGAGCAAATGTGTGCCATGGCTGCCCATTGTCGAGAAAATTTGAGCCATGGCCGGGCAAATGTGTCCCAAGGCTGCCCATTGCCGAGAAATTTGAGCCATGGGCCGGGCAAATGTGTGCCATGGCTGCCCATTGTCGAGAAATTTGAGCCATGGCCGAGCAAATGTGTGCAATGGCTGCCCTTTGCCGAGAAATTTTGAGCCATGGCCGGGCAAATGTGTCCCAAGGCTGCCCATTGCCGAGAAATTTGAGCCATGCCGGGCAAATGTGTGCCATGGCTGCCCATTGTCGAGAAATTTGAGCCGATGGCCGAGCAAATGTGTGCCATGGCTGCCCATTGTCGAGAAAATTTGAGCCATGGCCCGGGCAAATGTGTCCAAGGCTGCCCATTGCCGAGAAATTTGAGCCATGGCCGGGCAAATGTGTGCCATTGCCGCCCATTGCCGAGAAATTTGAGCCATGGGCCGAGCAAATGTGTGCAATGGCTGCCCTTTGCCCGGCCATGGCCGAGCAAATGTGTCCCAAGGCTGCCCATTGCCGAGAAATTTGAGCCATGGCCGGGCAAATGTGTGCCATGGCTGCCCATTGTCGAGAAATTTGAGCCATGGCCGAGCAAATGTGTGCCATGGCTGCCCATTGTCGAGAAAATTTGAGCCATGGCCGGGCAAATGTGTCCCAAGGCTGCCCATTGCCGAGAACCCATTGCCGAGAAATTTGAGCCATGGCCGAGCAAATGTGTGCCATGGCTGCCCTTTGCCGAGAAATTTTGAGCCATGGCCGGGCAAATGTGTCCCAAGGCTGGCCATTGCCGAGAAATTTGAGCCATGGCCGGGCAAATGTGTGCCATGGCTGCCCATTGTCGAGAAATTTGAGCCATGGCCGGGCAAATGTGTGCAATGGCTGCCCTTTGCCGAGAAATTTTGAGCCATGGCCGAGCAAATGTGTCCCAAGGCTGCCCATTGCCGAGAAATTTGAGCCATGGCCGGGCAAATGTGTGCCATTGCCGCCCATTGCCGAGAAATTTGAGCCATGGCCGAGCAAATGTGTGCAATGGCTGCCCTTTGACGGCCATGGCCGAGCAAATGTGTCCCAAGGCTGCCCATTGCCGAGAAATTTGAGCCATGGCCGGGCAAATGTGTGCCATGGCTGCCCATTGTCGAGAAATTTGAGCCATGGCCGAGCAAATGTGTGCAATGGCTGCCCTTTGCCGAGAAATTTTGAGCCATGGCCGAGCAAATGTGTCCCAAGGCTGCCCATTGCCGAGAAATTTGAGCCATGGCCGGGCAAATGTGTGCCATTGCCGCCCATTGCCGAGAAATTTGAGCCATGGCCGAGCAAATGTGTGCAATGGCTGCCCTTTGCCGGCCATGGCCGAGCAAATGTGTCCCAAGGCTGCCCATTGCCGAGAAATTTGAGCCATGGCCGGGCAAATGTGTGCCATGGCTGCCCATTGTCGAGAAATTTGAGCCATGGCCGAGCAAATGTGTGCAATGGCTGCCCTTTGCCGAGAAATTTTGAGCCATGGCCGAGCAAATGTGTCCCAAGGCTGCCCATTGCCGAGAAATTTGAGCCATGGCCGGGCAAATGTGTGCCATTGCCGCCCATTGCCGAGAAATTTGAGCCATGGCCGAGCAAATGTGTGCAATGGCTGCCCTTTGCCGGCCATGGCCGAGCAAATGTGTCCCAAGGCTGCCCATTGCCGAGAAATTTGAGCCATGGCCGGGCAAATGTGTGCCATGGCTGCCCATTGTCGAGAAATTTGAGCCATGGCCGAGCAAATGTGTGCCATGGCTGCCCATTGTCGAGAAAATTTGAGCCATGGCCGGGCAAATGTGTCCCAAGGCTGCCCATTGCCGAGAAATTTGAGCCATGGCCGAGCAAATGTGTGCCATGGCTGCCCTTTGCCGAGAAATTTTGAGCCATGGCCGGGCAAATGTGTCCCAAGGCTGGCCATTGCCGAGAAATTTGAGCCATGGCCGGGCAAATGTGTGCCATGGCTGCCCATTGTCGAGAAATTTGAGCCATGGCCGGGCAAATGTGTGCAATGGCTGCCCTTTGCCGAGAAATTTTGAGCCATGGCCGAGCAAATGTGTCCCAAGGCTGGCCATTGCCGAGAAATTTGAGCCATGGCCGGGCAAATGTGTGCCATGGCTGCCCATTGTCGAGAAATTTGAGCCATGGCCGAGCAAATGTGTGCCATGGCTGCCCATTGTCGAGAAAATTTGAGCCATGGCCGGGCAAATGTGTCCCAAGGCTGCCCATTGCCGAGAAATTTGAGCCATGGCCGAGCAAATGTGTGCCATGGCTGCCCTTTGCCGAGAAATTTTGAGCCATGGCCGGGCAAATGTGTCCCAAGGCTGCCCATTGCCGAGAAATTTGAGCCATGGCCGGGCAAATGTGTGCCATGGCTGGACATTGTCGAGAAATTTGAGCCATGGCCGAGCAAATGTGTGCAATGGCTGCCCTTTGCCGAGAAATTTTGACCCATGGCCGAGCAAATGTGTCCCAAGGCTGCCCATTGCCGAGAAATTTGAGCCATGGCCGGGCAAATGTGTGCCATTGCCGCCCATTGCCGAGAAATTTGAGCCATGGCCGAGCAAATGTGTGCAATGGCTGCCCTTTGCCGGCCATGGCCGAGCAAATGTGTCCCAAGGCTGCCCATTGCCGAGAAATTTGAGCCATGGCCGGGCAAATGTGTGCCATGGCTGCCCATTGTCGAGAAATTTGAGCCATGGCCGAGCAAATGTGTGCAATGGCTGCCCTTTGCCGAGAAATTTTGAGCCATGGCCGAGCAAATGTGTCCCAAGGCTGCCCATTGCCGAGAAATTTGAGCCATGGCCGGGCAAATGTGTGCCATTGCCGCCCATTGCCGAGAAATTTGAGCCATGGCCGAGCAAATGTGTGCAATGGCTGCCCTTTGCCGGCCATGGCCGAGCAAATGTGTCCCAAGGCTGCCCATTGCCGAGAAATTTGAGCCATGGCCGGGCAAATGTGTGCCATGGCTGCCCATTGTCGAGAAATTTGAGCCATGGCCGAGCAAATGTGTGCCATGGCTGCCCATTGTCGAGAAAATTTGAGCCATGGCCGGGCAAATGTGTCCCAAGGCTGCCCATTGCCGAGAAATTTGAGCCATGGCCGAGCAAATGTGTGCCATGGCTGCCCTTTGCCGAGAAATTTTGAGCCATGGCCGGGCAAATGTGTCCCAAGGCTGGCCATTCCCGAGAAATTTGAGCCATGGCCGGGCAAATGTGTGCCATGGCTGCCCATTGTCGAGAAATTTGAGCCATGGCCGGGCAAATGTGTGCAATGGCTGCCCTTTGCCGAGAAATTTTGAGCCATGGCCGAGCAAATGTGTCCCAAGGCTGGCCATTGCCGAGAAATTTGAGCCATGGCCGGGCAAATGTGTGCCATGGCTGCCCATTGTCGAGAAATTTGAGCCATGGCCGAGCAAATGTGTGCCATGGCTGCCCATTGTCGAGAAAATTTGAGCCATGGCCGGGCAAATGTGTCCCAAGGCTGCCCATTGCCGAGAAATTTGAGCCATGGCCGAGCAAATGTGTGCCATGGCTGCCCTTTGCCGAGAAATTTTGAGCCATGGCCGGGCAAATGTGTCCCAAGGCTGGCCATTGCCGAGAAATTTGAGCCATGGCCGGGCAAATGTGTGCCATGGCTGCCCATTGTCGAGAAATTTGAGCCATGGCCGAGCAAATGTGTGCAATGGCTGCCCTTTGCCGAGAAATTTTGAGCCATGGCCGAGCAAATGTGTCCCAAGGCTGGCCATTGCCGAGAAATTTGAGCCATGGCCGGGCAAATGTGTGCCATGGCTGCCCATTGTCGAGAAATTTGAGCCATGGCCGGGCAAATGTGTGCAATGGCTGCCCTTTGCCGAGAAATTTTGAGCCATGGCCGAGCAAATGTGTCCCAAGGCTGGCCATTGCCGAGAAATTTGAGCCATGGCCGGGCAAATGTGTGCCATGGCTGCCCATTGTCGAGAAATTTGAGCCATGGCCGAGCAAATGTGTGCCATGGCTGCCCATTGTCGAGAAAATTTGAGCCATGGCCGGGCAAATGTGTCCCAAGGCTGCCCATTGCCGAGAAATTTGAGCCATGGCCGAGCAAATGTGTGCCATGGCTGCCCTTTGCCGAGAAATTTTGAGCCATGGCCGGGCAAATGTGTCCCAAGGCTGGCCATTGCCGAGAAATTTGAGCCATGGCCGGGCAAATGTGTGCCATGGCTGCCCATTGTCGAGAAATTTGAGCCATGGCCGGGCAAATGTGTGCAATGGCTGCCCTTTGCCGAGAAATTTTGAGCCATGGCCGAGCAAATGTGTCCCAAGGCTGGCCATTGCCGAGAAATTTGAGCCATGGCCGGGCAAATGTGTGCCATGGCTGCCCATTGTCGAGAAATTTGAGCCATGGCCGAGCAAATGTGTGCCATGGCTGCCCATTGTCGAGAAAATTTGAGCCATGGCCGGGCAAATGTGTCCCAAGGCTGCCCATTGCCGAGAAATTTGAGCCATGGCCGAGCAAATGTGTGCCATGGCTGCCCTTTGCCGAGAAATTTTGAGCCATGGCCGGGCAAATGTGTCCCAAGGCTGGCCATTGCCGAGAAATTTGAGCCATGGCCGGGCAAATGTGTGCCATGGCTGCCCATTGTCGAGAAATTTGAGCCATGGCCGAGCAAATGTGTGCAATGGCTGCCCTTTGCCGAGAAATTTTGAGCCATGGCCGAGCAAATGTGTCCCAAGGCTGGCCATTGCCGAGAAATTTGAGCCATGGCCGGGCAAATGTGTGCCATGGCTGCCCATTGTCGAGAAATTTGAGCCATGGCCGAGCAAATGTGTGCAATGGCTGCCCTTTGCCGAGAAATTTTGAGCCATGGCCGGGCAAATGTGTCCCAAGGCTGCCCATTGCCGAGAAATTTGAGCCATGGCCGGGCAAATGTGTGCCATGGCTGCCCATTGTCGAGAAATTTGAGCCATGGCCGAGCAAATGTGTCCCAAGGCTGCCCATTGCCGAGAAATTTGAGCCATGGCCGGGCAAATGTGTGCCATTGCCGCCCATTGCCGAGAAATTTGAGCCATGGCCGAGCAAATGTGTGCAATGGCTGCCCTTTGCCGGCCATGGCCGAGCAAATGTGTCCCAAGGCTGCCCATTGCCGAGAAATTTGAGCCATGGCCGGGCAAATGTGTGCCATGGCTGCCCATTGTCGAGAAATTTGAGCCATGGCCGAGCAAATGTGTGCCATGGCTGCCCATTGTCGAGAAAATTTGAGCCATGGCCGGGCAAATGTGTCCAAGGCTGCCCATTGCCGAGAAATTTGAGCCATGGCCGAGCAAATGTGTGCCATGGCTGCCCTTTGCCGAGAAATTTTGAGCCATGGCCGGGCAAATGTGTCCCAAGGCTGGCCATTGCCGAGAAATTTGAGCCATGGCCGGGCAAATGTGTGCCATGGCTGCCCATTGTCGAGAAATTTGAGCCATGGCCGGGCAAATGTGTGCAATGGCTGCCCTTTGCCGAGAAATTTTGAGCCATGGCCGAGCAAATGTGTCCCAAGGCTGGCCATTGCCGAGAAATTTGAGCCATGGCCGGGCAAATGTGTGCCATGGCTGCCCATTGTCGAGAAATTTGAGCCATGGCCGAGCAAATGTGTGCCATGGCTGCCCATTGTCGAGAAAATTTGAGCCATGGCCGGGCAAATGTGTCCCAAGGCTGCCCATTGCCGAGAAATTTGAGCCATGGCCGAGCAAATGTGTGCCATGGCTGCCCTTTGCCGAGAAATTTTGAGCCATGGCCGGGCAAATGTGTCCCAAGGCTGGCCATTGCCGAGAAATTTGAGCCATGGCCGGGCAAATGTGTGCCATGGCTGCCCATTGTCGAGAAATTTGAGCCATGGCCGAGCAAATGTGTGCAATGGCTGCCCTTTGCCGAGAAATTTTGAGCCATGGCCGAGCAAATGTGTCCCAAGGCTGGCCATTGCCGAGAAATTTGAGCCATGGCCGGGCAAATGTGTGCCATGGCTGCCCATTGTCGAGAAATTTGAGCCATGGCCGAGCAAATGTGTGCAATGGCTGCCCTTTGCCGAGAAATTTTGAGCCATGGCCGGGCAAATGTGTCCCAAGGCTGCCCATTGCCGAGAAATTTGAGCCATGGCCGGGCAAATGTGTGCCATGGCTGCCCATTGTCGAGAAATTTGAGCCATGGCCGAGCAAATGTGTGCCATGGCTGCCCCATTGTCGAGGAAAATTTGAGCCATGGCCGGGCAAATGTGTCCCAAGGCTGCCCATTGCCGAGAAATTTGAGCCATGGCCGGGCAAATGTGTGCCATGGCTGGACATTGTCGAGAAATTTGAGCCATGGCCGAGCAAATGTGTGCAATGGCTGCCCATTGCCGAGAAATTTGAGCCATGGCCGGGCAAATGTGTGCCATGGCTGCCCATTGTCGAGAAATTTGAGCCATGGCCCGAGCAAATGTGTGCCATGGCTGCCCATTGTCGAGAAAATTTGAGCCATGGCCGGGCAAATGTGTCCCAAGGCTGCCCATTGCCGAGAAATTTGAGCCATGGCCGGGCAAATGTGTGCCATGGCTGGACATTGTCGAGAAATTTGAGCCATGGCCGAGCAAATGTGTGCAATGGCTGCCCTTTGCCGAGAAATTTTGAGCCATGGCCGAGCAAATGTGTCCCAAGGCTGGCCATTGCCGAGAAATTTGAGCCATGGCCGAGCAAATGTGTGCCATGGCTGCCCATTGTCGAGAAATTTGAGCCATGGCCGAGCAAATGTGTGCAATGGCTGCCCTTTGCCGAGAAATTTTGAGCCATGGCCGAGCAAATGTGTCCCAAGGCTGCCCATTGCCGAGAAATTTGAGCCATGGCCGGGCAAATGTGTGCCATGGCTGCCCATTGTCGAGAAATTTGAGCCATGGCCGAGCAAATGTGTGCAATGGCTGCCCTTTGCCGAGAAATTTTGAGCCATGGCCGAGCAAATGTGTCCCAAGGCTGCCCATTGCCGAGAAATTTGAGCCATGGCCGGGCAAATGTGTGCCATGGCTTCCCATTGTCGAGAAATTTGAGCCATGGCCGAGCAAATGTGTGCAATGGCTGCCCTTTGCCGAGAAATTTTGAGCCATGGCCGGGCAAATGTGTCCCAAGGCTGCCCATTGCCGAGAAATTTGAGCCATGGCCGGGCAAATGTGTCCCAAGGCTGGACATTGTCGAGAAATTTGAGCCATGGCCGAGCAAATGTGTGCAATGGCTGCCCTTTGCCGAGAAATTTTGAGCCATGGCCGAGCAAATGTGTCCCAAGGCTGGCCATTGCCGAGAAATTTGAGCCATGGCCGGGCAAATGTGTGCCATGGCTGCCCATTGTCGAGAAAATTTGAGCCATGGCCGGGCAAATGTGTCCCAAGGCTGCCCATTGTCGAGAAAATTTGAGCCATGGCCGGGCAAATGTGTCCCATGGCCGAGCAAATGTGTGCCAAGGCTGCCCATTGTCGAGAAAATTTGAGTCATGGCCGGGCAAATGTGTCCCAAGGCTGCCCATTGCCGAGAAATTTGAGCCATGGCCGGGCAAATGTGTCCCACGGCAGCCCATTGCCGAGAAATTTAAGCCATGGCCGGGCAAATGTGTGCCATGGCTGGACATTGTCGAGAAATTTGAGCCATGGCCGAGCAAATGTGTGCCAAGGCTGCCCATTGTCGAGAAAATTTGAGCCATGGCCGGGCAAATGTGTCCCAAGGCTGCCCATTGCCGAGAAATTTGAGCCATGGCCGGGCAAATGTGTGCCATGGCTGCCCATTGTCGAGAAATTTGAGCCATGGCCGAGCAAATGTGTGCAATGGCTGCCCTTTGCCGAGAAATTTTGAGCCATGGCCGAGCAAATGTGTCCCAAGGCTGCCCATTGCCGAGAAATTTGAGCCATGGCCGGGCAAATGTGTGCCATGGCTGCCCATTGTCGAGAAATTTGAGCCATGGCCGAGCAAATGTGTGCCATGGCTGCCCATTGTCGAGAAAATTTGAGCCATGGCCGGGCAAATGTGTCCCAAGGCTGCCCATTGCCGAGAAATTTGAGCCATGGCCGAGCAAATGTGTGCCATGGCTGCCCTTTGCCGAGAAATTTTGAGCCATGGCCGGGCAAATGTGTCCCAAGGCTGGCCATTGCCGAGAAATTTGAGCCATGGCCGGGCAAATGTGTGCCATGGCTGCCCATTGTCGAGAAATTTGAGCCATGGCCGGGCAAATGTGTGCAATGGCTGCCCTTTGCCGAGAAATTTTGAGCCATGGCCGAGCAAATGTGTGCCATGGCTGCCCTTTGCCGAGAAATTTTGAGCCATGGCCGGGCAAATGTGTCCCAAGGCTGGCCATTGCCGAGAAATTTGAGCCATGGCCGGGCAAATGTGTGCCATGGCTGCCCATTGTCGAGAAATTTGAGCCATGGCCGAGCAAATGTGTGCAATGGCTGCCCTTTGCCGAGAAATTTTGAGCCATGGCCGAGCAAATGTGTCCCAAGGCTGGCCATTGCCGAGAAATTTGAGCCATGGCCGGGCAAATGTGTGCCATGGCTGCCCATTGTCGAGAAATTTGAGCCATGGCCGAGCAAATGTGTGCAATGGCTGCCCTTTGCCGAGAAATTTTGAGCCATGGCCGGGCAAATGTGTCCCAAGGCTGCCCATTGCCGAGAAATTTGAGCCATGGCCGGGCAAATGTGTGCCATGGCTGCCCATTGTCGAGAAATTTGAGCCATGGCCGAGCAAATGTGTGCCATGGCTGCCCATTGTCGAGAAAATTTGAGCCATGGCCGGGCAAATGTGTCCCAAGGCTGCCCATTGCCGAGAAATTTGAGCCATGGCCGGGCAAATGTGTGCCATGGCTGGACATTGTCGAGAAATTTGAGCCATGGCCGAGCAAATGTGTGCAATGGCTGCCCATTGCCGAGAAATTTGAGCCATGGCCGGGCAAATGTGTGCCATGGCTGCCCATTGTCGAGAAATTTGAGCCATGGCCGAGCAAATGTGTGCCATGGCTGCCCATTGTCGAGAAAATTTGAGCCATGGCCGGGCAAATGTGTCCCAAGGCTGCCCATTGCCGAGAAATTTGAGCCATGGCCGGGCAAATGTGTGCCATGGCTGGACATTGTCGAGAAATTTGAGCCATGGCCGAGCAAATGTGTGCAATGGCTGCCCTTTGCCGAGAAATTTTGAGCCATGGCCGAGCAAATGTGTCCCAAGGCTGGCCATTGCCGAGAAATTTGAGCCATGGCCGAGCAAATGTGTGCCATGGCTGCCCATTGTCGAGAAATTTGAGCCATGGCCGAGCAAATGTGTGCAATGGCTGCCCTTTGCCGAGAAATTTTGAGCCATGGCCGAGCAAATGTGTCCCAAGGCTGCCCATTGCCGAGAAATTTGAGCCATGGCCGGGCAAATGTGTGCCATGGCTGCCCATTGTCGAGAAATTTGAGCCATGGCCGAGCAAATGTGTGCAATGGCTGCCCTTTGCCGAGAAATTTTGAGCCATGGCCGAGCAAATGTGTCCCAAGGCTGCCCATTGCCGAGAAATTTGAGCCATGGCCGGGCAAATGTGTGCCATGGCTGCCCATTGTCGAGAAATTTGAGCCATGGCCGAGCAAATGTGTGCAATGGCTGCCCTTTGCCGAGAAATTTTGAGCCATGGCCGGGCAAATGTGTCCCAAGGCTGCCCATTGCCGAGAAATTTGAGCCATGGCCGGGCAAATGTGTCCCAAGGCTGGACATTGTCGAGAAATTTGAGCCATGGCCGAGCAAATGTGTGCAATGGCTGCCCTTTGCCGAGAAATTTTGAGCCATGGCCGAGCAAATGTGTCCCAAGGCTGGCCATTGCCGAGAAATTTGAGCCATGGCCGGGCAAATGTGTGCCATGGCTGCCCATTGTCGAGAAAATTTGAGCCATGGCCGGGCAAATGTGTCCCAAGGCTGCCCATTGTCGAGAAAATTTGAGCCATGGCCGGGCAAATGTGTCCCATGGCCGAGCAAATGTGTGCCAAGGCTGCCCATTGTCGAGAAAATTTGAGTCATGGCCGGGCAAATGTGTCCCAAGGCTGCCCATTGCCGAGAAATTTGAGCCATGGCCGGGCAAATGTGTCCCACGGCAGCCCATTGCCGAGAAATTTAAGCCATGGCCGGGCAAATGTGTGCCATGGCTGGACATTGTCGAGAAATTTGAGCCATGGCCGAGCAAATGTGTGCCAAGGCTGCCCATTGTCGAGAAAATTTGAGCCATGGCCGGGCAAATGTGTCCCAAGGCTGCCCATTGCCGAGAAATTTGAGCCATGGCCGGGCAAATGTGTGCCATGGCTGCCCATTGTCGAGAAATTTGAGCCATGGCCGAGCAAATGTGTGCAATGGCTGCCCTTTGCCGAGAAATTTTGAGCCATGGCCGAGCAAATGTGTCCCAAGGCTGCCCATTGCCGAGAAATTTGAGCCATGGCCGGGCAAATGTGTGCCATGGCTGCCCATTGTCGAGAAATTTGAGCCATGGCAGAGCAAATGTGTGCAATGGCTGCCCTTTGCCGAGAAATTTTGAGCCATGGCCGGGCAAATGTGTCCCAAGGCTGCCCATTGCCGAGAAATTTGAGCCATGGCCGAGCAAATGTGTGCAATGGCTGCCCTTTGCCGAGAAATTTTGAGCCATGGCCGAGCAAATGTGTCCCAAGGCTGCCCATTGCCGAGAAATTTGAGCCATGGCCGGGCAAATGTGTGCCATGGCTGCCCATTGTCGAGAAATTTGAGCCATGGCCGAGCAAATGTGTGCAATGGCTGCCCTTTGCCGAGAAATTTTGAGCCATGGCCGAGCAAATGTGTCCCAAGGCTGCCCATTGCCGAGAAATTTGAGCCATGGCCGGGCAAATGTGTGCCATGGCTGCCCATTGTCGAGAAATTTGAGCCATGGCCGAGCAAATGTGTGCCATGGCTGCCCTTTGCCGAGAAATTTTGAGCCATGGCCGGGCAAATGTGTCCCAAGGCTGTCCATTGCCGAGAAATTTGAGCCATGGCCGGGCAAATGTGTGCCATGGCTGCCCATTGTCGAGAAATTTGAGCCATGGCCGAGTAAATGTGTGCCATGGCTGCCCATTGTCGAGAAAATTTGAGCCATGGCCGGGCAAATGTGTCCCAAGGCTGCCCATTGCCGAGAAATTTGAGTAATGGCCGGGCAAATGTGTGCCATGGCTGCCCATTGTCGAGAAAATTTGAGCCATGGCCGAGCAAATGTGTCCCAAGGCTGCCCATTGCCGAGAAATTTGAGCCATGGCCGGGCAAATGTGTGCCATGGCTGCCCATTGTCGAGAAATTTGAGCCATGGCCGGGCAAATGTGTGCCATGGCCGGTCGTTGTCGAGAAATTTGAGCCATGGCCGGGCAAATGTGTGCCATGGCCGCCCATTGCCGAGAAATTTGAGCCATGGCCGAGCAAATGTGTGCAATGGCTGCCCTTTGCCGGCCATGGCCGAGCAAATGTGTCCCAAGGCTGCCCATTGCCGAGAAATTTGAGCCATGGCCGGGCAAATGTGTCCCATGGCTGCCCATTGTCGAGAAATTTGAGCCATGGCCGAGCAAATGTGTGCCATGGCTGCCCATTGTCGAGAAATTTGAGCCATGGCCGAGCAAATGTGTGCAATGGCTGCCCTTTGCCGAGAAATTTTGAGCCATGGCCGAGCAAATGTGTCCCAAGGCTGCCCATTGCCGAGAAATTTGAGCCATGGGCGGGCAAATGTGTGCCATGGCTGCCCATTGTCGAGAAATTTGAGCCATGGCCGAGCAAATGTGTGCCATGGCTGCCCTTTGCCGAGAAATTTTGAGCCATGGACGGGCAAATGTGTCCCAAGGCTGCCCATTGCCGAGAAATTTGAGCCATGGCCGGGCAAATGTGTGCCATGGCTGCCCATTGTCGAGAAATTTGAGCCATGGCCGAGCAAATGTGTGCAATGGCTGCCCTTTGCCGAGAAATTTTGAGCCATGGCCGAGCAAATGTGTCCCAAGGCTGGCCATTGCCGAGAAATTTGAGCCATGGCCGGGCAAATGTGTGCCATGGCTGCCCATTGTCGAGAAATTTGAGCCATGGCCGAGCAAATGTGTGCAATGGCTGCCCTTTGCCGAGAAATTTTGAGCCATGGCCGAGCAAATGTGTCCCAAGGCTGCCCATTGCCGAGAAATTTGAGCCATGGCCGGGCAAATGTGTGCCATGGCTGCCCATTGTCGAGAAATTTGAGCCATGGCCGAGCAAATGTGTGCAATGGCTGCCCTTTGCCGAGAAATTTTGAGCCATGGCCGGGCAAATGTGTCCCAAGGCTGCCCATTGCCGAGAAATTTGAGCCATGGCCGGGCAAATGTGTGCCATGGCTGCCCATTGTCGAGAAATTTGAGCCATGGCCGAGCAAATGTGTGCCATGGCTGCCCATTGTCGAGAAAATTTGAGCCATGGCCGGGCAAATGTGTCCCAAGGCTGCCCATTGCCGAGAAATTTGAGCCATGGCCGGGCAAATGTGTGCCATGGCTGCCCATTGTCGAGAAATTTGAGCCATGGACGAGCAAATGTGTGCAATGGCTGCCCTTTGCCGAGAAATTTTGAGCCATGGCCGGGCAAATGTGTCCCAAGGCTGCCCATTGCCGAGAAATTTGAGCCATGGCCGGGCAAATGTGTGCCATGGCTGCCCATTGTCGAGAAATTTGAGCCATGGCCGAGCAAATGTGTGCCATGGCTGCCCATTGTCGAGAAAATTTGAGCCATGGCCGGCCAAATGTGTCCCAAGGCTGCCCATTGCCGAGAAATTTGAGCCATGGCCGGGCAAATGTGTGCCATGGCTGGACATTGTCGAGAAATTTGAGCCATGGCCGAGCAAATGTGTGCAATGGCTGCCCTTTGCCGAGAAATTTTGAGCCATGGCCGAGCAAATGTGTCCCAAGGCTGCCCATTGCCGAGAAATTTGAGCCATGGCCGGGCAAATGTGTGCCATTGCCGCCCATTGCCGAGAAATTTGAGCCATGGCCGAGCAAATGTGTGCAATGGCTGCCCTTTGCCGGCCATGGCCGAGCAAATGTGTCCCAAGGCTGCCCATTGCCGAGAAATTTGAGCCATGGCCGGGCAAATGTGTGCCATGGCTGCCCATTGTCGAGAAATTTGAGCCATGGCCGAGCAAATGTGTGCCATGGCTGCCCATTGTCGAGAAAATTTGAGCCATGGCCGGGCAAATGTGTCCCAAGGCTGCCCATTGCCGAGAAATTTGAGCCATGGCCGAGCAAATGTGTGCCATGGCTGCCCTTTGCCGAGAAATTTTGAGCCATGGCCGGGCAAATGTGTCCCAAGGCTGCCCATTGCCGAGAAATTTGAGCCATGGCCGGGCAAATGTGTGCCATGGCTGCCCATTGTCGAGAAATTTGAGCCATGGCCGGGCAAATGTGTGCAATGGCTGCCCTTTGCCGAGAAATTTTGAGCCATGGCCGAGCAAATGTGTCCCAAGGCTGGCCATTGCCGAGAAATTTGAGCCATGGCCGGGCAAATGTGTGCCATGGCTGCCCATTGTCGAGAAATTTGAGCCATGGCCGAGCAAATGTGTGCCATGGCTGCCCATTGTCGAGAAAATTTGAGCCATGGCCGGGCAAATGTGTCCCAAGGCTGCCCATTGCCGAGAAATTTGAGCCATGGCCGAGCAAATGTGTGCCATGGCTGCCCTTTGCCGAGAAATTTTGAGCCATGGCCGGGCAAATGTGTCCCAAGGCTGCCTATTGCCGAGAAATTTGAGCCATGGCCGGGCAAATGTGTGCCATGGCTGCCCATTGTCGAGAAATTTGAGCCATGGCCGAGCAAATGTGTGCAATGGCTGCCCTTTGCCGAGAAATTTTGAGCCATGGCCGAGCAAATGTGTCCCAAGGCTGGCCATTGCCGAGAAATTTGAGCCATGGCCGGGCAAATGTGTGCCATGGCTGCCCATTGTCGAGAAATTTGAGCCATGGCCGAGCAAATGTGTGCAATGGCTGCCCTTTGCCGAGAAATTTTGAGCCATGGCCGAGCAAATGTGTCCCAAGGCTGGCCATTGCCGAGAAATTTGAGCCATGGCCGGGCAAATGTGTGCCATGGCTGCCC
>BRYF01000019.1:382500-392500 GCA_030159135.1 Actinidia polygama
CCACGGCAGCCCATTGCCGAGAAATTTAAGCCATGGCCGGGCAAATGTGTGCCATGGCTGGACATTGTCGAGAAATTTGAGCCATGGCCGAGCAAATGTGTGCCAAGGCTGCCCATTGTCGAGAAAATTTGAGCCATGGCCGGGCAAATGTGTCCCAAGGCTGCCCATTGCCGAGAAATTTGAGCCATGGCCGGGCAAATGTGTGCCATGGCTGCCCATTGTCGAGAAATTTGAGCCATGGCCGAGCAAATGTGTGCAATGGCTGCCCTTTGCCGAGAAATTTTGAGCCATGGCCGAGCAAATGTGTCCCAAGGCTGCCCATTGCCGAGAAATTTGAGCCATGGCCGGGCAAATGTGTGCCATGGCTGCCCATTGTCGAAAAATTTGAGCCATGGCAGAGCAAATGTGTGCAATGGCTGCCCTTTGCCGAGAAATTTTGAGCCATGGCCGGGCAAATGTGTCCCAAGGCTGCCCATTGCCGAGAAATTTGAGCCATGGCCGAGCAAATGTGTGCAATGGCTGCCCTTTGCCGAGAAATTTTGAGCCATGGCCGAGCAAATGTGTCCCAAGGCTGCCCATTGCCGAGAAATTTGAGCCATGGCCGGGCAAATGTGTGCCATGGCTGCCCATTGTCGAGAAATTTGAGCCATGGCCGAGCAAATGTGTGCAATGGCTGCCCTTTGCCGAGAAATTTTGAGCCATGGCCGAGCAAATGTGTCCCAAGGCTGCCCATTGCCGAGAAATTTGAGCCATGGCCGGGCAAATGTGTGCCATGGCTGCCCATTGTCGAGAAATTTGAGCCATGGCCGAGCAAATGTGTGCCATGGCTGCCCTTTGCCGAGAAATTTTGAGCCATGGCCGGGCAAATGTGTCCCAAGGCTGCCCATTGCCGAGAAATTTGAGCCATGGCCGGGCAAATGTGTGCCATGGCTGCCCATTGTCGAGAAATTTGAGCCATGGCCGAGTAAATGTGTGCCATGGCTGCCCATTGTCGAGAAAATTTGAGCCATGGCCGGGCAAATGTGTCCCAAGGCTGCCCATTGCCGAGAAGTTTGAGCCATGGCCGGGCAAATGTGTGCCGTGGCTGGACATTGTCGAGAAATTTGAGCCATGGCCGGGCAAATGTGTGCCTTGGCTGCCCATTGTCGAGAAAATTTGAGCCATGGCCGAGCAAATGTGTCCCAAGGCTGCCCATTGCCGAGAAATTTGAGCCATGGCCGGGCAAATGTGTGCCATGGCTGCCCATTGTCGAGAAATTTGAGCCATGGCCGGGCAAATGTGTGCCATGGCCGGTCGTTGTCGAGAAATTTGAGCCATGGCCGGGCAAATGTGTGCCATGGCCGCCCATTGCCGAGAAATTTGAGCCATGGCCGAGCAAATGTGTGCAATGGCTGCCCTTTGCCGGCCATGGCCGAGCAAATGTGTCCCAAGGCTGCCCATTGCCGAGAAATTTGAGCCATGGCCGGGCAAATGTGTCCCATGGCTGCCCATTGTCGAGAAATTTGAGCCATGGCCGAGCAAATGTGTGCCATGGCTGCCCATTGTCGAGAAATTTGAGCCATGGCTGAGCAAATGTGTGCAATGGCTGCCCTTTGCCGAGAAATTTTGAGCCATGGCCGAGCAAATGTGTCCCAAGGCTGCCCATTGCCGAGAAATTTGAGCCATGGGCGGGCAAATGTGTGCCATGGCTGCCCATTGTCGAGAAATTTGAGCCATGGCCGAGCAAATGTGTGCCATGGCTGCCCTTTGCCGAGAAATTTTGAGCCATGGCCGGGCAAATGTGTCCCAAGGCTGCCCATTGCCGAGAAATTTGAGCCATGGCCGGGCAAATGTGTCCCAAGGCTGCCCATTGCCGAGAAATTTGAGCCATGGCCGAGCAAATGTGTGCCATGGCTGCCCTTTGCCGAGAAATTTTGAGCCATGGCCGGGCAAATGTGTCCCAAGGCTGCCCATTGCCGAGAAATTTGAGCCATGGCCGGGCAAATGTGTGCCATGGCTGCCCATTGTCGAGAAATTTGAGCCATGGCCGGGCAAATGTGTGCAATGGCTGCCCTTTGCCGAGAAATTTTGAGCCATGGCCGAGCAAATGTGTCCCAAGGCTGGCCATTGCCGAGAAATTTGAGCCATGGCCGGGCAAATGTGTGCCATGGCTGCCCATTGTCGAGAAATTTGAGCCATGGCCGAGCAAATGTGTGCCATGGCTGCCCATTGTCGAGAAAATTTGAGCCATGGCCGGGCAAATGTGTCCCAAGGCTGCCCATTGCCGAGAAATTTGAGCCATGGCCGGGCAAATGTGTGCAATGGCTGCCCTTTGCCGAGAAATTTTGAGCCATGGCCGAGCAAATGTGTCCCAAGGCTGGCCATTGCCGAGAAATTTGAGCCATGGCCGGGCAAATGTGTGCCATGGCTGCCCATTGTCGAGAAAATTTGAGCCATGGCCGGGCAAATGTGTCCCAAGGCTGCCCATTGTCGAGAAAATTTGAGCCATGGCCGGGCAAATGTGTCCCATGGCCGAGCAAATGTGTGCCAAGGCTGCCCATTGTCGAGAAAATTTGAGCCATGGCCGGGCAAATGTGTCCCAAGGCTGCCCATTGCTGAGAAATTTGAGCCATGGCCGAGCAAATGTGTGCCATGGCTGCCCATTGTCGAGAAATTTGAGCCATGGCCGAGCAAATGTGTGCAATGGCTGCCCTTTGCCGAGAAATTTTGAGCCATGGCCGAGCAAATGTGTGCAATGGCTGCCCTTTGTCGAGAAAATTTGAGCCATGGCCGGGCAAATGTGTCCCATGGCCGAGCAAATGTGTGCCCATGGCTGCCCCATTGCTGGGTAAATGTGTGCCATCGACATGCCCATTGCTGAGGAAATGTGTGCCATCAACATGCCATGGCTGCTGAATTGCTGGGAAAATGTGTGCCAATGCTGCCCAATTGTCGATTCTATGGATGGTGGTGCAAGGCCATTCTTAAGAAAATCACCGCCATGGCTGGCCATTGCCTAGAAAATGTGTGCCATGGCTGCCCAGTGCCGAGAAATTTGAGCCATTGCCGGGCAAATGTGTGCCATGGCCGGTCGTTGCCTAGAAAATTTGAGCCATGGCCGAGCAAATGTGTTCCAAGGCTGCCCATTGCCGAGAAATTTGAGCCACGGCCGAGCAAATGTGTGCCATGGCTGCCCATTGTCGAGAAATTTGAGCCATTGCCGGGCAAATGTGTGCCATGGCCGGTCGTTGCCTAGAAAATTTGAGCCATGGCCGAGTAAATGTGTCCCAAGGCTGCCCATTGCCGAGAAATTTGAGCCATGGCCGAGCAAATGTGTGCCATGGCTGCCCATTGTCGAGAAATTTGAGCCATGGCCGAGCAAATGTGTGCAATGGCTGCCCTTTGCCGAGAAATTTTGAGCCATGGCCGAGCAAATGTGTCCCAAGGCTGCCCATTGCCGAGAAATTTGAGCCATGGCCGGGCAAATGTGTGCCATGGCTGCCCATTGTCGAGAAATTTGAGCCATGACCGAGCAAATGTGTGCAATGGCTGCCCTTTGCCGAGAAATTTTGAGCCATGGCCGAGCAAATGTGTCCCAAGGCTGCCCATTGCCGAGAAATTTGAGCCATGGCCGGGCAAATGTGTGCCATGGCTGCCCATTGTCGAGAAATTTGAGCCATGGCCGAGCAAATGTGTGCAATGGCTGCCCTTTGCCGAGAAATTTTGAGCCATGGCCGGGCAAATGTGTCCCAAGGCTGCCCATTGCCGAGAAATTTGAGCCATGGCCGGGCAAATGTGTCCCAAGGCTGGACATTGTCGAGAAATTTGAGCCATGGCCGAGCAAATGTGTGCAATGGCTGCCCTTTGCCGAGAAATTTTGAGCCATGGCCGAGCAAATGTGTCCCAAGGCTGGCCATTGCCGAGAAATTTGAGCCATGGCCGGGCAAATGTGTGCCATGGCTGCCCATTGTCGAGAAAATTTGAGCCATGGCCGGGCAAATGTGTCCCAAGGCTGCCCATTGTCGAGAAAATTTGAGCCATGGCCGGGCAAATGTGTCCCATGGCCGAGCAAATGTGTGCCAAGGCTGCCCATTGTCGAGAAAATTTGAGCCATGGCCGGGCAAATGTGTCCCAAGGCTGCCCATTGCCGAGAAATTTGAGCCATGGCCGGGCAAATGTGTCCCACGGCAGCCCATTGCCGAGAAATTTAAGCCATGGCCGGGCAAATGTGTGCCATGGCTGGACATTGTCGAGAAATTTGAGCCATGGCCGAGCAAATGTGTGCCAAGGCTGCCCATTGTCGAGAAAATTTGAGCCATGGCCGGGCAAATGTGTCCCAAGGCTGCCCATTGCCGAGAAATTTGAGCCATGGCCGGGCAAATGTGTGCCATGGCTGCCCATTGTCGAGAAATTTGAGCCATGGCCGAGCAAATGTGTGCAATGGCTGCCCTTTGCCGAGAAATTTTGAGCCATGGCCGAGCAAATGTGTCCCAAGGCTGCCCATTGCCGAGAAATTTGAGCCATGGCCGGGCAAATGTGTGCCATGGCTGCCCATTGTCGAAAAATTTGAGCCATGGCAGAGCAAATGTGTGCAATGGCTGCCCTTTGCCGAGAAATTTTGAGCCATGGCCGGGCAAATGTGTCCCAAGGCTGCCCATTGCCGAGAAATTTGAGCCATGGCCGAGCAAATGTGTGCAATGGCTGCCCTTTGCCGAGAAATTTTGAGCCATGGCCGAGCAAATGTGTCCCAAGGCTGCCCATTGCCGAGAAATTTGAGCCATGGCCGGGCAAATGTGTGCCATGGCTGCCCATTGTCGAGAAATTTGAGCCATGGCCGAGCAAATGTGTGCAATGGCTGCCCTTTGCCGAGAAATTTTGAGCCATGGCCGAGCAAATGTGTCCCAAGGCTGCCCATTGCCGAGAAATTTGAGCCATGGCCGGGCAAATGTGTGCCATGGCTGCCCATTGTCGAGAAATTTGAGCCATGGCCGAGCAAATGTGTGCCATGGCTGCCCTTTGCCGAGAAATTTTGAGCCATGGCCGGGCAAATGTGTCCCAAGGCTGCCCATTGCCGAGAAATTTGAGCCATGGCCGGGCAAATGTGTGCCATGGCTGCCCATTGTCGAGAAATTTGAGCCATGGCCGAGTAAATGTGTGCCATGGCTGCCCATTGTCGAGAAAATTTGAGCCATGGCCGGGCAAATGTGTCCCAAGGCTGCCCATTGCCGAGAAGTTTGAGCCATGGCCGGGCAAATGTGTGCCGTGGCTGGACATTGTCGAGAAATTTGAGCCATGGCCGGGCAAATGTGTGCCTTGGCTGCCCATTGTCGAGAAAATTTGAGCCATGGCCGAGCAAATGTGTCCCAAGGCTGCCCATTGCCGAGAAATTTGAGCCATGGCCGGGCAAATGTGTGCCATGGCTGCCCATTGTCGAGAAATTTGAGCCATGGCCGGGCAAATGTGTGCCATGGCCGGTCGTTGTCGAGAAATTTGAGCCATGGCCGGGCAAATGTGTGCCATGGCCGCCCATTGCCGAGAAATTTGAGCCATGGCCGAGCAAATGTGTGCAATGGCTGCCCTTTGCCGGCCATGGCCGAGCAAATGTGTCCCAAGGCTGCCCATTGCCGAGAAATTTGAGCCATGGCCGGGCAAATGTGTCCCATGGCTGCCCATTGTCGAGAAATTTGAGCCATGGCCGAGCAAATGTGTGCCATGGCTGCCCATTGTCGAGAAATTTGAGCCATGGCTGAGCAAATGTGTGCAATGGCTGCCCTTTGCCGAGAAATTTTGAGCCATGGCCGAGCAAATGTGTCCCAAGGCTGCCCATTGCCGAGAAATTTGAGCCATGGGCGGGCAAATGTGTGCCATGGCTGCCCATTGTCGAGAAATTTGAGCCATGGCCGAGCAAATGTGTGCCATGGCTGCCCTTTGCCGAGAAATTTTGAGCCATGGCCGGGCAAATGTGTCCCAAGGCTGCCCATTGCCGAGAAATTTGAGCCATGGCCGGGCAAATGTGTGCCATGGCTGCCCATTGTCGAGAAATTTGAGCCATGGCCGACCAAATGTGTGCAATGGCTGCCCTTTGCCGAGAAATTTTGAGCCATGGCCGAGCAAATGTGTCCCAAGGCTGGCCATTGCCGAGAAATTTGAGCCATGGCCGGGCAAATGTGTGCCATGGCTGCCCATTGTCGAGAAATTTGAGCCATGGCCGAGCAAATGTGTGCAATGGCTGCCCTTTGCCGAGAAATTTTGAGCCATGGCCGAGCAAATGTGTCCCAAGGCTGCCCATTGCCGAGAAATTTGAGCCATGGCCGGGCAAATGTGTGCCATGGCTGCCCATTGTCGAGAAATTTGAGCCATGGCCGAGCAAATGTGTGCAATGGCTGCCCTTTGCCGAGAAATTTTGAGCCATGGCCGGGCAAATGTGTCCCAAGGCTGCCCATTGCCGAGAAATTTGAGCCATGGCCGGGCAAATGTGTGCCATGGCTGCCCATTGTCGAGAAATTTGAGCCATGGCCGAGCAAATGTGTGCCATGGCTGCCCATTGTCGAGAAAATTTGAGCCATGGCCGGGCAAATGTGTCCCAAGGCTGCCCATTGCCGAGAAATTTGAGCCATGGCCGGGCAAATGTGTGCCATGGCTGCCCATTGTCGAGAAATTTGAGCCATGGCCGAGCAAATGTGTGCAATGGCTGCCCTTTGCCGAGAAATTTTGAGCCATGGCCGGGCAAATGTGTCCCAAGGCTGCCCATTGCCGAGAAATTTGAGCCATGGCCGGGCAAATGTGTGCCATGGCTGCCCATTGTCGAGAAAATTTGAGCCATGGCCGGGCAAATGTGTCCCAAGGCTGCCCATTGCCGAGAAATTTGAGCCATGGCCGGGCAAATGTGTGCCATGGCTGGACATTGTCGAGAAATTTGAGCCATGGCCGAGCAAATGTGTGCAATGGCTGCCCTTTGCCGAGAAATTTTGAGCCATGGCCGAGCAAATGTGTCCCAAGGCTGCCCATTGCCGAGAAATTTGAGCCATGGCCGGGCAAATGTGTGCCATTGCCGCCCATTGCCGAGAAATTTGAGCCATGGCCGAGCAAATGTGTGCAATGGCTGCCCTTTGCCGGCCATGGCCGAGCAAATGTGTCCCAAGGCTGCCCATTGCCGAGAAATTTGAGCCATGGCCGGGCAAATGTGTGCCATGGCTGCCCATTGTCGAGAAATTTGAGCCATGGCCGAGCAAATGTGTGCCATGGCTGCCCATTGTCGAGAAATTTGAGCCATGGCCGAGCAAATGTGTGCCATGGCTGCCCATTGTCGAGAAAATTTGAGCCATGGCCGGGCAAATGTGTCCCAAGGCTGCCCATTGCCGAGAAATTTGAGCCATGGCCGAGCAAATGTGTGCCATGGCTGCCCTTTGCCGAGAAATTTTGAGCCATGGCCGGGCAAATGTGTCCCAAGGCTGCCCATTGCCGAGAAATTTGAGCCATGGCCGGGCAAATGTGTGCCATGGCTGCCCATTGTCGAGAAATTTGAGCCATGGCCGGGCAAATGTGTGCAATGGCTGCCCTTTGCCGAGAAATTTTGAGCCATGGCCGAGCAAATGTGTCCCAAGGCTGGCCATTGCCGAGAAATTTGAGCCATGGCCGGGCAAATGTGTGCCATGGCTGCCCATTGTCGAGAAATTTGAGCCATGGCCGAGCAAATGTGTGCCATGGCTGCCCATTGTCGAGAAAATTTGAGCCATGGCCGGGCAAATGTGTCCCAAGGCTGCCCATTGTCGAGAAATTTGAGCCATGCCCGAGCAAATGTGTGCAATGGCTGCCCTTTGCCGAGAAATTTTGAGCCATGGCCGAGCAAATGTGTCCCAAGGCTGGCCATTGCCGAGAAATTTGAGCCATGGCCGGGCAAATGTGTGCCATGGCTGCCCATTGTCGAGAAATTTGAGCCATGGCCGAGCAAATGTGTGCAATGGCTGCCCTTTGCCGAGAAATTTTGAGCCATGGCCGAGCAAATGTGTCCCAAGGCTGCCCATTGCCGAGAAATTTGAGCCATGGCCGGGCAAATGTGTGCCATGGCTGCCCATTGTCGAGAAATTTGAGCCATGGCCGAGCAAATGTGTCCCAAGGCTGCCCATTGTCGAGAAAATTTGAGCCATTGCCTAGAAAATGAGTGCCATGGCTGCCCATTGCCTAGAAAATGTGTGCCATGGCTGCCCATTGTCGAGAAATTTTGAGCCATGGCCGGGCAAATGTGTCCCAAGGCTGCCCATTGCCGAGAAATTTGAGCCATGGCCAGGCAAATGTGTGCCATGGCTGCCCATTGTCGAGAAATTTGAGCCATGGCCGAGCAAATGTGTGCCATGGCTGCCCATTGTCGAGAAAATTTGAGCCATGGCCGGGCAAATGTGTCCCAAGGCTGCCCATTGCCGAGAAATTTGAGCCATGGCCGGGCAAATGTGTGCCATGGCTGGACATTGTCGAGAAATTTGAGCCATGGCCGAGCAAATGTGTGCAATGGCTGCCCTTTGCCGAGAAATTTTGAGCCATGGCCGAGCAAATGTGTCCCAAGGCTGCCCATTGCCGAGAAATTTGAGCCATGGCCGGGCAAATGTGTGCCATTGCCGCCCATTGCCGAGAAATTTGAGCCATGGCCGAGCAAATGTGTGCAATGGCTGCCCTTTGCCGGCCATGGCCGAGCAAATGTGTCCCAAGGCTGCCCATTGCCGAGAAATTTGAGCCATGGCCAGGCAAATGTGTGCCATGGCTGCCCATTGTCGAGAAATTTGAGCCATGGCCGAGCAAATGTGTGCCATGGCTGCCCATTGTCGAGAAAATTTGAGCCATGGCCGGGCAAATGTGTCCCAAGGCTGCCCATTGCCGAGAAATTTGAGCCATGGCCGGGCAAATGTGTGCCATGGCTGGACATTGTCGAGAAATTTGAGCCATGGCCGAGCAAATGTGTGCAATGGCTGCCCTTTGCCGAGAAATTTTGAGCCATGGCCGAGCAAATGTGTCCCAAGGCTGCCCATTGCCGAGAAATTTGAGCCATGGCCGGGCAAATGTGTGCCATTGCCGCCCATTGCCGAGAAATTTGAGCCATGGCCGAGCAAATGTGTGCAATGGCTGCCCTTTGCCGGCCATGGCCGAGCAAATGTGTCCCAAGGCTGCCCATTGCCGAGAAATTTGAGCCATGGCCGGGCAAATGTGTGCCATGGCTGCCCATTGTCGAGAAATTTGAGCCATGGCCGAGCAAATGTGTGCCATGGCTGCCCATTGTCGAGAAAATTTGAGCCATGGCCGGGCAAATGTGTCCCAAGGCTGCCCATTGCCGAGAAATTTGAGCCATGGCCGAGCAAATGTGTGCCATGGCTGCCCTTTGCCGAGAAATTTTGAGCCATGGCCGGGCAAATGTGTCCCAAGGCTGCCCATTGCCGAGAAATTTGAGCCATGGCCGGGCAAATGTGTGCCATGGCTGCCCATTGTCGAGAAATTTGAGCCATGGCCGGGCAAATGTGTGCAATGGCTGCCCTTTGCCGAGAAATTTTGAGCCATGGCCGAGCAAATGTGTCCCAAGGCTGGCCATTGCCGAGAAATTTGAGCCATGGCCGGGCAAATGTGTGCCATGGCTGCCCATTGTCGAGAAATTTGAGCCATGGCCGAGCAAATGTGTGCCATGGCTGCCCATTGTCGAGAAAATTTGAGCCATGGCCGGGCAAATGTGTCCCAAGGCTGCCCATTGCCGAGAAATTTGAGCCATGGCCGAGCAAATGTGTGCCATGGCTGCCCTTTGCCGAGAAATTTTGAGCCATGGCCGGGCAAATGTGTCCCAAGGCTGCCCATTGCCGAGAAATTTGAGCCATGGCCGGGCAAATGTGTGCCATGGCTGCCCATTGTCGAGAAATTTGAGCCATGGCCGAGCAAATGTGTGCAATGGCTGCCCTTTGCCGAGAAATTTTGAGCCATGGCCGAGCAAATGTGTCCCAAGGCTGGCCATTGCCGAGAAATTTGAGCCATGGCCGGGCAAATGTGT
>BRYF01000019.1:405000-407500 GCA_030159135.1 Actinidia polygama
CAAGGCTGCCCATTGCCGAGAAATTTGAGCCATGGCCGGGCAAATGTGTGCCATGGCTGCCCATTGTCGAGAAATTTGAGCCATGGCCGAGCAAATGTGTGCAATGGCTGCCCTTTGCCGAGAAATTTTGAGCCATGGCCGAGCAAATGTGTCCCAAGGCTGCCCATTGCCGAGAAATTTGAGCCATGGCCGGGCAAATGTGTGCCATGGCTGCCCATTGTCGAGAAATTTGAGCCATGGCAGAGCAAATGTGTGCAATGGCTGCCCTTTGCCGAGAAATTTTGAGCCATGGCCGGGCAAATGTGTCCCAAGGCTGCCCATTGCCGAGAAATTTGAGCCATGGCCGAGCAAATGTGTGCAATGGCTGCCCTTTGCCGAGAAATTTTGAGCCATGGCCGAGCAAATGTGTCCCAAGGCTGCCCATTGCCGAGAAATTTGAGCCATGGCCGGGCAAATGTGTGCCATGGCTGCCCATTGTCGAGAAATTTGAGCCATGGCCGAGCAAATGTGTGCAATGGCTGCCCTTTGCCGAGAAATTTTGAGCCATGGCCGAGCAAATGTGTCCCAAGGCTGCCCATTGCCGAGAAATTTGAGCCATGGCCGGGCAAATGTGTGCCATGGCTGCCCATTGTCGAGAAATTTGAGCCATGGCCGAGCAAATGTGTGCAATGGCTGCCCTTTGCCGAGAAATTTTGAGCCATGGCCGGGCAAATGTGTCCCAAGGCTGCCCATTGCCGAGAAATTTGAGCCATGGCCGGGCAAATGTGTCCCAAGGCTGGACATTGTCGAGAAATTTGAGCCATGGCCGAGCAAATGTGTGCAATGGCTGCCCTTTGCCGAGAAATTTTGAGCCATGGCCGAGCAAATGTGTCCCAAGGCTGGCCATTGCCGAGAAATTTGAGCCATGGCCGGGCAAATGTGTGCCATGGCTGCCCATTGTCGAGAAAATTTGAGCCATGGCCGGGCAAATGTGTCCCAAGGCTGCCCATTGTCGAGAAAATTTGAGCCATGGCCGGGCAAATGTGTCCCATGGCCGAGCAAATGTGTGCCAAGGCTGCCCATTGTCGAGAAAATTTGAGCCATGGCCGGGCAAATGTGTCCCAAGGCTGCCCATTGCCGAGAAATTTGAGCCATGGCCGGGCAAATGTGTCCCACGGCAGCCCATTGCCGAGAAATTTAAGCCATGGCCGGGCAAATGTGTGCCATGGCTGGACATTGTCGAGAAATTTGAGCCACGGCCGAGCAAATGTGTGCCAAGGCTGCCCATTGTCGAGAAAATTTGAGCCATGGCCGGGCAAATGTGTCCCAAGGCTGCCCATTGCCGAGAAATTTGAGCCATGGCCGGGCAAATGTGTGCCATGGCTGCCCATTGTCGAGAAATTTGAGCCATGGCCGAGCAAATGTGTGCAATGGCTGCCCTTTGCCGAGAAATTTTGAGCCATGGCCGAGCAAATGTGTCCCAAGGCTGCCCATTGCCGAGAAATTTGAGCCATGGCCGGGCAAATGTGTGCCATGGCTGCCCATTGTCGAGAAATTTGAGCCATGGCAGAGCAAATGTGTGCAATGGCTGCCCTTTGCCGAGAAATTTTGAGCCATGGCCGGGCAAATGTGTCCCAAGGCTGCCCATTGCCGAGAAATTTGAGCCATGGCCGAGCAAATGTGTGCAATGGCTGCCCTTTGCCGAGAAATTTTGAGCCATGGCCGAGCAAATGTGTCCCAAGGCTGCCCATTGCCGAGAAATTTGAGCCATGGCCGGGCAAATGTGTGCCATGGCTGCCCATTGTCGAGAAATTTGAGCCATGGCCGAGCAAATGTGTGCAATGGCTGCCCTTTGCCGAGAAATTTTGAGCCATGGCCGAGCAAATGTGTCCCAAGGCTGCCCATTGCCGAGAAATTTGAGCCATGGCCGGGCAAATGTGTGCCATGGCTGCCCATTGTCGAGAAATTTGAGCCATGGCCGAGCAAATGTGTGCCATGGCTGCCCTTTGCCGAGAAATTTTGAGCCATGGCCGGGCAAATGTGTCCCAAGGCTGCCCATTGCCGAGAAATTTGAGCCATGGCCGGGCAAATGTGTGCCATGGCTGCCCATTGTCGAGAAATTTGAGCCATGGCCGAGTAAATGTGTGCCATGGCTGCCCATTGTCGAGAAAATTTGAGCCATGGCCGGGCAAATGTGTCCCAAGGCTGCCCATTGCCGAGAAATTTGAGCCATGGCCGGGCAAATGTGTGCCATGGCTGGACATTGTCGAGAAATTTGAGCCATGGCCGGGCAAATGTGTGCCATGGCTGCCCATTGTCGAGAAAATTTGAGCCATGGCCGAGCAAATGTGTCCCAAGGCTGCCCATTGCCGAGAAATTTGAGCCATGGCCGGGCAAATGTGTGCCATGGCTGCCCATTGTCGAGAAATTTGAGCCATGGCCGGGCAAATGTGTGCCATGGCCGGTCGTTGTCGAGAAATTTGAGCCATGGCCGGGCAAATGTGTGCCATGGCCGCCCATT
>BRYF01000019.1:415000-417500 GCA_030159135.1 Actinidia polygama
GCAAATGTGTCCCAAGGCTGCCCATTGCCGAGAAATTTGAGCCATGGCCGGGCAAATGTGTGCCATGGCTGCCCATTGTCGAGAAATTTGAGCCATGGCCGAGCAAATGTGTGCCATGGCTGCCCATTGTCGAGAAAATTTGAGCCATGGCCGGGCAAATGTGTCCCAAGGCTGCCCATTGCCGAGAAATTTGAGCCATGGCCGAGCAAATGTGTGCCATGGCTGCCCTTTGCCGAGAAATTTTGAGCCATGGCCGGGCAAATGTGTCCCAAGGCTGCCCATTGCCGAGAAATTTGAGCCATGGCCGGGCAAATGTGTGCCATGGCTGCCCATTGTCGAGAAATTTGAGCCATGGCCGGGCAAATGTGTGCAATGGCTGTCCTTTGCCGAGAAATTTTGAGCCATGGCCGAGCAAATGTGTCCCAAGGCTGGCCATTGCCGAGAAATTTGAGCCATGGCCGGGCAAATGTGTGCCATGGCTGCCCATTGTCGAGAAATTTGAGCCATGGCCGAGCAAATGTGTGCCAAGGCTGCCCATTGTCGAGAAAATTTGAGCCATGGCCGGGCAAATGTGTCCCAAGGCTGCCCATTGCCGAGAAATTTGAGCCATGGCCGAGCAAATGTGTGCCATGGCTGCCCTTTGCCGAGAAATTTTGAGCCATGGCCGGGCAAATGTGTCCCAAGGCTGCCCATTGCCGAGAAATTTGAGCCATGGCCGGGCAAATGTGTGCCATGGCTGCCCATTGTCGAGAAATTTGAGCCATGGCCGAGCAAATGTGTGCAATGGCTGCCCTTTGCCGAGAAATTTTGAGCCATGGCCGAGCAAATGTGTCCCAAGGCTGGCCATTGCCGAGAAATTTGAGCCATGGCCGGGCAAATGTGTGCCATGGCTGCCCATTGTCGAGAAATTTGAGCCATGGCCGAGCAAATGTGTGCAATGGCTGCCCTTTGCCGAGAAATTTTGAGCCATGGCCGAGCAAATGTGTCCCAAGGCTGGCCATTGCCGAGAAATTTGAGCCATGGCCGGGCAAATGTGTGCCATGGCTGCCCATTGTCGAGAAATTTGAGCCATGGCCGAGCAAATGTGTCCCAAGGCTGCCCATTGTCGAGAAAATTTGAGCCATTGCCTAGAAAATGAGTGCCATGGCTGCCCATTGCCTAGAAAATGTGTGCCATGGCCGAGCAAACATGCCCCATTGCCGAGAAAATATGCCCCACGGACATGCCATGGCTGTCCCGTTGCTGGGCAAATGTGTCCCTTGGCTGCCGAATTGCTGGGCAAATGTGTTCCATCGACATTCATTGGCTTCCCATTGCTGGGCAGATGGGTGCGAAGGCTGCTGCCCCATTGCTGGGCAATTGTGTGCAATGGCTGCCGAGTTTATGGGAAAATGTGTGCCATCGACATTCCATGGCTCCCCCGTTGCTGGGTAATTTTGTGCCATGGCTGCCCATTGCTGGGCAAATGGGTGCCATCCACACCAAGGCCCAATGGGGTCTTGGTAAAAACAAGCATTTTTTTCGAAATGAGGTTATTCTAGCCCCGTTTGTTGTCAATTGCCAATCTCAAGGTCAACAAATATAAAGGCCACACCCGTGGCTAGTCGTAAGCCAATGTGAATGCTATGTTCCTTACCATGTTCCGTTTTCAAAACACGCATCCATGCTCCCCATCTAAAAAAAAAAAAAACTTTGCCCCGTTGCTCCCTTTGAACTTCCCCATTCAATTCGATATTTTGATGACCGAACTACGTATTCATTTTTATGCGGTTCAACCCTATGTGTAAACTAGTTTAAATTAGAAACTAGTTTAAACATTGTCAATTTTTTTCACATTTTTTCTCAATTGTTCTCATTTTTAACTAATTTTTTAAAAAATATCGTTTTTTTTTATTACGGGTTTCATCTTATATGTGAACTATATATGTTACAAAACTCATTCAAAACATTTTCCATATTTTTTCAGAATTTTTACTATTTTTCCCTATTTTTTACTAATTTTTAACTATTTTCTTGGTAAATAATTAAAATAAATTATTTCGGTGCTCAAAAAATTCTAATTTTTTTTTATGTTGTGCTATTATTTACTATCTTAAAGTTCCAATTCACTTTTTATACAAATAATATATAGTTTTTCAAAAAACCCCATTATGACTCCTCAAGCATGGGTAATGTTTCCTCCTGACACTTTGAAAAAAGCTCATTTTGCATATATAAGGGGGGGTGTATGCCCAGGCCTCCCCTTACCCAGCGTGGCAATGCCGCACGCATGGGTCGAAACTGGGCATACATGCGCGTTGGTTGGCAATTTGCAAGCATTGTCGCGCGCATGGGTTGGCATGACGGACGCGTGGGTCGGTAATGGCAAGGCATTGCCGCACGCGTCCCGAGCACGTTGGTTGGCAGTAGGCAAGCATCGATGCGCATCGATGCTTTGGATTGGTTACCTTCCGGGTTGTTGGGCATTTTTTGCAAGAGAAAAGCTTGGACAATGGCCATG
>BRYF01000019.1:437500-440000 GCA_030159135.1 Actinidia polygama
ATTTGAGCCATGGCCGGGCAAATGTGTGCCATGGCCGCCCATTGCCGAGAAATTTGAGCCATGGCCGAGCAAATGTGTGCAATGGCTGCCCTTTGCCGGCCATGGCCGAGCAAATGTGTCCCAAGGCTGCCCATTGCCGAGAAATTTGAGCCATGGCCGGGCAAATGTGTCCCATGGCTGCCCATTGTCGAGAAATTTGAGCCATGGCCGAGCAAATGTGTGCCATGGCTGCCCATTGTCGAGAAATTTGAGCCATGGCCGAGCAAATGTGTGCAATGGCTGCCCTTTGCCGAGAAATTTTGAGCCATGGCCGAGCAAATGTGTCCCAAGGCTGCCCATTGCCGAGAAATTTGAGCCATGGGCGGGCAAATGTGTGCCATGGCTGCCCATTGTCGAGAAATTTGAGCCATGGCCGAGCAAATGTGTGCCATGGCTGCCCTTTGCCGAGAAATTTTGAGCCATGGCCGGGCAAATGTGTCCCAAGGCTGCCCATTGCCGAGAAATTTGAGCCATGGCCGGGCAAATGTGTGCCATGGCTGCCCATTGTCGAGAAATTTGAGCCATGGCCGAGCAAATGTGTGCAATGGCTGCCCTTTGCCGAGAAATTTTGAGCCATGGCCGAGCAAATGTGTCCCAAGGCTGGCCATTGCCGAGAAATTTGAGCCATGGCCGGGCAAATGTGTGCCATGGCTGCCCATTGTCGAGAAATTTGAGCCATGGCCGAGCAAATGTGTGCAATGGCTGCCCTTTGCCGAGAAATTTTGAGCCATGGCCGAGCAAATGTGTCCCAAGGCTGCCCATTGCCGAGAAATTTGAGCCATGGCCAGGCAAATGTGTGCCATGGCTGCCCATTGTCGAGAAATTTGAGCCATGGCCGAGCAAATGTGTGCAATGGCTGCCCTTTGCCGAGAAATTTTGAGCCATGGCCGGGCAAATGTGTCCCAAGGCTGCCCATTGCCGAGAAATTTGAGCCATGGCCGGGCAAATGTGTGCCATGGCTGCCCATTGTCGAGAAATTTGAGCCATGGCCGAGCAAATGTGTGCCATGGCTGCCCATTGTCGAGAAAATTTGAGCCATGGCCGGGCAAATGTGTCCCAAGGCTGCCCATTGCCGAGAAATTTGAGCCATGGCCGGGCAAATGTGTGCCATGGCTGCCCATTGTCGAGAAATTTGAGCCATGGCCGAGCAAATGTGTGCAATGGCTGCCCTTTGCCGAGAAATTTTGAGCCATGGCCGGGCAAATGTGTCCCAAGGCTGCCCATTGCCGAGAAATTTGAGCCATGGCCGGGCAAATGTGTGCCATGGCTGCCCATTGTCGAGAAATTTGAGCCATGGCCGAGCAAATGTGTGCCATGGCTGCCCATTGTCGAGAAAATTTGAGCCATGGCCGGGCAAATGTGTCCCAAGGCTGCCCATTGCCGAGAAATTTGAGCCATGGCCGGGCAAATGTGTGCCATGGCTGGACATTGTCGAGAAATTTGAGCCATGGCCGAGCAAATGTGTGCAATGGCTGCCCTTTGCCGAGAAATTTTGAGCCATGGCCGAGCAAATGTGTCCCAAGGCTGCCCATTGCCGAGAAATTTGAGCCATGGCCGGGCAAATGTGTGCCATTGCCGCCCATTGCCGAGAAATTTGAGCCATGGCCGAGCAAATGTGTGCAATGGCTGCCCTTTGCTGGCCATGGCCGAGCAAATGTGTCCCAAGGCTGCCCATTGCCGAGAAATTTGAGCCATGGCCGGGCAAATGTGTGCCATGGCTGCCCATTGTCGAGAAATTTGAGCCATGGCCGGGCAAATGTGTGCCATGGCTGCCCATTGTCGAGAAATTTGAGCCATGGCCGAGCAAATGTGTGCAATGGCTGCCCTTTGCCGAGAAATTTTGAGCCATGGCCGAGCAAATGTGTCCCAAGGCTGGCCATTGCCGAGAAATTTGAGCCATGGCCGGGCAAATGTGTGCCATGGCTGCCCATTGTCGAGAAATTTGAGCCATGGCCGAGCAAATGTGTCCCAAGGCTGCCCATTGTCGAGAAAATTTGAGCCATTGCCTAGAAAATGAGTGCCATGGCTGCCCATTGCCTAGAAAATGTGTGCCATGGCCGAGCAAACATGCCCCATTGCCGAGAAAATATGCCCCACGGACATGCCATGGCTGTCCCGTTGCTGGGCAAATGTGTCCCTTGGCTGCCGAATTGCTGGGCAAATGTGTTCCATCGACATTCATTGGCTTCCCATTGCTGGGCAGATGGGTGCGAAGGCTGCTGCCCCATTGCTGGGCAATTGTGTGCAATGGCTGCCGAGTTTATGGGAAAATGTGTGCCATCGACATTCCATGGCTCCCCCGTTGCTGGGTAATTTTGTGCCATGGCTGCCCATTGCTGGGCAAATGGGTGCCATCCACACCAAGGCCCAATGGGGTCTTGGTAAAAACAAGCATTTTTTTCGAAATGAGGTTATTCTAGCCCCGTTTGTTGTCAATTGCCAATCTCAAGGTCAACAAATA
>BRYF01000019.1:487500-490000 GCA_030159135.1 Actinidia polygama
TTAAATTTTGGTTATTTCTAATTTGGTCTCAAAACTTTTTGATATTGTTAATTTGATCCCAAAACTTTTTGAGTTTTGCAATTTGTTCCGTGAACAGTCCCATTAACTTATCATATTAGATTTTTGATTAATAAATTGCTTATTTTGATAACTCGCCTGTGCATAGCATGGGTACTCCCATTAGTATATATATAAAGTGGTGGTATTCTATGAATGTGATATGAGTGGTTAGTGTATGTGATGTAGATATAAAAAGAAAAGGTCGTTTGTGTGCGTGACGGTTTGCGTTTGGTCGGTCTAGTACAAGAAGCATGACAAGAGACAACATAACTGTCATGCCTAACGTTATCCAGTGATAAGATCTTCACGTACCTCCCCAAACAAACCATGTGGCTCTCCAATTTCCATACCCCCACTATTCTACCTACCCTTTTCAATTCAATGCCCAGCAACGATGTAGTGATTTTCACAATCTTATTTTTATTTAAAAAAAAATAGTTTTTGTAATTATGTATATAAAATTACTGAACAGTCCTTGCATTAATAGGAAATTTTGCCATGAACTACTCAATGGAATGGCATTTTAGTAATTTTTTAAATTTTCAATAATAAAGACAAAATCCTATTTTGTGAGGATTTTATTTTTGACATCTGAGCATAGAGAAAACAGCTCTAATGAGTTATTTCTACATGGCGCGCAATTCGTAACTGGATTGTGATATTTTTGGTATCAACATTAATGTTATGAATTATTTTTCCCAGCTCTAGGGTTGAAGATTTCTTAGGGTAACTGCTTGTCAATGTAGAGAAGATTACAAAGCATCTGGCCATAAGGAAAAGATATGCAAGCTTCTAATCCTTGTAGTTTACTCTACCATTTACCCATTTCAGGCATCAAATATACTACCATGGAGAGGATAACCATCTTTCTTTCATCTACCATTCAAAAAAAAATCACAAATGTAAAGGAAAAATACCAAGTACTAGCTCTGAAGGAGTTAGAGCAAGCACTACCACTGGATTGTCACTTTATATCAAGCTCGACGGGGGGTCAAAACGCAACGGTCGGCAAAAGGTAACTCGTGCGGCAGTTTTCTCTGACAACTGGATCGAGACGTCGACAACATGATAGGCTAACTACCATCCATGCCTTATGGGCATGGCTGGGTTAGCCGCCTACTCATGTATAACAGTCAGCGCATCCATGCATGTGTCGAGTTGTAGTTTATCCAGTGATATGATAGTTGGTTTGTCCATGCACGCGCCGAACTACAATATAAAAGGCCATTTCCTTTCATTATCAAAGGTACGCAATATTTGGCATTTTTAGCTATCCAAAGCTAAAATGCTCTCTCTCTCTCTCTAAACACTTTCGATAACTTATTTGACCGTCGGAGAGTCATTCTCGAAATAAATTCAAGCGGCCATTCTCATTGTTCTTGTCTTGCAGTTACGTACGACAGCCTACAACCACTGTCAATCGCTGATCAGCTACTACAGATGTCTATCTTCGATTTCCTCTCTTTTATTCTAATATTCACTACCCCACAATTGGTGTCGTCTATGAAAAATTGATCGTAAATATCTGCAAACCCCGATTCTTATGGCATCTCAAAGAAATAACGATGGTAAATGCAGTCTTAAAGCCCGGAGGGAGCACTCTCTAGTGCCAAGAACACCGGGTGAGAGGGGGGAATAAACTTCTGGCAAATGCTTAGAGAGCGGCCAAGGTCAGGTCGGTTGCTACCCGAAGGTAGAGAAGACAGCCAAGACGAAATATAAGGCACCTAAAAACTCAAATGATATATCTACAATAGGTCTTAGTGGCCAACAATCTAATAAAGCCAGCCCCCAGGGTTGGTGAAGGGTCGTTCGAGTTGAGGTCCACCAAACGAGAAGACGCACCTCAAGGCGGTTCAAAGGGAAAACAACAATAATCTTCCTACATTGAGGCCAAAAGCTGAAATGACAAAAAAATTATGGTATCAAGTAAACGAAGGGTACCACCAATCCAAACCGCATTCGTCATGGACCTTCGTGAGACCCTCAATGATAAACAAAGCCAAGATGGAGATTTTCAGGAAAAGCTGGTTGTCAAGGCAGCAATGGCTGCAAAAACTATCATCTTGCAGAGATCTATGACCAGATCTGCTAAAACTACACCAAGAGAACAACTCTAGAGATACCAAGCCCCTTACGCACTTGAGATTGAGGGAATGGATCTTTTGGAGAAGTTCAACCTCCAAAAGTTCACCCTATACAATGGAAAGTCAGACTCGAGGTTGCATATCATCCATTTCAAACAGATGATGGCACCTTGGAATCACCTTGATGCACTTATGTGCAGGGTGTTTCCATCGAGCCGGGGTAACCTCGGATTGAAATGGTTCGACTGAAAGGATCGCATCCCCAAAACGAAAGCTAGGTTTTTAAATTTTTTTATTTCAGATTTTAAGCCATGTAATCATACAACGTTGATCAAGAGAGGGGGTTCAATATA
>BRYF01000019.1:505000-522500 GCA_030159135.1 Actinidia polygama
ATGTGTGTCTTCCAATTACACTACACACATACATCACATACACACACAATTCGAAGAGAGAGAGGGAGAAGAAGAAGAAAACCTTGAAAGATCAATCTAAGCCAAGGAAACCCACTATTGAAGCTTGAGGAAGCTTGAAGAAGGTAATATACTAGCCTTATATATGTATATGTTGTATGTATGGGTTTATGGTTTTGATGGATTTTTAGGTTTTGTCTTAGATGCATTCAGGAAGCTTAGAATTGGGTTAGAGGACTCCCTTAAGTCCCAATTGACTAATAATTGAAGTCCAAAACTCCCAATTGAGAGGATTGAGTGTTTTATTTGAAAACCCCCCAATTTTTGTGTGTTAGGGTTTTAATTGATTTAAAGTCTTAAATTTACTATGTTAGGATGAGTTGTGAGGTTTGAGTTTGAGTTTGAGTTATTGTGTCCAAATTTAGTTCACCTTTAAGACTTAGGAGTCTTGAAAGGGTTGAGTAGTATTTTGAAGAGTTTTGGAAAACTATAGTGGCCATTTCTACTGCTTCTCACAGTCAGCGTTCGAATGCCCGACCCAGTGTTTGAACGGTAACCTTTTAGCCTTAACGTTCGAATGACTATTTTAACGTTTGAATGGTAGCCGGTTTAGCCTTAGTGTTCGAGCGCCACTTTTAACGCATTTTTAGCATTCGAACGGTACCTAGCTTTTTTTGGCTTAACGTTCGAACGCCTCTGCACAACGTTCGATAGTCCAGAGAGTTAAAAATTACCATTTGTCCCTAGCATTCGAATGCCAGACCCGGCATTCGAATGGTGAATGTGCAATAGCTTAGCGTTCGAATGTCAGGTCAATTTTCAGACAGATTTGATTTTTTTCTTTTTAGAACCTTTTAGTGGTCCAAAGTAAGTTAGATCCTTGACCTACCTATTTTGGAGCCTGAGTCTATAGTCGAAGAGTCTTGACCTAGAGTGAGAATATCTTGGGTTGAGTCGGGAGTTTGTGTTAGTTAGATTTACTTACTGTCGTATTACGGAGCATAGTATAACATTCTATGCCTTATGTCCTTTATGTGTAGGAATGCGTTGCTTAACACTTAACCAAGAGAATCGAGGTGAGTAACATGATGCCATGAACAAAATTAGATACTTTTAAAAATATTTTTAAAATGTACTATGTTATATACAACCGTTTTTCATGCTTTTAATGCATCAATGATATGTTCTCAATATAAATGCCATGTCTTCCAAAGTATGCAAGTGGTTATTATGCTAATTATCCCCATAGATGAATGTTTTAACATGATTATGGAATGATTTTGACGCTTAACATTGATTTACATGAAAACAAGTATGTTCAAAGTATGTATTATAGTGACAATCGGGGTCCTGGAGTGGTGAGACCTTAACTAAGACCATCTATAACGAGATATCTCAGGTCTAAAGAGCCACCCATAACCTATATGGTTAGTACGTGTGACCGAAATATCATTAGCCGAGTCGTTACACCATTTCAAGAAGCTATGATATGCTTATGCTCACAATATATTTTTAAGATATGTATGCCATATTTACGTGAGCTTCAAGTTTATAAAAATTTAATCACATGTTTTACATTAATTATGTATGTATGCTACAAAATGATCAATGGTATTTTATGTTCATGCATTACTTATCACGCCCCGCAACCCAGCCTATGCGGATTGAAGGCGGGTGATGGCCGGCGGCTGGCCCGCCAAGGTCAACTTACCATTTCTTCCGGTTGATCACCTATGCATGTGCATTTATAATGCTAATAATTTTTTTCGCGAAAACATCATAGTATCTAAAAATAACAAAGTGTGTGTGTCACCATACGGTGTACAGAGCTGTGTCTAAATATTAAACCTTTACATACATCCATAAGGCCAACATTTAATTTTACATACATCATATGGCCAATAATTACATGGCATAAATTCTAATCCATCATTATAAGTACGAAGGGCCTCTTGGCCATAAAACTAAGTATACTTGCTATCTTCTTCTTAGGGCTCTTCGGCTTGACTTCTTGGAAAATGGTTATTTAAAGAAAAACGTAAGCTAAAGCTTAATGAATAACAACAGATGCATGAACGTAAAATAGCATGGATCATTTTCATATCATACATAACATAGCATAGCGTAAGCAATGTGAGCATACATAACTTTTCTTGAACATTTAACTTTCATAAACATGGCATCACATGCTTTCATAAACATACATAGCATATCATAAAACATAACAAACCGGCATGACATGATGACCATATAGGTCGGGTGGCTCTTTAGGCCTGAGATATCTCATTTGTAGATGGCTTTATTTCACGTTCTCCCATCTACCTTTTAAAACTATCTGACTTGGTTTAAGTCCCGCCAGAGGGGACCCCGAGTGTCACATGCATATAATTTGAACATATCCATTTTGCATGTAAATCAGCCATCTATGGGTTTTCATTCATATCATAAGAACATATCATACGTTTGAAAGACATGGCATTCGTATCATAACGTATTTTTAATGCATTGAAACATGGAAAACAATTGATATACATAGTATGGTTCACAAACGTTTTGAAAGTACATATGTTTTGTCCATGGCATCGTGTTACTCCTCACTTGGATCTCCTTGGCTAGGTGCTAGACTGCGTGTCCCTACAAATGAAGTAAGGAATTATTAATACTAGGTTCACTGATAATAATTTAACTAACAAAACTATTGACTTGACCTTAGGCTTCCTCGTACTAGGTTAAAAACCTCTTAACATGGTCTAAGGACTTTATATAGGTTGATTAATTACCTAACATACTTTGGTTAAACTCACTAAGCCTTAGGGAAAAAAGATCAATTCTGCCTAAAAATGGCCTTGGCGTTCGAACTCTTATTTGGGCGTTCGAACGCTAGGGTAACCGTTCGAACGCTGTTCTTGGGCGTTCGAACGCTCCCTGCGTTCAGTGACATGAACAGTAGCTGATCTTACTAATTTCTTATCAAACTTTACCAAAATCAACCCAACTCATTCTAAGACTCTTAGAGTATGTGAAACTGGTCTATGAGGTCACAATAACTCCAAATCAAACAAAACTAACCATTAAATCTTAAGGGATCTAAGGTTAAAGCAAACCCAAAACCCTAAACTACACATACACATATATATACATGGATTAAAGGTTTTACCTCTCCCAATAGCTAACTTGAGCTTCAAAAAGGACTTCTATGGTGTTCTCTTTCTCCCTCTTTTCTTCTTCTCTTCCTCCTTCCTTCTTTCTTTCCCTTTCTTCTCTCTTCTCCTTTCTCTCTCTCTCTCTACTCGTGGGTGTGTGTTTTGTGAGAGTGAGGATGAGAGAATGAATGTGTGTATATGTGTGGTTGTAAAGTGCTGGCATGGAAATAATCCCATGTAGTTTCCCCATTCTAATTTCACGTTCCCTTTTTTATTTTTCAGTTTCTACTGTGAGCGTTCGAACGCTCCTTTTTGGCGTTCGAACGCTTAGAAGGATTTTGGGCTATGGCGTTCGAAAGGCCATTCGAACGTTTAGTAGGATTTTGTACATTGAGGGTTCGAACCCTCTTGCTTACAGTTCGAAACATGCTAGGCTTGAAATTTAGATTTTTGGCCTTACCGTTCGAACGCTCCAAATGTGCTGTCAATGGGCATTCGAATGCCTAGGCAAAATGCTCGACCGTTCGAACGCTCATCCTGGCATTCGAATGCTAAGAAGGAAACTGGATAGAAATCATAAGTTTGTGGCTTTTGAATACTTGTTAGCTTTAACTGATCTGTTGGACTCTTGTCTTTAATTAGTCCACCCTAATTATTGTACGCGGCGTAATTCATGCGATTAAATGAGATTTACGGATGCAAGGTGTTACATTATAGTTATTCACTAAGCAATTAGCTTATGTTTTTGAAAATATTTTCAAAAAGCCAATCCGAGGAGCAATAAGGGAGTTGACGAGTAGACTTTAATTTTGTGGCCTAAGGGCCTTATGATGTTTTATAGACGGACTAGACTTTATGTCATATGATGTATGTATAATTAAGGTTTGCTACAACGTGTATGTAATAGTTAAACTTAGGCATAGCTCTGTATACGGTGTGTGTACATTGCATTTTACTATTTTTCAGCTGTTATGACGTTTTGAAAAAAAAAATTATATCATTTTAAATAAGTATGCACAGGTGATCAACCGGATGAAGGTAAGTAGGCTTTGGTGGGCCAGCCACGGGCCGATCACGAGCCCTCGATCCGCATAGGCCGAGTTGCGGGGCGTGACAGAGTGGTATCAGAGCTATAGTTTGACACCAAAAGATTGAGTCACATCAGATAGAAGTCTATGATTGACTAGAATATATACTACGTACTATATGATGTATACTTTATTTAAGTATGATATTGCTATTGATATGCTAAACGTCTAAACATTTTATGTGTTTGTAGAAGCTATGCCGCCTAGGAGGGGAGGTCGTAGAGGGGCTGTGAGCCCGAAGGCCGAATTGACCGTATTGAGAGGATCTTAGAGGGACTCATTCAAGTAGTCCAGGATGTTCACAATAATAACTAAGATAATGTACCACAACAACCAGCAATGCCAATACCAGGAGTAGAAGTGATGAACCGTACCACGATAAAACAGTTGAAGCCTTTAACTTTTCATGGAACCCCCGATTCCATGGTCGCGGAGTCTTGGCTCTTGGGAATCGAGAGGGTGTTCGAAGTCTTACCATGCACCGAAGAGCAGAAAGTAATCTTTGCCACGTTCACTTTTGAGGGAGACGCCTTAGTTTGGTGGCAATTGAAGAAGCCTTTAGAGCTACTATGATTGTGGCCCAGATTTTCGGAAGTGTTCAATGACGAGTATTTTTCTGAGATGGTCTGCGATCAAAAAATTCAGGAATTTCTAAACTTGAAGCAAGGAAAGATGACAGTAGTAGAGTACAATACAAAATTCATAGAATTGTGTCGTTAAGCCCCGCACATAGTGTCAACGGAATCTCATAAGGAGAGAAAATTTGAAGCTGGATTGCAATGGAATATTCAGAATAAAGTGGATATATTATGCCTACCAACCTATCAGGAGGTTCTTCAACGGGTTATAATTGTAGAAAGATCATTGAATGAGATGTCCCAATTTCGGGAGAACAACAAGAAGAGGTCAGGAGGAAATACTAGTAGAGGACAAAGTTTGAAAAGGCAGAGTTCAGGATTATCGAGTGGGAATTCATCGACCCCACAAAGAAATACTGTAAGTCAAGAAAGTAGTAGATCCAATGAGTTGTCGACATGCCTAACTTGTCATAAGAAGCATTGGGGTGAGTGTTGTAAAGGAAGCACGACTTGTTATGGGTGTGACCAAGAAAGGGGACCAGATTAGAGATTTCCAATGAGGAGTAGAATTCAAGGAGGTAGAACATCAGCGTCAACCTCAGCCCAATAGCTTCCAGTGGGAAGGAGGAATAACCAACCACGGCAAGGTCGAGACTTTGCACTTGTACTAGGGAATACCCTAGCTACCACATCAGTTGTGTCCGGTGTACTTTCCATATGTGGTCAACTTACACACATCCTTATTGACTCTGGTTCTACCCATTCATTTGTCTCATACCTTTTTATGCATTATTTGAATATCTCCCCAATACCTCTTGAATATGAGTTATTAGTGTCGTTGCCTTTTGGGATTCCATGTCATGTGATAAAGTTTACAATTCCTGCAAAATTCGTGTCAACGATGTGCCATTGTACGTAAAGCTAATACCTTTGGAGATGCACGGATTTGACATCATCCTATGGATGGATTAGTTGTCTTCCTACCGTGCACTCGTTAAGTGCGAGCTTAAGCGAGTAGTGTTCCATTCTTTCGCTCATTTAGGGGGGTAATCTTTGAGGGAGTTGGTGTTGTACCTCCTCCATGTTTTATTTCTTCTATAAAAGCCTCCATGTTTTATTTCTTCTATAAAAGCATGTCGCTTGATTCAAAAGGAAAGTCAAGTAGTCTTGTGTAGTGTTGTGGACACACACGTTTCTCCACCGTTCTTAGAAGATATTCACGTCGTTTGACGTTTTTCCCAATAAATTACCTGGTTCTTTAGTGGACTGAGAAATTGAGTTCTACATAGATCTAATTCCGAGTACTAGACCCATTTTTAAATCCCTCTATCGTATGTCTCCCTTAGAATTAAAAGAATTGAAAATTCAACTCTAAGACTTATTGGAGAAAGGATTCATTCATTCGAACGTTTCATCTTGGGGTGCTCTTGTGTTGTTTGTATGGAAGAAGGATGGAACTATGAGGTTATGCATAGACTATCGAGAGTTTAATAAAGTTACCATAAAGAATAAGTATCAATTGCCGAGAGTGGATGATTTGTTTGATCAACTTCAGAATGCCCAAGTATTTTTCAAAATCGACTTGAGATAAGGTTATCATCAACCAAAAGTTAGAGCGAGCGACATAGAAAAGACAACTTTCCAAACTAGATACGGCCATTATGAATTCCTCGTTATGCTATTTGGAGTCACCAACGCGCTGCCGCATTCATGGATTTGATGAACCGGGCATTCAAACCCTTCCTTGACGAATTCGTTATTGTTTTCATTGATGATATTTTGATGTATTATAAAAGTTTTGCAGAATATGAACAACACTTGAGGATGGTTTTGCAAACCTTACCAAATATGAGGTTATATGCCAAACTTAAGAAGTGTGAGTTTTGGCTATCGAGCGTAACTTTTCTTGGACACATCATCAGTGTAGATGGAGTGTCTGTTGATCCTCACAATATCGAAGTTATTGTGAATTGGTCGAGACCGACGAATGTGATAGAAGTTAGAAGTTTTATGGGTTAGCTGGGTACTATCGGAGATTTGTAAAAGATTTCTCTAGGATTGCAACTCCTTTGACGCAACTTACGCAGAAGAATCTTGCTTTTGAATGGAATGAGAAGCGAGAGAAGAGGTTTTAAATATTGAATAAACGATTACTATCCGCACTGATTTTAGCCTTACCTTCTAAAATTGACAATTTTATGATCTACAACGATGCTTCACATCGAGGGTTAGGATGCGTGTTGATGCAACATGGGAAAGTGATTTCCTATGCCTCAAGACAGTTGAGACTGCACGAGAAGAACTACCTGACTCATGATCTAGAACTAGTAGCAGTGGTGTTTGCTTTGAAGATTTTGCGCCACTACTTGTATGAAGTAACATGTGAAGCCTTTAATGACCACAAGAGTTTGAAGTACCTTTTCACATAGAAAGAGTTTAACATGAGACAATAAAGATGGCTTGAGTTAATCAAAGAGTACGATATTCTTATGCAGTATCATCCGGGCAAAGCCAACGTTGTGGCCGATGCCTTAAACCGAAAATCGACCGTCAATCTAGCATACTTAGCCATGTCGTAGCTACCTTTATTCATCGAGTTAGAGAGAGCGAAAATTGAAGTCATTGCACCAAACACCAATATGATGCTTACGACTATGATTGCTCAACAGACGTTGATGGAAGTTGTGAAACACTGACAATCGAAAGATCCATATTTTTGGAAGATTTATAATGAGATGGAGGTAAATCCAAAGCCTGACTTTACATTGCAAGTTTCGAAGCCGTTTATGTGTTCCAAACATACCCGAGGTCAAAAGACAAGTTTTGGATGAAGCCCACAATACGAAGTTCATGATGCATCCGGGAGGAACGAAGATGTACCGAGACTTGAGAAAAATGTTTTGGTGGACGAAAAAGAAAAAAGAGATAACTGAATTCGTGTCACAATGCCTACAATATCAACAAGTAAAAGTAGAATAACAAAAGCCAGAGGAACTACTGCAATTACTCCTTATATCGGAATGGAAATGGGAGCACATCACTATGGATTTCGTTGTTGGATTACCGAACTCGCCAAGGAGTTGTAATACCATTTGGGTTATTGTGGATCACCTCACCAAGCCAGCACATTTCTTACTTGTGAAGACCACATATTCTTTGTCGAAGTATGCAAACCTTTATATTGCGGAAATAATACGACTTCACGGTTTGCCTGTTTCAATAGTGTCGGATCGAGATTTGAAGTTTACGTTAAAGTTTTGGAAAAGTCTACAATGAGCCTTAGGCACCGAATTGAATTTTAGCACTACTTTCTATCCGCAGATGGATGGACAATCCAGACTTTAGAAGATATGCTATGACTATGTATACTTGACTTCCAAGAAAGTTGGGAAGCACACTTGCCACTCGTGGAGTTTGCCTACAACAATAGTTTTTACGCAAGCATCGGAATGGCACCGTATGAAACACTTTACGAAAAAAAATATAAGTCGCCCATATGTTGGACCGAAGTGGGAGAATGACAAATTTTGGGACCAGAGATTGTTCAATTAACTACCGACAAGATCAAGGTGATTCAATAAAGACTTCAAGCCGCTCAGAGTCGCCAAAAGAGCTATGCAGATGTTCGGAGATGAGAATTAGAGTTTGAGGTGGTGGACAATGTGTTTTTGAAGGTATCTCCTTTCAAGGGGATAAGTCGTTTTGGCAAAAAGAAAAAATTAAAACTGAGATACGTCGGACCATTTGAAGTTCTTCAATGAATTAGAGTCATTACCTATCGTATTGCTTTTCCACTGGAGCTTTCGCACGTTCATGATGTCTTTCACGTGTCAATGCTATAGAAATATGTTCACGATCCTACACATATAATTAATCATTATCCTTTGGACGTAAGTGAATATTTGAGCTACGTTGAAAACCCAACCGAGATGTGGATCATCGCGACCAAGTCTTTTAGGAATAAGGTTATTCCGTTAGTGCGAGTTTTATGGTAGAATCATACATGGGTGGAATCCACTAGGGAACGTGAAAACAAAATCAGAGAGCGCTATCCCTTATTATTCGAATGACGACTTGTAGCAAGTTTGGGGACCAAACTTTATTAATGGGGGAGAATGTAATACCCCGAATCCATTAATGCACTTTTATTTCATAAATTAAGATTTGTAATTTAATTAATATGGGTGTTCTATTTTTATTTTAGAGTCAAAGTGGTCAAAGTGACCTATTGGAAGTGAGTTGCAACCAAGAAGCGTGGAGGAAGGCACATGGGATTAATTCCCATGTGTGTCTTCCAATTACACTGTACACGTACACCACATCACATACACTCAAACAATTCGAAGAGAGGGAGAGGGAGAGGGAAAAAAGAAGAGGGAGAAGAAGAAGAAAACCTTGAAAGATCAACCTAAGCCAAGGAAACCCACTATTGAAGCTTGAGGAAGCTTGAAGAAGGTAATATACTAGCCTTATACATGTATATGTTGTATATATGGGTTTATGGTTTTATGGGATTTTGGGGTTTTGCCTTAGATGGATTTAGGAAGCTTAGAATTGGGTTAGAGAACTCCCTGGAGTCCCAATTGACTAGTAATTGAAGTCCAAAACTCCCAATTGAGAGGATTGAGTGTTTTATTTGAAAACCCCCAATTTTTCATTTGTTAGGGTTTTAATTGATTTAAAGTCCTAGATTTACTATGTTAGGATGACTTGTGAGGGTTGAATTTGAATTATTGTGTCCAAATTTGGTACACCTTTAAGCCTTAAGAGCCTTCAAAGGGTTGAGCAGTGTTTTGAAGAGTTTTGGGAAAGTGCAGTGGTCATTTCTATTGTTGCTTGCAGTTAGCGTTCGAACGACCAGTTTAGCGTTCTAACAGTAGCCGATTTAGGCTTAGCGTTCGAACGCCACTTTTAACACATTTTTAGCGTTCGAACAATACCTAGATATTTTTGCCTTAACGTTCGAATGCCTCTGCACAACGTTCGATAGTCCAGAGAGTTGAAAATCACCATTTTGCCCTAGCGTTCAAACGCCAGACCTAGCGTTCGAACGGTGACTGTGCAATAGCTTAGCATTCGAATGCCAAGCCAATTTTCAGACATATTTGACCTTTTCTTTTTAGAACCTTTTAGTGGTCCAAAGTAAGTTAGACCATTGACCTACATATTTTGGAGCCTTAAGTCTATAGTCGAAGAGTCTTGACCTAGAGTGAGAATACCTTGGGTTGAGTCGGGAGTTTGTGTTAGTTCGATTTGCTTACTCTCGTATTATGAAGCATAGTATTAACATTCTATGCTTTATGTCCTTCATGTGTAGGAACGCATTGCTTAACACTTAACCAAGAGAATCGAGGTGAGTAACATGATGTCATGAAACAAAATTAGATACTTTCAAAAATATTTTCAAAATGCACTATGTTATATACAACCGTTTTCCATGTTTTTAATGCATCAATGATATATTCTCAATATAAATGCCATGTCTTCCAAAGTATGCAAGTGTTATTATACTAATTATCGAAACCCATGGATGAATGTTTTAACATGATTATGGAATGATTTTGACGCTTAGCATGGATTTACATGACAAACAAGAATGTTTAAAGTATGTATGCATGGTAACACTCGGGGTTCTCTAGTGGCAGGACCTTAACCAAGCCCTTTAATCTTAAGATAGACGGGGGACGTGAAATAAGACCATCTATAACAAGATATCGCAGGCCTAAAGAGCCACCCATAACCTATATGGTTAGTACGTATGACCGAAAGGTCATTAGCCTAGTCGTTACACCCTATGATATGCTAATGATTTCAAGAAGCTATGATATGCTTATGCTCACAATATGTTTTTAATATATGTATGCCATTTTTATGTGAGCTTCAAGTATATGAAAATTCAATCACATATTTTACATTAATTATGATATGTATGCTACAAAATGATCTATGGTATTTTATATTCATGCGTTACTGTTATTCACTAAGAAATTAGCTTATGTTTTCGAAAATATTTTCAGGAAGCCAATACAAGGAGCAGTAAGGGAGTCGACAAGTAGACTTTAGTTTTGTGGCCTAAGGGCCTTATGATGTTTTGTAGACGGACTAGACTCTATGTTATGTAATTATCTTGGCCATATGATGTATTTATAACTAAGGTTTGCTACGACATGTATGTAACAGTTAAACTTAGGCACAGATCTGTATACGGTGTGTGTACTTTGCACTTTACTATTTTCAGTTGTTATGACGTTTTTGTGAAAAATTTATATCATTTTAAATGAGTATGCAAAGGTGATCAACCGGATGAAGGTAAGTAGGCCTTGGTGGGCCAGCCACCAGCCAGTCATAAGCCCTCGATCCGCATAGGCCGGGTTGCGAGGCGTGACATACTCAATGTACGAGCTTAGGGTGTTCTAAAGTTAAGTGTGAGACTATTTTGCCGAACTTGCTCAAGCACGAGCTTGAGATGTCCTAAAGTGTTCAATTCTAAAGAAAAGTATCGCCTACACTATTGCATGCAAAATAACAAAATATTGCTAAGGCATGCACATAACTTATTGACGACTTCCTGAGTACCGATCTCAGGAACATTCAGATCAAACTTGAGAGAAGCTAAGAGAAAACCTACATCTACACTATGGTATGTTAACCAATAGATTTTTTGCTACGGCATACACATAGCTTCTTTAACCGAGCTGAGACAATTCAAGAGAAGCTACATCTATGCTATGGCATGCAAACAACAAATATTCGCTAAGGCATGAATACGACTTGGTCTCTGAGCTTCTTGAGCACAGGACTCATGATATCTTAAAGTATTCAACACACAAGCAGAAATATGCTCAGGTAAAAGCAAAGATAAAACGAGATGAGGAAAAACAAAAGATTTCGTACTTTAAAAATATTTACAAATGTATTAATAATTACAACCTTTCAAAAAAAGAATATTTACAAGATTCAAGGGATCATCCCCCCTTAGAAAGCAATAGGGCACTTTACATTTCGGGGGGATGTCTTTCGGGTATCCAGCTTGATCAGCCTCTACTTCACCTAGCTTATTTGCTGCTTCGAGCTCCCCTGCTGCAGCATCTCCCACCTTGGCACCAACATCTTCAAACCTTCTCCTCGGCTAGATGATTCAAGTACTCCTCTTCGTTGACGCCCGGGAGGAGCATTGGTGAGTATGGCTCCGGCAAGTCTGGGAGAACTGCTAAGGCTTCGACGCTACCCACGTGGGATACTTAGGTGGACTGCCGAGCTCTTATAGATAGGCCATCCAACCTTCATGGAATGTGTTTGGGAGAAGCTCGTTCACCTGGTGTACATAGTGGTCCCCAGCCCTATTCTATCCGCAGTCAAAAACCAGTTGGTATATAGGACCATAGGCCACTTTTTGGAGTTTAGGAAGGTCCTTTAAAGTCTTGTCCTTCTTGGCCAGAGCTTTATCAATCAAGTCACAGGCACTAGTCACTTCAATAAGCGATAAGGAAACAACCTCGGTGTTCGACCTACGCTCATCATTGAAAGTCATTCCTTTTGAGGCAAGATTCCCATTGGCTCTCTTCAATTCAATCTCAAGAGAATTGGTTTTCTTGTAAGCCTTTTCAAGTTCGTTAGAGTGCTTCTTGAGATGCTCAAGGTTTTTCATTGATCTCTGAATGCCCTGCAACACAAAGAAGAAAGTAAAAAGTTACAAGTGTCCAAAGGTACAAGAAGCATTAAATCAACCGAATTGAGATACTCACCTGAACATAGTGCATCACTATGAGGCTGTCATCTTCCACTACATCTTCTGTACCTAGGTCAGCGATGTCTTCAGGAAGCATAGTAGCCTGCGCTAAGGCAAGGCATGTGTCATGATCCCGAGATGTGTCGGTAGTGGTGACATGCCTTCTGAGCTCAAAAAATGCAAGCTCTGTAACCTAGAGCTCAAGGGCAGTGAATGTAGTAGAAGTCCCATTCGAGCTCATTTTCCCCTAACATTTTTGCTTGCGGGAGGGGACCACCTCAGGAGCATTCCCCTTTGTCTTTTTTGAGGTATGGGGATGAGTGTGAGCTAGGCTCTACTAGAGTTGGAGAAGCAGGAATAGGACCTCCACCAGGAACATGAGCTTGAATGGGGGAAGGGACCTCGGGAGTGGGAGCATCAGCCTTGGACTTTTTTAGGGCAAAAGCATTGAAGAGATTCTTAACCTTTGGAGGAATCTGTATTTTGGAGTTGGAATCTACAGCTTCACCTCCAACGAAGGAGTGTTCAAACTCGTCTCAGAGAACCGGGGGAATTGGGTACACCTCAAGAGTAGTGAGTTCTTCCTCATTGGAGCTGACCACTAAGATGGATGCAGTTGTGGCTAAGTTTTTGCCTAGGATTGCCAGGTCTACAATGGCTTACTCAACCATTTTCTCTTCAACATCAATGCCAATGACAAGCTCGCTATCTAAAAGCTCAAGTGAGATGGACTTGCAGGAAGCACTAGTATTGACACCCTCAACTTCTTCCCGAAGTCATTGGAGCTCGACAATAGTTTTGTCAACCGAGCTCGATTGCTTACTTTGCAAAGCTTGCTCTCGGATACGAAGAGATGAAAGTTTGACTCTACCTAGTTGCTCTGATAGACTGGTTCGAACTCCAAAAGTGTCTTTACGTCTCGGGCCTTTGGCTATTGTTCACGTGCTTAATAGCCTTGACACACCACTTTGTCCTTTTGTGAAACGAGTTATTGAATTCTAAAACAAGACCCCCGAGATGCAATAGTCAGATACTAGAAATATTGTTGGCAAATTTATGTAAGTACAGTAAGGAAATCAACACAAGCGAGGTACAAAAAAGAATACTTACACACAAGTATGTTTCCATTGTTTCTGGGAAAGGACCAAAAACCATCATCCCCAGCTCATAATTCCTAGTTTCCCAAGACCCAAACAAATTCGTTAAGCTTTGTTTGGGATCTCAGTTACCAGCCTCGTTTGGTACCATTGATAGTTCCAAAGCCAAAGATAATGGTTGCTGGTGTACAAATTTGTACCGGGCTTCTTCTTTGAGCGCATCAACAGTCTCGGGCGTCAAACTGCAACCCTTCCCTATGCATTAATGAATCGAATGTTAGACCACAATGGACAAAATTAACTAACATTTGCATAAAGGTAAGCCGGCAGCGCGCCATGACTTCCTTTAGCATTGGACTGATGGAAAATCAGAGTCTAGTTTGATGGATTAGCTATGTGCGGAACGAGATGCGGTTCCCATGTTCCTGCAATATGGCAGCATCCTCGTTGATGCGAGGTCTTTCTATCAATACATCATGGGGAATGTCATGGTAACTCCTAAATTGCGCCAATACAACAAAGTCATGGACTAGGCATTGAACTGTGTTCAACTCCATGTTCTGAAATGGAAACACCACAGTTAGAATGAGCTCTACCAAGGTAATAACGACGGACTTTGGGTGCAAAATTAGCTGAGTTATCTTCGAGCGCCAAGCTCTGCCCCATGAGGTGTATCTACATTCTACCGAACTTAGCTCTCAAGCCATCCTTTCACTGAGAAGTTCTCTTGATGAAAGAATGACTTGAGGGGACAAAATCATAATCCTAGAAGACAAAATTTCAATGCAAATGGGCTTCAGTAACTACATGCAAGAAGCTCGGACCCATTTCATGAGGGGAAATGGATCCGGGGGCAACCCAAAGCCCGTGGGACCAAAAAACCTCGAATACCACCCATCAATAGATATCTAAGACATTGAAAAATCAAAAAGTTAAACCAAGACCCAAATGAGCCAAGCAAAAGCAAAAACATATATGTATCAATACACATGTATCACATAAATATGGCTCAAAAAATCTTAGACGAAACTTATAAAGATGGTCGAAAGAATAGGACAGTTGTCGGAATCGACGTCGGCAACGAAATTGGTGTTTGGACGACAACAATTTTTAGATGCTCACTCTCTCTATATATAATGCTCTCAGAAAACATAGATGAATAGTGTTAGGAAGAAGCCCAACATTTATATGGAAACCAAAGGGGCAAATTTCTCTCCAAACACACCTTTATGGGTGTCGTTAGGCGTGCCAAAAATTCACTCCAAACCAATCAGATGACGACATGTGGCAGCTTGATAACCGTGGGTTCCTGCCAAACAACTTTGGTGAGACGTTTTGGCATCCATGCCCTCACCATGCTCCAAAGCAAATCAGACACTAATGAAAGGACAACCAAGGATAGTGAAGAGACAACTTGCAAGCACTAATGAACTCCGTCGTCTAAGCTTTTCCACACCAAGAAACAATAGCATCCAACTCGCATGATCCAGCTCATGCGAATTGAGAGGCAACTGTAAGGGAAAAATACCAAGTACTAGCTCTGGCCGAGCTAGACAAGCACCACTGCTGGGTTGTCGCTCTATACAAAGCTCAGTGGTGTCTCTGTGCTGGAGCTCAATCAAGACGCAACGGTCGGCGAGGTTTCCAATGGCATGTCAGGGGTATAAGAAAACTTATGCGGCGGTTTTCTCTTACACCCCTACGCATGGATCGAGACGCCGATGATATGATAGGCTAGCTACCAACCATGTCTTAGTGGCATGGCTGCGTTAGCCTCCTAAACTCTCTCTCTCTCTCTCTCTCTCTCTCTCTCTCTCTCTCAACACTTTAGGTCACTTATTTGATCATCGGATAGTCATTCTTGGAACAACTCCGACCATTCTCATTGTTCCTGTCTTGCAGCTAGGTCCGACAACCTACAACCACCATCAAACGCTATTCAGCCACCGCAAGTGTCTATCTTTGATTTTCTCTCTTCCATTCTAGTATCTACTACCCCACACAAGGCATTTGGGAAATTCAAAATAGCATATGTGGAAAAGATTTTTTGAACCGAAAATCAAGCAATTGGTATGCTAATGGAATCCTTGTCTTCATTTCAGGGCCTGTCTGTAGTTGAAAGCAATGCAGGTGCAAAAAGAAAACAAGAAGAAATCATCTAAACTTGGAATCTAAAGAAAATAATTTATACACCCAAACACGGAAAATTTAAAAAATACTTTACCTGAAAAACAAACGTGTGACCCTAAAAGCTTTATGGATTTGTCCAATAAACAGTTTGTAAAGGTTTTATTCATTTGTCAAGAATTTAATCCGTAAATGTTATTTGCAAGAAAATGACACTATAAACCAATGTTACTCCCCATTGATCTGAAGAGAAAGAAAGTGGTGAATTATTCATGGCGTCTGCTACGCAAGCGTCATGAGTGCAACAATGCTCGATCAATTTTTTCTCCTATCACATCTCGTGATTGGCATGACCTTCAAGAATTGGTGGTTGAGCTTTTTGGAGAGATTGAGAAATAAAGGAGAGCGTGTGTGTCGGACTTACGGTTACACGGTGGATCTGGAAATGCATGCAGAAATGACATACACCTCAACAGAGGAGATGTAGATCCTCATAGTTAAGCGATACTGGACAGATTCCAAATTAAGCAATGGTACAAGCCGAATTTTGACGAGAGAATGGACAGCAGTAGTAGGGCTGTCCAAAATTCAGGTGGAACTGAAAAATCAGTCCGATCCGGTTCAATTCGGCTGGTTTGGTTCGAGTTTTTAAGGAGTCGGTTGAAATTTTAAAAATCAACTTGTCCAGTTTCGGTTTACGGATTTCTGCTATCGATTCTGGTTCCGAACTAACCGGACCGAATAATATTAATAATTTTTTTTATATTTAATATAATGAGTTTTTGTAGCTGCCTATAGTTTTGTTGTTATTTCTTCTTTGGTGGTGGTGGTGTTCCCCTGTTTGCTTTACTGATGTTGCCGTTATTACATGTTGATTTTTTTTGCTGTTGTTGTTTCTTGTGTTCTGTTATTGCTATTGCCTAGTGCTTGTACTTCTGATACCCTTTTGCTGCTATTTTTTAATTTTTTTGACTCATGTTTACTTAATTAATTTATGGGCATATTAATTTTTGAACTTTTGAGTTTATGTGGTCATCTTATTGTCTAACTATTATGAATACGTTTATGTCATGGATATGTGATTGTTTTGTTGAAAATTTAATAATTTATCTACCAAAATCGTGGTTCCAAACCGGAATCAAACCGTTATATTTTTTGTTCCAGGTTTTGGACGGATCGGATTGTTGCAGAAATTCAAAAAATATAGGATTCAATTCAGTCCTTAATTTTACTTAAAACCGAACCAATTCAATTCGTGGACACGTCTAAGCAATAGGATGCGGGGAGCGATTGGTATGATCATTCGCTCATCATTTCTCTAGAAAAGTAGAGTATTTTAAATTGGTAATACGATTTCACTTTCATGAAGAAACACAAGGTTTTCTTTCTAGATAAGCTAACCACCCCTGTATCGCACATGGCTGCATGATCAATATTAATGCAGAAAATGAACGGTATAGCACAATAAGTAAAAGATGTAAAATATAGAACAGACAGAAAGAATCAAAATTGGATAGTACAAAGAGAAATTTGGGATAATGTAGCAACCTCAAGCTTGTAAAATGGTGGCGAGGAAGATCCTCAAAAAGGCGAGGACGGAGATGATAGTCCCTCCCAAAAGACATAATTGGAGAACTCTTCCCTTCATCCTTGGGCTGAGCAACCTCAAGTAAAATAGAGTCCTCTCCAAAATGGATTCACCATCAAGAAAGTATACCTA
>BRYF01000019.1:535000-540000 GCA_030159135.1 Actinidia polygama
TTAAAGTAGTATCCTAGATTGCCTCCCCTACTCATAGTTCCTAGCTTAGGTGAAGAGCTTATCTTGTATCTCTCCATCTCGCCAATAACAGTAAGTATAATACTTATCTGATAAGAAAATAAGATTCAAAAACTAGTGTACTATGTCAGTAAGGTCTTCATAGGAGCCGAGACCAGATACCTAACAATTAAGAAGCTCTCCTATGCACTTCTAATCGCCGCTAGAAAACTTTGCCACAACTTTCAAACACATCCTATTATGGAATTGACCGATCAGGCTTTGAAACAGATTCTCCAACGACTTGACACCTTAAGACAACTCCTTAAGTGTTATATTGAGCTGAGTGAGTTTCACATTAGCTATAGACCAAGAATAGAGATCAAGGCCTAAGTATCGGCTGATTTCATAGCTGAGTTTACACATGATGATGCTCTTGAACTCGAGATGACTCTCCTCGAGATAGAAACTCCAAAAGAGCATAACGCTGATGAAGACCTCGCTAGATGGAAGTTGTTCGTAAATGGATCGTCCAACCAGCACGACTACGGTACAGGACTTGTTCTCTAAACTTCTTCAAGCGACCAGTTGGAGTATTCTATACGTAATGGGTTCAAAGCCATCAATAATGAAACTGAATATGAGGTTCTCCTCACCGGACTTAGAGTGGCAACAAAATCGGGAGTGGAATCCTTAGATGCCTTCTGTGATTCTCAACTTATGGTAAACCAAGTACAATGAGATTACCTCGCCAAGGATATCTGAGTGGTAGCCTACCTAGATGAGGTGAAAACTATGTCCATGAAGATTACAGACTTCAAGATTTGCTAAATCCTTAAAAAAGAGAAGAAGAAGGCTGATGCTCTGGCTAATCTCGCCTCGGCCTTCGATTTCATCTTAGATAGGAGTATACTTCTAGATTTTTTTTCCAATCCGAGTATAGATGTGGCCAAAACCATCTATCATGCAGCCGCCCAACTGACGTGGATGAACGACATTACTACATATCTTTGGGATGGAACACTACCATCAGACAAACTCCAAGCTCGCCGGATCCAATACCGATCTGCCATATTTTGCCTTCTTCATGGGATTTTGTACAAGAGGTCTTTCTCGGAACCACTACTATGATGTTTTCGACTTGAAGAAGCAGATTATGTACTAAGAGAAATTCATAAAGGAATCTATAGAAACCATTTTGGGGCAAGATCGCTAGTCAAAAAAACTATTCGCCAAGGTTACTTCTAGCCTTAGATCGAGCGAGACGCAATGCTATTCACCAAGAAATGTGATAAGTGCTAGAGGTTTGCTTCAATAAATCACGTCCCTCATACCAAGATGGTGCCAATGACCAGCCCATGGCCATTCGCCTAATGGAGAATTGCCATACTTGGATCCCTACCTCAAGCACTATTACAAAAAAAGTTTTTGATCATCGTCATAGACTATTTCACAAGGTTAATTGAAGCAGGGCCTCTAGCCAAAATCACTGAAAGAAACTCCAAAAACTTTGTTTAAAAGAACATTGTTTATCAGTTTGGAATTCCCAAGGTTATCATCTCAGACAACGCAAGGCAATTCGACAACAATGGATTCAAGCTATTCTGCTCATACCTGCTAGGTCATCCTCAAGCGAATGGTCAAGTAGAAGTCACCAATAGAACAATCATAAGGAACTTAAAGGTGGGATTAGAAAAATCCAAAAGAGAGTGGGCAGAAAACCTACCAAGTATACTCTGGTCATACCACACAACAAGTAGGATCCCCACAGGGGAGATGCCGTTCTCTATGGTATATGGAACAGAGTCAATCATACTAGTGGACATAGGAATGCAGAGTTTCAGGACCTCAAATTTTGACAAGGATAATAACAAAGCTAAGTTGAGGCTAAATCTTGATCACCTTGACGAAAAGAGAGAACGAGCTGTGGTACGCCAAGCTGCCTATAAGTACCAGATTGCCAATTACTATAATCAGAGAGTTAAAATAGATCTTTCCTGCCTGGTGACCTAGTCTTGAGGAAAGTCACTATGTCTACAAAAGAGCCCAATGTTGGGAAGTTCGGTCCTACATGGAAAGATCCCTACAAAGTTGTCAAAGTTTTCAAGCCGGGAACCTAGTAACTAGAAGACATGAGTGGGAAGACATTACCTCATCCCTGAAATGATCAACACTTGAAGAAATACTACCAATAGTTCTTTGGGTCACCATACAGTAAATATCGCCTACACAAAGAGATGATGTCGCCAAAGTCTGTCATTCACCAAAGTCTTTATTTTGCCAAGTCTTCATGTATCTATGATTTAGATTGCCAAAATCTTTAATAATATTCTCCAATCTCCATGTGCTAAGAATTATATCAATAATAAAATTTCTCTAGTTTGATTTTATTGCCAGTATTCACCAGTGAGTTATGTCACCAGTTTTAAGAATTTTGCCAAGGTGTCGCCAATTTCAAATTAAAGCAAAATGTTACTGTCGCCAATATCAAGATTGCCCATTTACTTGCTATTAAGAAATTTATAAAATATTCGTCAAGGCATCTTGATTGCCAGATGATGGATCGCTTGATTATTTATATCGCCATGGGAATGTTTAATAGTTACCCAAGTTAAGGCAACAGGAACCGCCAAAGATCGCCTAATAATCAAGCTTGCCAAACTTCACCTACAAGTTAATTTCGCCAGATTCTCCATTCTATGGGATAACACTAGTTGATTAAACCCGCCAAGCAATGTCGTTCGCCAAGAGACTAAGTGATATGCGCCCGTTTCACTTCGCCAGTTTGATAAAATTTTGATCGCCATGATAAAAGTTTGAAGTTTATCTTATTAAGGTAGATGGATTTAATATATTTGCCTTAGCAATTGAATTGCCAAATGAGTTATGTTCACTGACCTCACCTTGCCAATCTCTAGTTAATTAAAATTTTATTTGCCAATTTCGCTATATATGGTGTCGCCAAAACAAGCAGATGATATAATAAAGAGATAAAGAGGGAATTGCATGATAAAGGAAACAAACTATTCATCAAGAATTTGAAGGAGATTACATGTCGCCAATGCAAAAATTTACAAAAACTTTTAAGTGTTCGAGGAGAGAGAGGGTTGGTATCGCCATTCTCCCCGTCTTTCTCCTCGCCCTTCTCTCCCTCCTTCTCCTCGTCCTTTTCTCCTTTGTCCTCCTCATTCTCCTCTTTTGAGTCTTCCTCCTCCTTGAGCAAATTGGCATCAAGCCTATGCCTTCGTGGTTGATGCTGAGGTCATGATGATGGTGATGAAGTTGCCTCTTGCATAAATCAAAGCCCTCACTAAAGTATCTAGAAGTTGTAAGTTCTACAACCTCTTGGAAATCATCCAAGGTCCTGAAACGAGATGATTTTTTTCTTGGCGAAGGCTTCTTTCTTCCTTAGCTTGGCCACCTCCGTCTCCAGCCTCACCATGGTGGCATCCCTATCTTCTGCCGTCTTTTTCAGTTCCTCAATAGCCTGCTACTCTCAGAGCCTGAGCTCAGCCAGTTGCCCTCTAGATCTGAGCCAACTTTAGAGCATGAGTCATCTCAGTCTCTATTGAAGCTTCCTGACCTTGTTGAATGACAGCCTCATCTATCATCTCTCTATCACGACCAGCGAGGGAAAAAGTGAGCACGATCACTTGCCATAAGTTAAGTTCGTTGGGAAAATTAAGAAACAAAAGTTTAGGTTAAACGTGAAGAAGGATAGTTACCTCGCCTATTCCTTGAAAGAGCCTCGAAATTGCCTGGTCGAGCTCCAACTTGTTCGCTGCGATCTTATCAAGGGGTGGGATCACACCCTTAATGAGCTTTTCAGCCACACTGGGATTCTTCAACATGGAGGCACGAGGCCCCAAAATGGATGCAAGATTGGCCGAGGTACCTTCCCCGGTAGCCAAGGCGGTCATCGACAAGTTAATCGCCTTGCTTCGGGGCACCTTGAACTTCCATGTCGCCTTCTTTTTGGCCTCTGATGGCGGCATGGCCCCCTTGTCCTTGTCATCGAAAGCCGGTTTGCCCTTCTTAGTGGGCATGGTGTCAGACGTTTCATCTCATGGTCATTTCTCTTGATAGTTATCCCTTTCATCGTCGAGGTAGATTTTGCTAACAGGCTTGCACCCTTGGATCCTTTGGTGATTTGTGATTGGATTGCATAAGTGTAGTTCAAGCGCTGCTAAACCAACCTAAGTTAGTCCTAGATTAGCTTAATTATGTCTTTTAATCGTATTTTGTATTTATAGTCGTGTCTAAGTTTATTGTAAGTTATTGTGAATAAAAAAAAGGAAGAATTGAAGCCATGAAAGAAGAGGAGATAATCAACTAAAGATGGGAAAATTACACTAATTGCTCGAACGATCTCTAAAGAACAAAACTGTTCATTGGAACGCAAAGAAGAAAAATTGTACTATCCGTTCGAATGCCCTTGAAGTCTGGAAGAAAAATTGTATAGTCCAGAAGGTGAGGTAAAACTCTCCTCTCCCTCTGCCTAATAGTTCCTAAGTACTCCACTGAGTTATCTTGGGAGTGTTTGCCTTGGGAGCATTCATCTCGGGAGTGATGGGACTCACCCTCGTAGCCCGCAACAACAGTTGCGCCCTCTAATGGCTTGTCCTTGGCGTTGTCTCCACCATTGGACGCCATCCTTTCACTATCAGAGGTGAAGCACTTTCGAAATGTCTTAGAATTGAGGACTACTTAGGCCTTAAAAAATTCTCCTAGCCCTAGTTTCTTGAAGACCTTTTTGAATCTCCGATCTTCAAGGTCAGTTAAAATAGGCAGCTTGTTGCAGCGTTTACTTGAAGAGTAAGGAACTTTTGTTAGTCATGTGAGAGGTGCTATACTTTGGTAAACTGATGAATTATTAAAATAAGACTGACCTGGGGTGGCCCGTGATCTCGGGACACGGAAAACTCCTTCTTCCCAAGATATACCCAAGGAAAAATTCCCAGTCGTCCCCCGAGACAAAGAAGAACCTCCTCTTCCACCCCTTA
>BRYF01000019.1:555000-562500 GCA_030159135.1 Actinidia polygama
ACACCTAGGTCATTGATACATTGCATAGAGAGGAGAGTGGATGTGAGGCGTATGTGGATAGTGCATATGTTGAATTTTATCGTTAATGATTTATACATTGTACTTGTACACTGATAAATTGTGAATGACAGGGGCTAAGGAGGGAGAAGCGCTTCAAGGCAACCTCAGGTGTGATTTTATCGTGGTGTGTGTGCAGTGACAGATGGGATTAATAAATAGATAATTGTATTCATTTTGACTTGACTAGATTCACTTTATACTATGTGGATGTTGATACATATGAGGTTACGTGATATAATGTGGATATTGATATATAATTGAGGTGGCATTGCATATTATATGCCAATGCATTTTATGGAGGAAGGCTATGTCGATTTGGGGCTAACCTAACGTTATGCCGATGTGGGGCTAACGTAAAGATTAACCGATGTGGGGTTGATCTTATAGGGTGTCGACGTGGGGCATCCTTAATAACAAGCCATCAATCATTGGGTCAACGTTATCTAAACTTGCGCGCACATGTGGGTGATGCATTATGCATTGACATTATCTATTGGTGGTATTATTCATTGCTAGATATCTGTAATGCAAGACATTCCTTTATTATTTTATATGAGTTTGATTATCTCTTTTGAGCACGTTGATTATTAGCTCACATCCACAGAGACTGTTTTGGCAGGTAAGGCAATATGGGTAGTTGTCTGGTTCACTATGGTCATGATCCTAAACGTGGAGACTTTCCTAGTCTTAGTTGGTTGTCATTGGCAGAACTTGAGAAAATTCTTGCCTATAACACAGTTTGGTTTAAATTTGAGTTGGTTGTGTAAATATTTATGTTTCAATAGAAAGTTTGTCTATGTTTTGCTCAGAACAAGTATATATGTTTGACTTATGGTGGTGGTTAACGTTAGTAGCGAACAGGTGTATATGTAGTCTTTACCTTATGGAGTTTGGTTTTAATTTTTAATGAATGAGTAATTATGTCTTTATGTTTACTGAGTATGTGGTAAAAAGAAGGAATTGTTCGCAAGCATGGTGGCCTGTGCGATCACATCCCATCTAATTAGCATTAATTATGTTTAATTAGGTTGGGGGTGTGATAGCTTGGTATCAGAGCTATGGTCTAAAGCCAAAGTACATAACTGAGGCTATGATGAGACTATGTCATGGTGGTGGTGTCTAGGATCATAGTGAACCATAGGATGTTGTTTGGGTGTTGTCAAAGTTGGGTAGATGTGTTCTATTATATATTGGATGTGCTAATCCTAAATTGATGCAGAAAGAAAGAATGGCAGATGAAGCATCTTCAAATTTTGTTAAAGGAGTGGAAGAAGGGGAGCATGAATCACGAGTTCAGAATCCACCTAATGCAATAGAGAGATTGGCCACTTTGATGGCACAATACTTGGAGTATCAGTTGGCAAGGCCAGTAAGAGGTACGAGCCTACATGAATAGTTTATAAAGCTAAATTCACCTGAATTTGTGGGGGCAACTGATCCATTGGTGGTTGAGGAGTGGTTGAAGAAGTTAGATGCTATTTTTGAGGTAATGGAAGTGACTGAAGAACAAAAACGTTCTTTGGCCACATTCATGTTGAAGGGTGAGGCATGGAATTGGTGGGAGGCAATGAGAAGAATGCAGAATGCCTAAGCGGGAGGAGTTCCAATTACATAGCAACGATTTGTAAAATTTTCAGTGACCAATACTTTTCTCGCATTTACCGTACTCAGAAGAAGAAGGACGTCATTACATTGAAGCAAGGGAGAATGACTGTAGTGGAGTATGAGGGGCAATTTACAGTCTTGTCTAGGTTTGCACCTGAGTTGGTATGTGCAAAAGATGCAAAGTGTAGGCGATTTGAGTAGGGATTAGATTTGCCAATCCAATCTCGTGTGTCTGCATTTGAACTTAGTCAATATGCAAAACTGGTGAACAAGGCTAAAATTGCGGAACGTGATGTGAAGAAATTTCAAGGTAGACAGGAACATTTCAAGAGAAGGATGTTTGATTCGGGGGTTGGGCCATCAAGACAAAGGTCTTTAGAAATTACTACAACAGTGGAGCAAAGCCAAGCACAAACTAGTGCAGGAGGTGCAAGATCCAGTAACTTAAAAGGTGGGGGAAGTTCTAGAGGCAGGGGATCATAGAGGCCACTAACTAGACGTACTCCTGCAATAACTAGCAATATAGGAGGAATTGTCTATTTTTGATGTGGAGTTGAAAGGCATATAATTAGAGATTGTCCAATGCCATGGACAGATAAATGTTATCAATGTGTACATCCAAGACATATGGCAAGGGATTGTACTCAAAGGCCTACTACAGCTTCATCGGTAGGCAGTGTAGTTGGTTACAGCAAAGGAGTAACTAGAGGTGCACGACAAGGACATGCAACTACTCCAGAACCGCGTGCTCAAGCTCGAGTGTATTCCATGACACAAAAGGATGGTCAAGCCACTCCTAATACAGTGATAGGTACATTATCTGTTAATAATGAAAGAGCATATGTGTTGATAGATCTGGGTGCGACCCATTATTTTATTGCTATTGCATTTTGTATGTATTTAGATAGACCATGTAGTTTATTGCCTCACCCTGATGTGATATTGGTGGAAGAAGTATATAAGGAGTGTGTTTTGAAACTTGGTGGAAAGGAGTTGTTAGTTGATTTGATGCCATTGCATATTTATGACTTGCGAGGCAAATCCAGAGCAAATTGTCACAATCAACGACCTCGTCAGCCCGAAGATCGTGAAAGAGGTTCCAAAACTGACTAGAATAGAGGCAACACTTAACCGATTCATTAATAAGTCTTTTGACAAATGTCGTCTATTTTTTTAACTCCTTTGCAAAAATACAAAGTTTATATGGAATGAGGAATGCGAGCTCGCACTCTAATAGTTCAAGAAATATTTAAACAAACTACCACTTCTTTCCACCCTAGATGAGGGAGCGTTGCTCTACGTCTACCTCACCGTCTCCAAACATACCGTTAGCTCGATACTTCTAAGGGAGGTAGATGGAGAGCAACGCCCAATCTACTTTATCAGCAAGACATTTACAGATTGCCAAGTATGGTACCTGTCACTGGAAAAACTTGTGTTGGACCTAGTTTAACTTCGCATAAACTTATGCATTATTTTCATGCACATCCCATCGCTGTATATATAGAGTTTCTACTAAAAAATATCTTATCCAAAGAAGAAATGTTGTCACGCCCCGCAACCCGGCCTATGCGGATCATGGGCACGTGATGGCCAGTGGCTTACCCACCAAGGCCTACTTACCTTCATCCGGTTGATCACCTGTGCATACTCATTTAAAATGATATAATTTTTTTTTTGCTAAAACGTCATAATAACTGAAGATAAGAAAGTGTGACGTGTATATTATGTATACAAAGTTGTGCCTAATTTTAAACTTCATACATACATAACGTGGCCGACTTGAATTACATATGATATGGCCAACTGAAAATATATATATATATATATACATAACATCTCTACATAAATTAGGGTCTAACCCGTACAAAACATCATAAGGCCCTTTGGCCACAAAACTATATCTTGCATATTATCTTCTTCTTATGGCTCCTCAGGTTGGCTCCCTGAAATGGTTTTCGAAAACGTAAGATAATTGCTTAGTGAATAACAATAATGTATGAACATAAAATACCATAGATCATGACATATCATACATATATCATAAAACATGAATCATGTGAGCATAAAATAACTTTTTCTTAAACTTCAACTTTCATAAACTTGAAACTCACATAATCATAGCATGGGCATTTCTTGGAAACATTTCATAAACATAAGCGTATCATAACTTCTTAAAATCATAAACATATAATAAAAAGTGTAACAACTCGGCATAACTATTATAACCATATAGGTTACGCTGCGGCTCTTTAGGCCAAAGAGACGTCTCCCACATAATAGATAGTTTATTTCCTGCCCTTTATTATAGGACTACCGATAGTTTATTTTTCGTCCTCTATCGTAGGACTACCGATAGTTCATTTTCTGTCCCCTATCGTAAGACTATCGATAGTTCATTTCCTGTCCCCCCATCGTAGGACTACCGATAGTTCATTTCTTGTCCTCGATCGTAGGACTACCGGACTAAATTAAAGTCTCGTCCTTAAGAGACCCCGAGTGTCTTTATACTTGAACATACTTTGTTTTTCATGTAAATCCATACTAGGCGTCAAAATCATTTCATAATCAGATTACAACATTCATCCATGGGTTTTCGATAATTAACATAATAACAAATGCATACTTTAGAATACATGGCTTTGATATCAGAACATATACATTCATGCATTGAAAACATGGATAACCTTGCATATAACATAACTCATATTAAAAATATTTATGAAAGTACATAGTTTTGTTCATGAAATCATGTTACTTACCTCGCTTCTCATAATAAAGTGCAACGGAAGGTGTTCCTACAAGTAAGGTATGAAAACATCAATGTAAGAATCAATTCATATAAACTTAAAAGAATTAAAGCTAGTACGATTCTCGACTTGCCCAAAAGTACTCTCGTTCTATGATGGGTTATGCCCTAGAACAACACCCCTAGGAATAGATTCAAGAATCTCAATAGAAAATAGACTTAAGTACCTTTAAATTGGTAAGTCATGAGTTCAAAACACATTCTGAATGAAGAAGTTATGACCAATGAAACAAGGAACTAAAATTTGGGAAATAATGTTGCTGGTAGGATTTTGGCTCAGCTTTAACCTCCAATATATCACAATATATAATGAATTAGAGTTCAAACTTTATGTGGTTACAAAGGTCTACGAGTCTACTTTCGAACGCTTTAAACGGTGCCTCAATTCGAATTTTTTAGAGAAAGTTATACCTATTTTACAAAATAGTGTCTGGGTTGTCTGGGCCATAGCGTTCGAACGCTCAGTCTGGCGTTCGAACGCCAGGCCAAACTAAAAAATTCAACCCTTTGGACGTTCGAAGACCCCATTCGAATGCCAACGCTAAACTGCACCATTTGAACGCTCCGTTTGAATGTCAGCCTTCAATTTTGGTACAAACATCAACCAATCCGACTCCAAGTCGATCCCCTTCCTTTCAAGGTTCCTAGGGTTGAAAGACCAACCCAAATAAGTCACAATAACTTAAGATCAAGCCTCAAAGACAACTCTAACATTGTAGATCTAAGTTTGAAATTCCAAAACTCTAACATTTTCATATTTTGGGGTTTTTCAAACCTCACTCTTTAATCCTTAAAATAAAGCTTCAAGCTCTCAAAATCAAAATAAATGGAACTCAAGGAAATCTCTAAAATCAATCTACCTCACATACATACACATACACAAAAGTTAGGGTTTTGCTTACCACTCTCCAATTACAAAATGGCTTCCAATGTCTTCCAATGTCTTCCTTATGGCTTGGGTGTGACTTCTCAAGGCTTTCTCTCTCTCCTTTCCCTTGATCTTCCTTCTCTTCTCCTCTTCTTTCTCTCTTCCCTCTCTTCTTTCTCTATTTCTCTCTCTCTCTCTACGTATATGTGTCTTGGAAGTGTTTAATGTACATGTGTATATAACTCAAGACACATGGGAAATAATCCCATGTGGCTCTCCCACTTTTACTCTCCTATTCTATTTCCTTTTTATTTTTTTCTTTTCCTTTTTACTATTGCCGTTCGAATGCCAATTTGGTCATTCAGATGCTAAGATCTGGCTGGCATTCGAACACAACATTTGAACGTCCTGAAGGTGAAAGTGTCACAGGCTTGATCATTCGAACGCCCCTTATGGCGTTCGAACGCTAAGAAGAAATTGGCTAGCATTCGAACGCCCATTCTAGCATTCAAATACCAGAACGATTTCTGGCCGAAACTAAAGTCTAGAGTTTTGACATCGTTCTGTCTCTTGACGGATCACTTTAATCCCTAATATCATAATTACCCTCATTAATTAGCGTACGAGTCATAATCTATATTCATAATCTATATCATAATTACCGTCGTTAATTAGTGTACAGGTGATAATACTTTTACGTTACATGTCTTAGACAATTAATTTTAAACTACTCGAAACACTCACTCTGTTACTAATGACAATGAGTACTAAACTTGTTTAGTCAGTTTAACTCTCTGATAAGCGTCTTAATAGGATATTGCGCATTGGCATATTCATAACACTTATTTCACATATGATTCTGGCGAAAGACTTTAATTCTAAGGACTTGGTCACAACGATCCTAACCTTCGATCGACCTTTCAATGTAACTTAAATCTTTACTCATGATTAATAAATAATGATTAATCACGCGCATGAGGTTATAAATCTACTCTCGGTACAAAAAATTTCATCGTCTAACAACTTTTATAAATACAGATTTTTATGGTCATTTTTTGATTTGTGCGTGTCATCCTTGCGCAGGGGCAATGCTAATCTTCTCTGTATCATTCCAATTTTATCAGATGTCCCCGAAGGGACCATATTAATATTTGGTGTATTAATACTCGTATACTCGTACCTGAAGGGGAAATGCTAGTACTACCGAATCCTTTTCATCTAACTAGTCTGGGAGTTGAACTTTTAACCCTTTTTGGAATGAATGATTTATATTTTTAGCATAAATATTAAGAACATCTTTGGCACTCTTGTCATCGATTCTAGAATTTGGTTTGTAAGCTTATCTACATATTTTCTTAACGACGATTGAAAAAACGTGTGTGTCGATAAAGACATGTATACAAGCTTACGACAACTAGGAATATACCTGGCATTTCTAAAGTGGTGGTGGGGTGTTTTCTGGTATAAGGGCGAAGGCTCGGCCTTGTCGTGATTGATTATCCTTCCTTCCCGCTAGAGTTGCTAGATTGAGTTTGATGTTGATGTCTCAGCTCCTTGTATTCTATTCTTCTTTGGGCAGTCTTTAATTCGGTGCCTCTCTTGGCCACTCCAAAAACAAGTCGTGCTTCCCCTACGGCACTATCCCCGATGTTTCTTCTGACAATGTGAGCAAGTTGGTACTTCGTTGGACATGCTGCTTCCTTGATGCCCAGTACCTCCTCGTGGGATTAATGAATTCCCACTGAAAGATCTGGAACTTTGCCGCTTTGAACTTTGTTCTCTGCTTGTATTTTCTCCTGACCTCTTCTTACTACTTTTCCAATGTTGGGACATCTCATTCAACGATCTCTTAGAGATTATTGCTCGTTGAAGAACCTCTTGGTGAGTCGGCAATCATAATATATCCACATTGTTTTGGATGTTCCATCGTAATCCTGCTTCAAACTTTCTCGTCTTGCGAGGCTCTGTTGACACGATGTGTGGGGCGTAACGACACAACTCTATAAATTTGGCATTATACTCCACTATTGTCATATCTCCTTGCATAAGGTTTAGAAACTCCACGGTTTTCTGGTCTCTAACCATCTCAAGAAAATATTCCTCGTTGAACACTTCTAAAAATCCAGGCCATAACCATAATGGCTCCAACTGCTTCGTC
>BRYF01000019.1:567500-570000 GCA_030159135.1 Actinidia polygama
CCGTGCCTACGGGCACTACGTAAAAAAATAAAATAAAATAAAGACCACCTCTTAGGCATACTCGTTAAAGTTTTACAATCTAAAAAATAGATAAGATATAAACGTCAGATAAAAGATACATTGCTATCACTTTCTTCTTTTCAAAGATGTTGGCCTCACATAAGTTATGATCCAATGGCCAAAAAAACTTTTAAAGTTGGGCATATATTTTACCCATTAGATCATTTTTTAGTGGGACCCATAAAAAAATAAAATAAGACACACCTTACTTTCTTCTTTATTTTTGATTTTTTTTGAATATAATATTTTTTATTATTATTTGATCAAAATATAAAAAATGTTCAGCTTTAAAGATTTTTGGCTATTGGATAAGAACCTATGTGGGTCTCACACTTTTGAGAAGAAGAAAGTGATAATTTGGGGAGTGAAAAACATAGTATCAAGTGAAATCTCAGCCGTTGGATTTGTCACGCCCCGCAACCCGACCTACACGGATTGTGGGCGCGTGATGGCCGATGGCTAGCCTGCCAAGGCCAATCTTATATGTCTTCTGGTTGATCACCTGTGCATACTCATTTAAAATGATATAGATTTTCGCAGAAAACGTTTTAGTAACTAAAAATAGTAAAGTGTCACGTCCGTACCGTATATAGAACTGTGCCTAAGTTCAACTAATTACATACATATCATAGCCATTCTCTAGTTATATATACATTACATGGCCAATATAATTACATAAAGAATATCTAATCTGTCTACAAAACATCACAAGACCCTTGGGCCACAACTACATCTGCTTGACTTCTTCCTTCTATGGCTCTTTTGATTGGCTTCCTGAAAATGATTTTCTAAAACATAAGCTTAAAACTTAGTGAATAACATCATATGCATGAACGTAAAATACCATAGACCTTTGCATATCATATATATATCATTTACTTAAAATAACTGAGCATAAACATGATTTTTCTTTAAAGTTGAATCTTCATAAATTTGATGCTCACGTAAACGTAACATAATATATCTTAAAAACATACCGTGAGCATAAACATATCATATCTTCTTGAAATCATGCACATATCATAGGGTGTAACTCCTCGGCATAACGTACTAGCCATATAGGCTATGGGTGGCTCTTTAGGCCAGAGATCTCTATCGTACCAGATGATCTTATTTCACGTCCCCCATCCTTCTGAGGATTATCTGGCTTTATGTCCCACCAAAGAGGACCCCGAGTGTCACTATGCATACATACTTGAACATACATTGCTTTTCATGTAAATTCATGCCAGACATTAAAATTGTTAAACATTCATCCATAGGTTTCAATACATATCATAGCATCATTTATATACATTTCGAAGACATGACATTCATACTTCAATATATTCATTTAATGCATTAAAACATGAAAAACATTTCATATACATAGTATACATTGAAAATATTTTTAAAAATACATAGGTTTTGTTCATGGCATCGTGTTACTCACTTGGGTTCTCTTGGCTAGGTGCTAAATTGCGTGTCTCTACAAGTGAAATAAGAAAATATCAATACAAGGTTCACTGATAATAATTTAACTAGCAAGACTAGTGACTTGTCCTTAGGTTTTCTTGTACTATGTTAATACTCTTTAATACGAGATTTTTCAATGGCTTAGCATACTATGGTTGTAATTATGAAGTTTGGCGTTCAAATACGCCTTTAAGCATTCGAACGCTAAGGAGGATTTTTAGCTCTGGCGTTCGAACGCTAAAAAAGATTTTGGTCAGTCAGGGTTCAAACGTCCCTGCCAACGATTTGATAACTGTGAGGTTGGACATTTCAACTTTTGCCTTAGCGTTCGAACGTCCATATTGGCGTTCGAACTCCAAGAAGAAAATTGGGCAGAAATAAAACTTAAGGTTTTGAAGAATTCTAACTTATTTTTGGCTCTTTTGAACCTTTCATCTTCTAATTAGTTCACCTTAATTATTGTAAGTGGCGTATTTCATACGATTAATGGAATTTACGGATTTAGGGTGTTACATTCTCCCCCTTACAATAAGTTTGTCCTCAAACTTGGCTAACGCCATCATGCGTCCACTGCGCACTCTGATAAAATTCTTCGCGTCATCGAATGTCTAATTCATGATAATTATTGTATTTGATGGGGGTTTAAACCGTTGCGACTACCTCTATTGCCTTCTCAGTTGGGCAGTCTACAACATGGGAACTCGATTCATAATATCCAAAGCAAATCGGCCTTATTCGAGATGCTTAGGTAGGTGAAATTACCAAAATGATATATGAAGATTAAAAGAAGTACTGATACTATGAAATAGAATTAAACGTACCTCAACTTATGACAACGTTCATTCAAATAGAAAAGGATAGCGCTCTCACATTTCATCTTCTTGTTCCCATGTTGATTCTTCCCACGTGTGATTCTGCCATAAAACTCATACTAAGGTTATGACCTTACTCCTAAGAACTTGGTCACGATGATCCACAATTTCGA
>BRYF01000019.1:575000-577500 GCA_030159135.1 Actinidia polygama
GAAATGTCGGTGCTTTTTTAGATTTACTGCTTCCTGAATTCTCGATAATCCTCAGCAGGGTCGATGAATTTTCACTTGAAGATTCCGAACTTTTTCGTTTCGAACTCTGTCCTCTATTAGTTTTTCCCCTTGATCTCTTTCTAGGACTCATGGATTAACAGAGAATATTATAAATTGTGAAATTATTCAGGATGTGTGAATGTTATATGTGAGTTAGCGAGGTCGTATGGGAGATTAATACCTTGGTTCAAAGTGCCAAAAAAAATCGATAGTATAGTAGAGATGTGGCAAGTAAAACTTATTGTTTTAATTAGTATTGCAGTCATAGGAATGACTAATGGTTGAAGTTATTGACAAGTTTGATTTGTTCTTATGGCATACTTTTGTCCTCGCATCACTATAGGACAAATAACTTAGTTCAAAATCAAATTTGAAGTTTGAGGACAAAGTTGAATATATATGTTGGACTAATAACGAATGGTTTAAAGAATGATTATTTATATTGAGCGAGTTAATGGTGAATAGGTGAAAATTACAAATAGTGTGGTATTGGGAATTTTTAGCAAATAGTTGGAACATGTGAATGATACATTAATATTCGATTAGCGTGGTATTGAAAGATGGGAATTATCTGAGAAGAGATGAAAGTGTATTGAGGTTCAATGGGTTGATATGGGTATTTGCCAGTGAGAAGAATGCGTAGAGGGTGTTTTAAAAGAAAACAAAATGATACAAGGATATGAATTGTTATGATCAAGTAAATAAGTTAAAATTATACAAGAAAATATAATGTTGACTTTTATTGCAGCAATTGTCAGAAAGACTTGCTAGTTGATTTTAATTTTGAATTATAAAGAGATTGTTTAAGGAGTATGATCTACCTTTGACAATGGTATTCTTGAATGTTTAGTGTGGAATCTGTAAATGTGACTTTTTGCAAGATGAATTTTTTGGTACCTGAATTTGTAATTTTGTAATTTAAAAAAAATTATAAGAGATGGACTAAATGGAAAAAAAAAGGTGTTGGGTATCATTAATTAGTATGGAGAGTTGTGAGGGACTTTTGGTAAACTTGTGAACTAGTCCTATGTGTAGTTGAATATTGATTAAAGTTATTAATTTTGCCTTGAGGAATTAGATAAGAATGTAATTATGGTCATGGTACGAGACATTGTGGTAATATTTGAAAAAGTGAGCTAAGGTGATGGTAGAAATGATAAGTTATAGTTTCTGAATGGTGAAATTTGTATGCATTTTTTTTTATTATTGATAATTTGAAGTTTGGAAAGTTATGTGGTTAAGATTTCTAACTGTGATCGAAGGAATTACTATTGTGATACATGCGAAGGAAATTATTGGATAAGGAAATAAATTAGAGTATTTGGATATTGATGATATACTTGGTAATTGAATTTTTTTTATTGCGAGGTTGAAGGACAGAATGGTAAGTAGGGCATTTAATGACTTGTGTATCTGGGGTTGATTGAGTGATTGAAGTGGTGACTGACGTTGAATGATAAATTAAAGTGTGATGGGAATTGTTTGATTGACATTTATGTTTGACTTTATCATGTTGGACATGACTAGTTTTGATGTGATTGTTTGGATGCGTTGGATTGAAATTTTGGTTGTTGATTATCGTAGTAAGAGTGTGATTAAATGTTTGTTTATCATAGTTGTTACGATATTGGGATTATTTGTCATTTTTTTAAATTAAAATGTTGAAACCCTAGCAGTAATGTTGCGTGATGTTAGTCACCGTAATAGTTTGAGTTATCTTTTAACCGAATGTTGGTCGATACAGACAAGATGAATACAAAGATGTAGTGTCTCCGTTTGAAGATTTTACTTATCATGTTTGGCGGATTATCAATTGCTTTGGAGATTAGGGATAGAATTTGCTAGTTATCTTATTTTCTACATTGGGTTATTTAGCAACACTTTATGGTTTTGCACTATTTTTTAGTATGATTGAGGTGATTAGCCATTTTGGTTTGATTTCTAGAACGTCGTCGATGTGGATGTGAAATTGGAGATGAAAATGACATGTGCGAGTGTTGTATGTTAAATTTTGGATAATGAGTATTTTAGGTATTATTTTGTGTATAAGGAATTAAACGGTAGATGTATTGTGATTTGTATTGTAAGTTTTGACAGAGGCAAATGAAGGAGGATATTACCTTGTTCATTTTGAAGTGTTTGACTTGTTAACAAGTGAAAGCCGAACACCAGAAACCAATGAGTTTGTTAAAACCGTTACTAGTTGCGGAGTGAAAATGGGAGCATATCCCAATGGACCTTGTGTCCGGTTTGCCTAGGTCTTTGAGGGGGGCATGATACTATTTGGGTTATGTCGATTGTTTGACTAAATTCGCATATTTCCTTTCTATCAGTCTATCAAATTCGGTAAAGGATCTTGGTTTTCTTTATGTTTGGGGGATCGTTATGTCACGCCCCGCAACCCGGCTTATGCGGATCGTGGGCACGTGATGGCCGGCGG
>BRYF01000019.1:590000-592500 GCA_030159135.1 Actinidia polygama
AACCTAGTGACTCATTCAATTTCATTGTTTAACACTTGATACCAAATTTTTTTTCAGCATCTTTCACGCTGTTAATAACATTGGTTTCTTGGAAAGCATATTGCCACATTTTTTGACCATTAATATAAAATTTGTATTAACCAACTATTAATTTGAGTTTTATGATGTTTTTCTATGTAAAAAAGTAAGAAAAACTTTTTGGAGAAACATATAGGCCTAATTTCAAAAGCAAGAGTATTTAAGGAAAATTATTAAAAAATGCAATTTAAACTGTTAAATATGTAAAATTGATAGTGATTCGCGGTTATCTAAAACCAGAAGATTTGCAAAAACTTTTGACTGCAATACGTAGAAAATAGTCAGTACATTAATAGCTATATTGTGCTCACAATTTAAACAATAGGTTGAATTGAGAGGCATCAAATAGGAGACCTTTGGGCTTTAATTCTTCCTTCCTACTGTTGTGGGAGTAAAATGAAGGAGAGAAGTTCATAAGAGAATGCCATGTAGGGGAAATAAATGATTAATTTATACCAAATGGCACTATAATATATTTGCTAGACTGGGAGGATGGGTCACCGATTCAATCTCTGGTTCATATCGTGATGTCATAATACATCATTAACAAAATTAATATATATAAATTATAAATGGGGCTAGATCCGGGGACACAAGTTTTGACACAATTTTTGATGCTCCATCCTAACCCTTGGAATCAAGGGCTGAGATTACAATAACCTCTCTCCTCCCCCCATCTTCACAACCGCCTACGTCTCTCTCTCTCCCCCCTCGACTTTACCCTCCCTTCATAGATGCCTACAGTTTAAGTCGACGGTGAACTTCAATGGCGAGACCTTTGAGATCCCCCAATACTTCTCCACCCTCCGCCAGGCCGAGCACGCCACCGCCAAGGTCGCCCTCCACTCTCTCTCTCACCGCGGCCTCTCTCATTCCCTTGCCGCCCGAATCCTCATAAGTATCTCAATCTTCTCGCGCCTGCCACTTGTTTGATCTTTGTTCTCACTGTGTTTTTTCTCAAAATCACTGCCAAATTTTTCAAGAAGTTATAAATTTAACTTGTTTGTATGATGGTGTTACAATCTTCTCGCATCTATCACTTGTTCGATCTTTGTCCTCACCGAATTTGTCCATCAAATTTTTGCAACAAGTACCAAATTTATTTTTTTCTGATATTTCCGGTGATTATATTCATTGGCGCATTTTGATGCTTCCAATCTCAAGACTTGATTTTTCTTTTCATTGTTGATTGATTTCTTATAAATGCGATTTATAAATGCCATGGCTGTTGTTGTTGCCATAGCTCGAAGCCCTTGTACGCAATGTCCTCGTTTCGATATAGGAACCAATTCTCGGGGCTAATTTCGGCAATCGAATTGTTGGAGTTCGGGTTGTGGGTTTGTTGTCGGTCTTGGTTGGTGTTGGGGTTTGTTCCTCTATCGCCGCCGAGTGAGAAGAACCCATCCATTTTTCCACCTTTAAGCGAGTCCCAGACCTCGATTGTGGATGATAATCCATAGCAAAAAGCTATAGATTGTCCAGATTGGAAAAGCCCCTCAGGTGAATTGGGTGTTTTTCTTCAAAAATAAAATTTTTGGTTTATTGAGATGTGGGTAAGTGTAAGACAGAGAATTGGGGGCGAGGGTGACTTTGTTCGTCTATGAAGGGAGGGTAAAGCTGGGGGAGGGGTGTGTGAGAGAGAAACATAGGCGTCTGTGAAGATGGGGGAAGAGAGATGTTGTTGTAATCTCAGCCCTTAATTTCAAGGGTTTGGATAGAGTGTCTAAAATTGTGTCAAGACTGGTGTCCCTGGATCCGGCCCCATTATAAATATGTATTTTAAAGTTACAAAGATGATCACTTAAAGACCTAATTTATTTTAAATATATTTTTAATTATAAAACATAAAAATATAATAAATACACTTCACATAATTTGATAAATTTATTTTTATTGGGACTATTTTCTATTATAGCGTTAGAAATCCTTTATTTTTATTAAAAATATTTTTACTGGTGTTGAATGGATAAGTGAAACTCTCATTCTATTGCCTATAATACCATATTGGTCAAATAATATATCCTCCTATTTAAAGTCGCACCCGTGTCAAAGCATTAAACATGTGAGGAAAGGACGACCACTACTAGGTTGTTTGTCTTGCCACGTTGTTGTAGGTTAAACTTTTGTTGACTACCTGGTTCAAGTCAACCACAGCCAGTTCACCTGGGTTAACGGGTTTGAGTATTTTTTATTAAATAGGTCGATTTTTACGTAAACGTTTTTAGTGTGAAAACCAACCAGTTTCAAGACCTGTTGACTGGACGATCGGTTCAATGTTCTGGTCCATTTTTGGAAACACAACGTACAAGTAAGTATGTTGTTCAATATTATTTTTTTAATGTTTATAATTATACGATTCCAAGAACTACTAATATTTATGAGGAAGAAACTTTAATATATACTTTGACTCTTTACTATTATT
>BRYF01000019.1:610000-617500 GCA_030159135.1 Actinidia polygama
ATAGTTAATTTATTATTTCTCTTGTTCGCTAATTTGTTTTCACATTCTTTACTTGAACGTCCAAGTGATTTTCCTAGCTCGTTAGACATCAAAGGGCTAGTTGTGGACAGTCAGTGTGATAAATCTTTCTCATCAAGTGAGGATTGAATTTATTCAAAAGTTGTACAATGATAACAAAAGAGTGTATTTAATGAAAAATGGAATATAAAAATCATCAACCCCACAAATACCTATTTTTCTCACTTTAACTCAATAAAAACAAATAATTTATAGTTGATAACACAATACTAGTTAAATAAATACAATATATTCATCGTAATACTTGATTTTTCTGGGAACAATAAACAAATTGGGATTAGGAGGGTAAGAATTCAACTTTTGTCATGAGCAATTCCTCTCTCTCTCCTAGGACCTCTCAATACAAAACTAAATAAAAAACAAAAGTCCAATTCGAGGGAGGCAAACGTATTTCGGGCGACGAGGGTGAGTCCCATCCCTCCCGATGCGACCTTCAGCGCAATAGTCCTGTCCGAAGTGACTCCCTAGAATGCCTAGGAGTAATTAGAGATGATATAGGAAGAATAGCTAGGAGGGCCTTTCTTGACCCCCCGGATCTGACTTTGCTCAAGTGGTTGGGGGCTAGAGTCAGGAATCCTTTCTCGGAATTTTTGCCAAGGGACCCTTTATCGGGATTTTTGAGCTCCAGCTCGGACTCTGAGCTGGGGTCTGGATCAGACTTAGGGCTTCTCCCTGAGCTTAGATCAGATGGTATTACCTTTTTAACTTTTCTAAGTTTATTTCTTTCGTCGCCTGGTGTTTGTTTTGATCTTGCAGCTAGTCTTCTCGGATCAACCTGTCCACTCTCACCAAAAGGGCGGGAGAAAAGAAAGCTGCGACCAAGGACGTAGGCTCGGGGGTGGCGGCCACCCTGCCCCACATCTCATTAGTTATTCACAATACTTCTTTTTACGCCTTTAGTAGAGTAGCGATGTGAAGTTCTTTGCCATCGTGAAACTAATGAGATGTAATAACTTTGGCGATTACAACTGAAATGGCGAAGTGATTAATAGGCGATCAATCATTAAATGTTTCTATTTTGGCGACATTCTTGAGAGCGACCAAGGCATCACTACATTGCAACAGATAGGCACTCAACATTGGTGACATTCACGATGGCGATCAAGACACCCCTTATTGTATCGTAATGAATGGGCGATCTTGATATTGGTGACATTCGTACTGGCGATCAGGACGCCTTGACGATTCATATCGTAATGAATGGGCATGCTTCATAATTGCGAAATCCACAATGGCGATCAAGACTCTTTGGCGATCAAGATGCCATGTCATCGTAATGAATGTACGTCCTTGATGATGGCGATGCGGTGGTAAAACTCAGATTTGGCGACATAATATGGCAAAATAAAAATAATTTTATTAAAATTGGAGGTTTATTACAAAAAATATGGGAAAGATGCTATGGCGACCATAAGATTTACTGGTAGTATTTCTTCAAGCGCTCGGCGTTCCAAGGGTGAGAGAGTGTCTTCCCGTTCTTTTCTTCTAGCCAATAAGTCCTTGGTCGGGACACCTTGACGACTTTTTAAGGGCCTTCCCATGTAGGTCTGAGCTTCCCTGCGTTTGGTTCTTTGGTGGACAGTGTAACCTTTCGTAGGACCAGATCGCCTGGTAGAAAAGATCTGTTCTTAACCCTCTGGTTTTAGTACTTGGCAACTTGGTGTTTATAAGTTGCTTGGCGTACTTCAGCCCTTTCTCTCTTTTCATCAAGGAGATCGAGATTGAGTCTCAGCTCGGTTTTGTTGTTCTCTTTGTTGAAATTTGAGGTTCTGAAGCTTGGCATTCCGATCTCGACAGGTATAACTGATTCTGTTCCATAGACCATAGAATAAGGTGTCTCGCTCATTGGGATCCTGCTCGTCTTGTAATAGGCCCAAATTATGCTCGACAGGTCTCTACCAATTCCCCTTTGGATTTTTCCAGCCTTATTTTCAAGTTCCTCAAGATGGTTCTATTAGTAACCTCTACCTGGCCATTTGCTTGGGGATGCGCAGGCGAGGAGAAATGGTGCGAGATGGTGAGATATGAGCAGAATTGTTTGAACACGTCATTGTCGAACTGTCTGGCGTTGTCCGAGATAAGGACTTTTGGAATTCCAAATCGGCATATGATGCTTTTCCATATGAAATTCCTCGTGTTTTTCTCAGTGATCTTGGCAAGGGGTTCTGCCTCTATCCACTTGGTGAAATAGTCGATGGCAACGATCAAGAACTTTCTTTGCAATGGAGCTTAAGGCAATGGCCTGAGTATGTCGACTCCCCATTGGGCGAATGACCAACCATGGACTGGTCATTGGCACCATCTCGGTGTGAGGGAGGTGACTTACGGGGGCAAATCTTCGGCACTTGTCACACTTCTTTGTATATGTCGCCGCATCATTCTACATCCGAGGCCAAAATTAGCCTTGTCTAATTGCTTTTCTCACAAGCGATCTTGCCCCCGAATGATTTCCACAGATACCTTCACGAATTTCTCTCATGACGTAATCTGCCTCCTCAGGTTGGAGACATCTTAGGAGAGGACCAGAAAAAGACCTTTTGTATAAGATTCCATTTAGAATGCAAAATTTGAATGACCTGTACTGGATCCGGCGAGCTTGTAGCTTGTCTTGTGGTAACATTCCCGTTTGGAGATATGAAATGATATCATCCATCCATATTGGTCCGAAGTCTATTGGACAGTTTGATTTGGCCACCTCAATACTTGGGTTGACTTAGAATTCCAGGGGTATGTTCCTTTTTGAGATGAAGTCAAAGGCTGAGGCGAGATTAGCCAAAGCATCGGCTTTCTTGTTTTCTTCTCTTGGGATTTGGTGAATTTTGAAATCTTTTATTTTTCCCGACATGGCTTTCACCTCATCTAGGTAGTCCATCATTCTTGTATCGTTGGTGAGGTAGTCTCATTGGACTTGATTTACCACCAATTGGGAATCACTGAAGATGTCTAGAAAATCTACTCCCAAATCAGTTGCAACTCTGAGTCCGGAGAGAAGAGCTTCATACTCGGCTTCATTATTGGTGGCGCTGAACCCTATACGGATGGCTTATTCCATGTGCTCGCTCGAGGGAGTTTTCAGGACAAGTCTTGCACCACACCGATACTGATTTGACGATCCGTCCACAAACAGTTCCATCTAGCGAAGTTCTCATCTGGGTTCGGTTGTTCGGTAGTCTCCACCTCGGGGTCATTCTCGAATTCCTAGGCAATGTCATATGTGAATTCAGCAATAAAATTGGCTAAGGCCTAGCCTTTGATTGTCATTCTTGGTTTGTAATTAATGTGGAATTCACTGAGCTCAATGGACCATTTGAGGAGTCTTCTTGAGGTTTCAGGTCCTTGGAGAATTTGTTTTAGTGGTCGGTCAGTTATCACAACAATTGGATGTGCCCAGAAATAGTGGCAAAGTTTCCTGGCGGCAATAAGGAGGGCGTAGGCGAGCTTCTCGATTTTTAGATATCTAGTCTCGCTTCCATTAGGACTTTGCTGACATAATATATCAGTTTTTGAACCCCGTCTTCTTCTTAGATCAGTACGGCACTTACTGCTGTTGGCGAGATGGAGAGATATACGAATAATTCCTTGCCTGTGACTAGAACGGTAAGTAATGGTGGCAAGCCAAGATACTCTTTAAGCTGCTGAAATGTTGTCTCCGATCTTTCGTTCCACTGGAAGGTCTGATTTTTTCTCAGGATTTGAAAGAATAGGAGACACTTGTCGGCTGATTTGGAGACGAATCTGTTAAGGGCGGCAACTCGCCCTGTCAATTGCTGCACCTCGTGGATATTCTTGGGCGAACTCATATCGAGAAGGGTCTGAATCTGATCTGGGTTTGCCTCGATTCCACGTTTAGTTACAAAATATCCAAGGAATTTGCCAGATGATACTCTGAAAATACACTTTGAAGGATTCAACATCATCCAGTGTTTTCGTAGGATGCCAAATGCTTCCTTCAGATGGGCGATGTGGTCGGCTACCCTGAGACTTTTGACTAGCATGTCATCAATATATACTTCCATCGTCTTCCCAATCAATTCCTTGAACATTTTATTGACCAATTTCTGGTACATCGCCCCAGCATTTTTTAATCTGAATGGCATGACCTTGTAGCAATATAACCCTCGTTCTGTGATGAAAGAAGTTTTTTCCAAGTTGGGAGAGAACATTCTGATCTGGTGATAATCGGAGAAGGCGTTCATAAAACTTAGGAGCTCATGTTTGGACGTAGCATCAACTATCAGGTCAATTTTTGGCAAATAAAAACTGTGTTTTGGGCACGCCTTATTGAGGTCAGTGAAGTCAACGCATACTCTCCCTTTCTCCCTTTCTTAGGGGCTATGACAATATTAGCGAGCCACTCTGGATAATGGGCTTCCTTTATAACGTTGGCTTTAACGAGCTTGGCCACTTCTTCTTCGATGACCTTTAGGCGTTCAGACGCGAATTTTCTTTGCTTTTGGCGAACTGGGGGATAGTCGAGATTGGTGAACAATTTATGCATGGCGACTTAGGGGTCAATACCTGGGACATCGCCTTGTGACCAGGCGAAGACGTCAAAGTTTTTCTTCAAGAATTCTATCAAGGCAGAACGCAGTTTGTTGGTCAGTTCAGTACCGATCATAACATGGCGATCTGGATAATCTGGGTGTATGGAGATTGGAGTAACTTCTTCAAGGGGTTTAGTGTTTTCAATTTCTCGGGGATCAACCAAGACAACCAGTTCCATCTCATCCCTTAGAGGCTCCATCTCGACATCGGCGATCTGTAATTGCTATTGGTTATTTGGAATTGGGTGGATTTCTGTCTTCATGGCTGAAATAAAGCACTACCTTGTCACTTTCTGGTCGCTTCTCACCTCTCCCACCCCAATGGAAGTGGGAAACGTCATCTTCAAATAGTAAGTCAAGGTGATTGTCCTGATTCCTCCTAGAATGGGGCGACTCAAGATTGCATTATAAGGCAAAGGGCAATTTACAATGTTGAAGTCCTGCCAAACTGTGGTCTGACGTGGTTCCACCCCCAAAGTTACTGGCAACTTGATCCATCCAAGCAGGTGCGTCATATTTCCTCCAAAACCTATTAGTGGAGTATGGAAGGGATGGAGTTTATCTAGTCCGATCTTTATTTTCTCAAACGCCGAGATGAACAAGATATCCGCCGAGCTCCCATTGTCGATCAAGATTCGCTGAACATTGAAGTTGGCAATGACGGCTGATACGACTAAGGCGTCGTCGTGGGGAAGGTGTAGGCCTTTTAGATCATCATTGTTAAAGGTGATAGGCGGATGAGCATAAATGACAGGCAAGGAGAGGTTGTAGATTTCTTCTTCATCTCACCCACTGGCGCTCCTAGCATGCCTCTTTCTAGAAGAATTTGAGCATCCACCAGATCCAAATCTACCATGAATTACTTGTATATCACTTGCAGATGGTCTGTTGTCGCCATATCTCCTTTTTGGCGAGTGGGGAGGCGGGTGATCAGCTACATATTTCCTCAGATATCCCCTTTTGATAAGGTCGGCGATCTGTTCCTTTAGATGGAAGCAGTCTTCCGTGTTATGGCCGTGGTCCCGATGGAATTCACAATGCTTGTTCTTATTCCTCTTCCGGGGATCGGTCTTGATTTTTTCGGGCCATTTGACGAACTCTTCATGTTTAATCTCGGTGAGTACTAGGGCGATGAGAGTGTTGAGAGGTGGCAAAATCATTTTCGGGCGGCGAGGTGGAGTACGAGGATGCCTTTCGTTTGCCCGCCCTGAATCTCGATTGGATTTTTTGCTCCTTGTTTCCTCCCTGTAGTTAGATCGACTCGTGTCGGGCTCCTTCCTTTTGTGATCGTCTTTCCCTCGTTGCCTCCATTTTGCTTCGGGTAACTCTTTCGCGGCGATATACTTGTCAGCCTTACTCTGGAGAACCGACAAGGTCTCAGGTACATTCTTAGAGAGGGAGTCAAATAGTGGACCAGGGCGAAGTCCTTCCATCATGGCCATAATCACTACCTTGTCATTGGGATCCTCCACTTCTAAGACGGCTTGGTTGAATCGCTTTACGTAGTCTTTCAAATTTTTCGTTTCCTTCTGGTGAATGGTGAAGAGATGAGAAGCGTTCTTCTGTCGGATTCTACAACTCATAAAGTTGGCGACAAAAAGCTTGCTCAGGTCGCCGAACGAGTCAATGGTTCCTGGATGCAGTTTTCTAAACCATGACCTCGCCGACCCTTTTAAAGTGGCAGAGAATGCTTTGCACATTACCTCATCTGAACAACCTTGGAGCGACATCAAGCTCTTGTACGAATCTAAATGGTCCATGGAATCCATTTTGCCTTCGTAGGTTCTGAGATGACTGAATAGCTTGAACTTGGAGGAAACCCTGGCTCTCAACACCCTTTCTGTTAACGGTTGCTCGGTTTGCTTGATCAAAGCATCCACGGTTACTGGAGCGCCTGCCCCAGTATTGATGGCGTCAAGACGGGCGTCTATATCTTTGATCTTTTGGGAGGTGGAAGCGCTTCGACGTCTAGGTGTCTAGTCATTTTGGTGAGGAGATTTTACTCTCCTTATTTCCCCGCCTTCAACCTCATGAGCTTGGCTAGATTGGGACTTTCACATCGGGGACGAGGTGTGGGAGATCGATGTTGCCCGACTCGACCAGTGCTATGATGACTTTGGGATACTTTGTCGCCAGACCGACAAGGTGGGCGAGGAGGGTTATTTTCAGGAGTGGGATTGGACGAATTTGCGATGGGTTAGTTGTGAGGAGCTGCAATAAACGGGCGTTATTCTCATTCATGACTCTCATCTATTCTGCCATATCGTGTATCTCACAATGAAGGTCTTCTAGATCTGGAGTCTAACTGGTATTGGCCATTCGATAAGCTCTGTTGTCCAAAGGACTGCTGGTCTAGGCAATAAACGACTACGCAGGTGCATAGAAAGTTGAGAACTGTCGTTCCCACAGACGACACCAAACTGTTGTGGTAGAATTTTGGGGAGAGCAACCAACAGTCAAGCTGCTCTTGATGGCGAGGTGGTAACCTCGGAAAAGACTCGGGCGACCTGCGTAGTAGTGAACAAACGTTACCGGCGGGGGTGACGCCGCTCAAAACCCCTCTAGCGTGCGAATCAGACCAAGGCGAATATAAGCTAACCAATGAGAGAGCAGAGCTATCAGTCTATACCAGAGTTAAGTCCTGTTCTATAATGATGGGGGAGCGACCTTTATATAGATGGAGAATAGAGAGCTGTGTAAAAAAACTACGGTGTGATCCTCGGACGGCTAAGTATGACAATATATTCCGGAGATTTAATAGGGAGATCTGACATCTGGAGGATATCCCGTGATTGTAGGTGCGGAGAAGGAAAGAATCTCTTCTGAAGGTAGTTTCCTTGTGGAGATATAAGACTGGAGGAGATGGAGTTCGTATGGA
>BRYF01000019.1:635000-640000 GCA_030159135.1 Actinidia polygama
GGGATGATATCGCCTTCATTTCCCTCTCCCTTCTCGCCGATTTCGGCCACTTCCTCTTCCTTAGCCAAGTCAGTATCCATCTCTATGGCTGCCAAGTCAATGCTGAGGTTGGGGTGATGGTGAGCAAGCTACTTCTTATAGAATTCAAAACCCTCGCCGAAGTACGTGGTAGCGGAATTTGTAATCGCATCCTTGAAATTGTTCAAAGATTTGAACTCGTCAATGGCATCTTGGCGCAAGCTAGTTTGTCCGTAAGTTCATCCACCTCAACCTCCAACCGCACTAGAGCTTCGGACTTATCCTTGAGCTCAGCCTCAGTCTTCGTCGCTTGCTCGCCCATAGAAGTTAGAAGATTTTCAGCTGCAAGAGCTCAATTTTGAGCTTTGACCATTTCAAGCTCGGCTATGTTAGTGCGGGCGAGCTGAAAGAGGAAGTTGTTCTGATGGTCTTGGCTCTAAAGGGCGAGGGCAGAAATGAGTACAACCGCCTGCTACAGACAAGTCTATGTGAACGCCAAAAATAAGAATGAACTACATATACGAAGCCACACGTAAACAACCAAGTACTTGGCCAAGGGCGTGGAAGAACTTGGTAACCAATTCATCCATGCGGAACTTATCTACCTTCTCCTTATCGGTAGAAAAAATCACCCCGGTCAATATTTTTTGCGCCACGGTAGCGCTCACCATTATCGAAGCTCTGGGCCTAAGGCTTCTGCCCAGCGAGGAGGAAGGACCCTCCCCTGGCGCCAACGATTGTTGAGCCACATTGCTCCCCCCTTCTAGATTTAGCCTTCTTAGGTGAGGGTGGCGGCATGGCTTCCTTGCCCTTGAAATTATCGACTTCACCCTTCTTGTCGGGCATGGAATCATGGGCGTCATCTCGAGGTCACTTTTCTTGAATAACAATCCCCTTTAAAGGCGGGGTTGACGTTACCACCGAGCTCACATCCTTAGTCGCAACTTTCTTTTCCCCATCCTTTTTGGTAAGCGTTGTCAGCCTGATCCGCGATGACATAGCTGCAAGTTAAAAACAAACATCAGACCACGAATGAAATAAAATATTTTGGAAAGGTTAAAAAGGCAATACCATCCGATCTAAGCTCGGGGGGTGGCCCTGAGTCAGATCTAGACTCTGAGTCCGAGTCCGAGTCCGAGCTGGGGCTCAAACTACCTAATCAGGGGTCCCTTAGTAGAAAATCCAAAAAGGGGATCTCTAATTTTCCCCCCGAAACCACCTAAGCAAAGTCAGGTCAGGGGTGTTAAGAAAGGCTCTCTTAGCTATTCTCCCTATATCGCCCCTGATAACTCCTAGACACTCTACAGTATCATCCTGAGAAGGGCTATCACGTCCTCTAACACCCCGAATCCGTAAATTTCACTAATCATCTTAAATACGCCACTTACAATAATTAAGGTGGACTAATTGAAAACAAAGAGTCAAAAAGACCAAATATAAGTTAGAATTTTTCCAAAGCCTTTAACTTACAAATTCTGCTCAGTTTTCTTCTTAGCGTTCGAATGCTGAAAGGGGCGTTCGAACAGTCAGCCAAATCCTTCTTGACGTTCGAATGCCAATATGATCGTCTGAATGGTGAGGCCAAAAACAAAGATTTCAAGCTCTCGCACATTTCGAACTGTAAGTAGGGCGTTCGAACCCTGATTAGCCAAATTCCTTCTTAGCGTTCGAACGGGCGTTCGAACGCCAGTGTCAAAAATCCTTCTAGTGTTCGAACTTCAAAAAGGAGCGTTTGAACGGTAGTAGTAAAAACGGAGAATAAAAAGGGAACACAAAAATTAGAATGGGGGAGCCACATGGGATGAAATCCCATGTGTCTCAGCATATATACACAGCCACACAAACACACCCTCACTCATTCACACACACGGTCAAAAAGAGAGAGAAGAGAGAAAAGGAAGAGAAGAGTGAGAGAAAGCTTAGAAGAACCACCTAAACTAAGAGAAACCATTATTGGAGCTTGTGAAAACTTAGAAAGAGGTAAGGAATACCAACCCTTTTATGTTCATGTAAATGTATATATATATATATATGTGAAAGGTGAGTTAGGTTAGAGACCCCATTGAGTCTCAAATGAGTTAATTAGCATGAATTAGAGTTAAATCTTATAGATTTGAGTGTGGATTTCAAACACCCCAAAAGTTTTAACTTTAAGGTTTTAATCAATTTGAAAACCTAGATCTATCATGCTAGGAGTAAATTAAAGTTCCATTTTAAGATATTGTAGTCTCCTTATTCTATTCTTCATACCTTAAGAGTCTTATAAAGATTGGAGTAGGTATTGAGAAGTTTTAGTTAAATTTCCAAAGTTCGGGTACTGTTCATGTCACTGAACGCAGTGAGCGTTCGAACGCCCAAGAACAGTATTCGAACGGTCACCCTAGCGTTTGAATGCCAATATGGGAGTTCGAACGCCAGGCCAGAATTTAGGCAGATTTGACATTTTTCCTTAAAATTTCATAATTACGACCATAGTATGTCAGGCCAATTGAACTAACATTTGGAGACTTTAAGTACATGTCCAACAAGGTTGGACCTAGAATGAGGATGCGTAGGTTTAATTAAAAGTTTACATTATGCCGAATAATTATTATCGTACATAAGATTGACGATTCTTAACCTCACATGTAGGAATGCCAAACGTAGAACCTAGCCAAGGAATCCCTAGTGAGTAACACAATGACATGAACAAAACCTATATATTTTTAAAATGATTTTCAATGTATATTATGTATATATAAATGTTTTTCATGTTTCAATGCATAAAATGAGTATGTTAAGATATAAATGACATATCTTTTAAAGCATGTAAATGTTGTTATATTATGTATTGAAATCCATGGATATATGATTGATTGATTGAAAAGCAAAGTATGTTCAGAATATGCATGTATGGTGGCACTCAGAGTCCTCTCTGACGGGATCTAAAGTCAGATAGTGTCACGCCCCGGTCAAACCAAGACCCGGCCACGTAAGCAAACAACTCAATTGCAGAATAATATAACAAATATACTTGTCATTTCATCAGAGTACAACACATCTATCTCTCAAGTAGAACCAAGCTCTCAATGAGCTATTAAATACAAAACAAATAATATTCCAAAGACAATATCCTCACAAAGTCAAAATAATATTCCAATTTCCAAAATACATGTCAACATGTTTATTAAATGAAATATATAACTGGCATCCTCATGCCTTACGATTCAGGGTAACCCTCGGTACCTGAAATTCATTTTATAGTAAAGGTGAGTTACCTTGAAAAGATTTAACAATGGCCTTGATGTTTCAAGCCAAAACCATGATACATAATCATATAATGAAAACATGATGCAATAAAACATGTTTTCATCCATATCAAAATATACTTTTGATTTTTCAATCTATGATTTCTCAAATCAACAAGTTCTCAAATTCTCGACTTTTCTCAAAAGCAATTATCCAATAATTTCTCAAGTTTTCTATCTTTTCTCAAAAGCAATAATCCAATTTATGATTTTTTTTAAATCAATAATTTTAATCTCTCCAGCTTTTCTCAAAAAAGCAAATTCATACATAATCATCAGTCAACTTCTCGGACTTTCACCGAAGGCTCATGACATACCCAAAAGTCAGTCAACTTCTCGGACTTTCACCGAAGGCTCAAGACTTACCCAAACGTAGCACAGTTGCCATCTAGGACTTTTCATTCAGTCAACTTCTCGGACTTTCACCGAAGGCTCAAGACTTACCCAAACGTAGCGCAGTTGCCATCTATGACTTTTCATTCAGTCAACTTCTCGGACTTTCACCGAAGGCTCAAGACTTACCCAAACGTATCATTTTTTTTTCCAAAACTATTTTCAAATTTTTAAATTTCAACATATATCAAGTTACATTTGCTAACAGCTTTTAATGTAAACAATATAATATGCATGATATTATAAAACATCAATAATATGCATTATTAAAAATTATGTCCAATGCATTTGTTATAATCAAATTATATAAACATAACCATAAATCAATTGTCCATTTACAATTTTCATTATAAATCATGTATTTTTATTTTAAGTTCAATACTCAAAATAATGTCTTAATAGATTTTATATAAGCTATTAACAACAACCCAAAGTAAAACCCTAACAAACTAACCCCCTTTACCTCAATTTGAATTTTACGCCCTTTGATATGAAGATCTGGCTCCCATGATCATCATACTAAAATTTTGCCTTGATCCGACGTCATCTCACCGTTGATCTATGTCACTATTTTTTTTCATGATCAAAGACTAACCACACTATATAATTTCTCTCATTTCTCTCTCTCTCTCTCTATCTTTTCTTTCTTCCTCTCTTTTCTTTCTTTCTTTCTTTCTTTCTTTCTCCGAGTTCTCTCTCCCTCTCCCTCTATCCATATATATAAAATATAAATATTATTTTATTTATTATTTTATTAATTAATTAATTTATTTATTTATTATTCTTTTTCTTTTCTCTTTTCTCTTTTTTTCTTTTCTCTTTTCCTTTCCTTCTTTCGGCGCCGAAAGGCAATTCCATTTGTCCCCCATTATACCTAAATTACACTCAGCCCCTTCAACTTTAATTACATTATATCATTTCAATTTAAATGTCCTCTTTATCTTTATCCCAAAAGTTATAAATTTTTCAATTTAAACCCAATTTAAAATACACTTAGGTCCACTAATCCACATGTGGCCTAATTAACTATACATGAATTCAATTATACCCAAATCCAAAATTATTCATATATAAAGAAAATCTTATTTTATTTTATTTTATTTTGAATCCTTACAACCTCCACCACTTAAAGAAATTTCGTCCACGAAATTAGACAAACGTACCGGACATACTAAAAAGATCTGGATATTTTACGCGAACTTCGGACTCGCGTTCCCACGTCGCCTCTTCCATGCCGTGATGAAGCCACAAGACTTTCACTAATGGAATGGTTTTCCCTCTAAGAACTTGTTCACGCGTGTC
>BRYF01000019.1:645000-650000 GCA_030159135.1 Actinidia polygama
CAAATAATATCCCAAATACAATATCCTCACAAAGTCAAAATAATATTACAATTTCCAAAATACATGTCAACATGTTTATTAAATGAAATATATAACTGGCATCCTCATGCCTTACGATTCAGGGTAACCCTCGGTACCTGAAATTCATTTTATAGTAAAGGTGAGTTACCTTGAAAAGATTTAACAATGGCCTTGATATTTCAAGCCAAAACCATGATACATAATCATATAATGAAAACATGATGCAATAAAATATGTTTTCATCCATATCAAAATATACTTTTGATTTTTCAATCTATGATTTCTCAAATCAACAAGTTCTCAAATTCTCGACTTTTCTCAAAAGCAATTATCCAATAATTTCTCAAATTTTCTATCTTTTCTCAAAAGCAATAATCTAATTTATGATTTTTTTTAAATCAATAATTTTAACCTCTCCAGCTTTTCTCAAAAAAGCAAATTCATACATAATCATCAGTCAACTTCTCGGACTTTCACCGAAGGCTCATGACATACCCAAAAGTCAGTCAACTTCTCGAACTTTCACCGAAGGCTCAAGACTTACCCAAACGTAGCGCAGTTGCCATCTAGGACTTTTCATTCAGTCAACTTCTCGGATTTTCACCGAAGGCTCAAGACTTACCCAAACACATAATTTTTTTTCCCAAAACTATTTTAAAATTTTCAAATTTCAACATATATCAAGTTACATTTGCTAACAGCTTTTAATGTAAACAATATAATATGCATGATATTATAAAGCATCAATAATAAGCATTATTAAAAATTATGTCCAATGCATTTGTTATAATCAAATTATATAAACATAACCATAAATCAATTGTCCATTTACAATTTCCATTATAAATTATGTATTTTTATTTTAAGTTCAATACTCAAAATAATGTCTTAATAGACTTTATATAAGCTATTAACAACAACCCAAAGTAAAACCCCAACAAACTAACCCCCTTTACCTCAATTTGAATTTTACGCCCTTTGATATGAAGATCTGGCTCCCATGATCATCATACTAAAATTTTACCTTGATCCGACGTCATCTCACCGTTGATATATGTCACTATTTTTTTTCATGATCAAAGACTAACCACACTATATAATTTCTCTCATTTCTCTCTCTCTCTCTCTCTTTTTTCTTTCTTCCTCTCTTTTCTTTCTTTCTTTCTTTCTTTCTCCGAGTTCTCTCTCCCTCTCCCTCTATCCTTATATATAAAATATAAATATTATTTTATTTATTATTTTATTAATTAATTTATTTATTTATTATTCTTTTTCTTTTCTCTTTTCTCTTTTTTTCTTTTCTCTTTTCCTTTCCTTCTTTCGGCGCCGAAAGGCAATTCTATTTTTCCCCCATTATACCTAAATTACACTCAGCCCCTTCAACTTTTAATTATATTATATCATCTCAATTTAAATGTCCTCTTTATCTTTATCCAAAAGTTATAAATTTTTTAATTTAAACCCAATTTAAAATACACTTAGGTCCACTAATCCACATGTGGCCTAATTAACTATACATGAATTCAATTATACCCAAATCCAAAATTATTCATATATAAAGAAAATTTTATTTTATTTTATTTTATTTTGAATCCTTACAGATAGTCCTAAGGTAGATGTGGGACGTGAAATAAAATCATCTGCAAGTCGAGATATCTCAGGCCTAAAGAGCCACCCGACCTATATGGTCACTCAGTTCAGCCGAGTTGTTACAAGTTTTCAGCTATGATATTCCTATGTTCATCTTTCAGATATGTCATGTATGACTATAGAAGTATGTATGAAATGGCTATGTAAGCATCGCGTTATGAAAGTTATATTTCAAGAAAAAGTTATGTTCACGCTCACATGTTTTATGTATATGATGTATGTATGATATGAAATCATCCATGGTATTTTATGTTCATGCATTGATGTTATTCACTAAGCTTTAGCTTACGTTTTCAAAAATAAATTTCAAGTAGCCAATCAGAAGAGCCATAGAAGAAGGCTTCATGTGGATTTAGTCTTGTGGCCTATGGTATTTACATTATGTAGAAATGTACGGCCATAACATGTATAATTTAATTTGTCCATAAGATGTATGTAAATAGTTAAACTTAGGCACAACTTTGTATATTGGTGTGTACGTCAGACTTTTCTATTTTTAGATATTATGACGTTTTCGCAAAAGAAATTTCTTTTATATCATTTTAAATAAAAATGCACAGGTGATCAACCAGAAGACAGGTAAGTTGGCCTTGGCGGCCAGCCGCCGGCCATCACGTGCCCACGATCCGCATAGGCCAGGTTGCGGGGCGAGACAAAGTGGTATCAGAGCACAAGGTTGACACCTTATAGTCAAGTTATGTTTATCAGAGCAATAGCTTTACACCGTATATAGAGCAATAGGTTAACATCGTACACCGAGCTACAAAATGACACTCTGAGATTAAGTCATGTCTATTAAGGCGATAAGTTGACACCGTAAGATCAAGTTATGTTCAAGACGCTATAAGATCGAGTCATACCTAGGTAGGAATCTAGGATCGACTGGGGTATGTCATATGTAGTATACAAGTTATGACTTACTGAAGTGTATTTTAGCTATTGTTATGAGGAATGTCTAAGCGTTAAACATGTATGTTGTGAGCCACACTACCATGAAAGGAAAACCGTAGAAGGGTAGTAATGCTCAAAAACTAAATCTACCTATAGAAGGAAACCCTAGAAGAAATGATTCAAGTAGTTCAGAATGCTCAAAGCATATTACAATTACGATTGTGATGGTGTTTCTAGTTTACTAGAGAAATTATTATTTTGATGTCATACTCAGGTACAGTGATCTTTGAATTCTAGATGCACATATGTTCATAAATTTGGGGTTATATCTTGAAACTTAGAAATTCACGATTCTAATTTGGAGATACAAAATTAAGATTTAGAAAGACAACGGTATCATTGACCAGTTGAGTAAAATAGAATGTAAAGAGAGATGTAATCGATCGTGCTTTATGTGGATGATTATGGTTGGTATAAGTTTTATTTTTTTGAAGTAATAGGATTTCGTATCTGACTAAGTGTGTACGTGTTTCTTCTTGAGAGACGCTTGATGATGTTATGTGGGAGTATGGATTGATCTTTTTAATGGTTGAACTGTTTCACATGTTACCGTCATCGATTTAAGGATGAGGAATGTATAATCGTACGAGTTAGTTCGAGTAAATTGAAGGACTTTCACTTCATTGTGGTTTGATACAAGGACTTGAATTTATGCAAAGATGAGATCAACCTGGATATTAGAGGACTAATTTTTCACGATTGAAATCATTATGTCTTTGAAGTTGTATGATATAATAGATATCTTTTGATGGCTTGATAATTTCTATACTTGAGGGATGATACAGCTATCATTATGCTAAACGATTAAAAACTTGATACGGTTGTAGAAGCTATGCCTCCTAGGAAGGAAGGCCGTAAAGGGGTGACAAAGCCGGAAAGCCGAATGGACACCCTGTTGAGAGGATCCTAGAAGGACTTGTTCAGGCCAATTGAACTAATATTTAGAGACTTTAAGTACATGTCCAAGAAGGTTGGACCTAGAACGAGGATGCCTAGATTTAATTAAAAGTTTACATTATGTCGATTAATTATTATTGTACATAAGATTGACGATTCCTTACCTCACATGTAGGAACGCCAAGCGTAGAACCTAGCCAAGGAATCCCAGGTGAGTAACACAATGACATGTACAAAACTTATGTATTTTCAAAACGATTTTCAATGTATATTATATATATTCAAATATTTTTCATGTTTCAATGCATAAAATGAGTATGTTAAGATATAAATGACATATCTTCTAAAGCATGTAAATGTTGTTATATTATGTATTGAAATTCATGGATATATGATTGATTGATTGAAAAGCAAAGTATATTCAGAATATGCATGTATGATGACACTCGGAGTCCTCTCTAACGGGACCTAAAGTCAGATAGTCCTAAGGTAGATGTGGGACGTGAAATAAAATCATCTGCAAGTCGAGATATCTCAGGCCTAAAGAGCCACCCGACCTATATGGTCACTCAGTTCAGCCGAGTTGTTATAAGTTTTTAGCTATGATATGCCTATGTACATCTTTCAGATAATGTGAGCATCACGTTATGAAAGTTATATTTCAAGAAAAAGTAATGTTCATGCTCACATGTTTTATGTATATGATGTACTATGATATGAAATCATCCATGGTATTTTATGTTCATGCATTGATGTTATTCACTAATATTTAGCTTACGTCTTCAAAAATAAATTTCAGGTAGCCAATCAGAAGAGCCATAGAAGAAGGCGTCATGTGAATTTAGTTTTGTGGCCTATGGGCCTTACGTTATGTAGAAATGTACGGCCATAACATGTATAATTTAATTTGTCTATAAGATGAATCTAAATAGTTGAACTTAGGCACATCTCTGTATATTGGTGTGCACGTCACACTTCTCTATTTTTAGATATTATGACGTTTCCGCAAAAGAAAAAAAAATTTATATCATTTTAAATAAAAATGCACAGGTGATCAACCAGAAGACAGGTAAGTTGGCATTGGCGTCCAGTCGCCGGCCATCACGTGCCCACGATCCGCATAGGCCAGGTTGCGGGGCGTGACACGTCCAATGTGTTCATCTCAGATAGAGCGGAACTCACTTTCATCGCCCGACGTAGTAGCCGCACCTTCTCTAGACTTTACATTCTCTCCACTGGAAGACACTTGAGAACGGCACTAGGCGAAGAAACGTTGGAATGTCCTCGAACAAGAACCTTGGAAATGTCAAAGTATCCTCCCGATTTGACTTTAGATAGGACATGCTCTGACCTTTTCTTCTTCAAGTTTTTCAAGACAGGTAGTTTGTTGTAGTGTTTTCTTGAGAAAAACGGAACATATTAGTAAAGGGGGAAATGATGTGCCTTAAATAAAAATGGATGAGCAAGGCTTACCTAGAGTG
>BRYF01000019.1:657500-660000 GCA_030159135.1 Actinidia polygama
AATATAACTTTCATTAACGTGATGCTCACATAGACATTTCATACATACTTCTATAGTCATACTTGACATATCCGAAAGATGCACATAGGCATATCATAGCTAAAAACTTATAACAATTCGGTTGAACTGAGTGACCATATAGATCAGGTGGCTCTTTAGGCCTGAGATATATTGATTTGTAGATGATTTTATTTCACGCCCACATCTACCTTAGGACTATCTGACTTTAGGTCCCGTTAGAGAGGACTCCGAGTGTCACCATAAATGCATATTCTGAACATACTTTGTTTTTCAATCAATCATATATCTATGGATTTCAATATATAATATAACAATATTTACATGCTTTAGAAGATATGGCATTTATGTCTTAACATACTCATTTTATGCATTGAAACATGAAAAATATTTGCATATACATAATATACATTAAAAATTATTTTAAAAATACATAGGTTTGTCCATGTCATTGTGTTACTCACCTAATTTTCCTTGTCTAGGCTCTACGCTTGGCGTTCCTACATATAAGAATACAACATATCAATTCACTTTAAGGAAAAAGGTTAAAACTAATTCAATTTAGGCTTGGCGTTTGAACGTTGGAATTTGCATTCGAACTCTAAGGCTAAAAATGGTTGACCGTTCGAACGCTCAAAAGTGTTCTTCAAGTGGCGTTCGAACGCCTAGGTATAATGTTCATACCGTTTGAACGTTGTTCTTGGGCGTTCGAACGCTCACTGTGTGAAATCGTATGAACAGTACCTGGACTTTGAAAATTTGACTAAAGCTTTATCAAACTAACTTAAATCTTTCTAAGGCTTTTAGGATATAAAGGATATCCTAAAGAGACTTACATAACTCAAACTCAACTATTAATTTGAACCTGAGCATGCTAGATCTAGAATTTAAAGTTAAGACTTTAACTTAACAAAAATTGAGGTTTTGAAGTCTTACCTCTTCCAAATGCTTCCTTGAGCTTCCCAAAAATGGCTCTCTAGCTTAAGTTGAGCTTCAATGTCTCACTCTCTCTCTCCTATTTCTTCCCTTTCCTTCTTTCTTCTCTTTTCTTCTCTTCTCTTTCTCTCTTGTACATGAGTGTGAGTGTGTGTGTGGTTGGGAGTGAAGTGTGTATATGTATGGGTATATATGGCTAGAAAGGCTGGGTTGGGAAATGATCCCATGTGGTTCACCCATTTTTGCTTTCACGTTCCCTTTTTATTTTCTACTTTTACTGTTGGCGTTCGAACGTCCCTTTAAGCGTTCGAACGCTAAGAAGGATTTTGGCTTGGTAGGGTTCGAACGTCCTGCTTACAGTTCGATAAGTGTGAGAGTTGAAAATCTAGTTTTTAGCCTTGGCGCTCGAACTCCCATATAGGCGTTCGAACGCCTAGAGGAAAATTGGGCAGAATTTACAAGTTTAAGGCCTTAAAGTTTTCTAACAAATTTTGGATCTCCATGACTCTTGTCTTCAATTAGTCCACCTTAATTATTGTAAGTGGCGTATTTAAGACAATTAATGTAATTTACTAGATTCGGGGTATTACATTCTCCCCCCCTTAAAATAAATTTGTCCTCAAACTTGGCTAACGTAATCATGCTTCCGCTGCGCACTCTGATAAAATTTTTTGTGTAATTGTATACCTAACTTGTGATCGTTAATGCGTCTGATTGTGGGGTTGACCTTTCGTTGCGACTGCCTTGACTGCCCTCTCAGTCTGGGCAGCCTACACCATGGTTTCCCCATTTGGTACTATCCCAACCAAGTCGGCCTTCCCCGAATTACTAGGGTAGATGAAATTTTTAAAATGGTAATGAAGGTTAAATAGGAATAATGATAATGCGAATAGAACCAAGCATACCTCAACTTATTACAACGCTCATTTGAATAGAAATGGATAATGCTTTCTAATTTTGTCTTCTCGTTCCCAAGTTGATTCATCCCATGTGTGGTTCTGCCATAGAACTCGTACTAATGGAATGACCTTATTCCTCAGAACTTGGTATCGGCGATCCACGATCTCAATCGGTCTCTCAACATAGCTCAAGTCCTCGCTTACGTCCAAAAAATGATGATTAATCACATGCGTGGGGTCGTGAACGTACTTCCGTAACATTGAGACATGAAAAACATCATGAACATGCGAAAACTTCGATTGAAGAGCAATACGATAAACAACGGCTCCAATTCGTTGAAGAATCTGGAACGGTCCTATGTATCTTGGCTTTAACTTTCCCTTTTTGCCAAAACAACTTATCCCCTTAGAAGAAGATACTTTTAGAAATACATGGTCACCTTCTTCAAATTCTAACTCTTGTCTTCGAACATCCGCATAGCTCTTTAGGCGACTCTGGGCGGTTCGAAGTATCTGTTGAATCACTTTAATCTTATCAATTGTGAGTTGTACAATCTCTGGGCCTAAAATTTGCCATTCTCCAACTTCAGTCCAACATATGGGCGATCTACATTTCCTTCTATAAAGGGCTTCATACGGAGCCATTC
>BRYF01000019.1:665000-667500 GCA_030159135.1 Actinidia polygama
GTGTTACTCACCTAATTTTCCTTATCTAGGCTCTACGCTCGGCGTTCCTACATATAATGATGCAACATATCAATTCACTTTAAGGAAAAAGGTTGAAACTAATTCAATTTAGGCTTGGCGTTCGAACGTTGGAATTTGCGTTCAAACTCTAAGGCTAAAAATGGCTGACCGTTCGAACACTCAAAAGTGTTCTTCAAGTGGCGTTCGAATGCCTAGGTATAATGTTCATACCATTCGAACGCTGTTCTTGGGCGTTCGAATGCTCACTGTGTAAAATCGTATGAACAGTACCTGGACTTTGAAAATTTACTAAAACTTTATCAAACTAACTTAAATCTTTCTAAGGCTTTTAGGATATGAAGGATATCCTAAGGAGACTTACTGTAACACCCCGCATCTGTAAATCCCATTAATTACGTATATTATGACGTGTATAATAATTAAAGGGAGTAATATAAGTTTAAGGGTCTAAATGAACCAATTTAGGTTAGCCAATATTCAAAAATCCTAAACTTATAAATTCTGCCCAGGATCCTTCTTAGTGTTCGAACGCCAGGATGAGCGTTCGAACGGTCGAGTATTTTGCCTACGCGTTCGAACGCCCATTGACAGCACATTTGGAGCGTTCGAACGGTAAGGCCAAAAACCCAAATTTCAAGTCTCGCATGTTTCGAACTGTAAGCAAGAGGGTTCGAACGCCATGGCCCAGAATCCTTCTAAGCGTTCGAACGCCAAAAAGGAGCGTTTGAACGCCCATAGTAGAAACAGGAAAATGAAATAGGGAACACGAACTTAAAATGGGGAAACCACATGGAATCATTCCCAACCTAGCCTTTCACAGCCACACATATACACCTAAATACACACTTACTCCCTCACTTCACCACCCATTCACGGGTAGAGAGAGAGAAGAGAGGAAAGGAAGAGAAGAGAAGGAAAGAAGGAAAGGAAGAGAAGAGAAAGAAAGAAGGAAAGGGAAAAAGAAAGAGGATCAAGGCAAATAGAAACCATATTTGAAGCTCAAGGAAGCTTGGAAGGAAAGGTATAAGCTCAAAAATCCATATATATATATATGTGTTGTATGTTAGGGTTTTGGATTATTTTTTTAATCTTAGATCCCTTTAGTTTTAATAGTTTCTTTCCTCCCATTTTGAGTTATTTAGTTCCCTTGAGTTGTGTTTGGTACCTTAGAAAACTTGAAAAGGATTGGAGTTGATTTGAGAAGCTTTTGGTGAAAATTTGTAAGATCAGCTACTGTTCATGTCACTGAACGCAGGGAGCGTTCGAACGCCCAAGAACAGCATTCGAACGGCCAAGCGTTCGAACGCCACTGGTGGAGCACTTTTGAGCGTTCGAACGCCCAAACCATTTTTAGGCAGAATTGGTCTTTTCCCTTAAGACTTAGTAAATTCAATCATAGCATGTTAAACCCTTTAACTACCTTTTGAGACCTTAGGGTACATGTTCAAGATGGTTAGACCTAGAACGAAGGCAATTAAGTCAAGTCGAGGATTTTTATCAATTTGATTTGTAACACTAGCCTTATTGAACATAGTAATGACGTATTGTCCCTTATATGTGTAGGAACGCGAAGTCTAGAAACTAGCCAAGGAATCCCAGGTGAGTAACATGATGCTATGAACAAAATTATGTATTTTCAAAATGTTTTCAAAGTATATTATGTATGTACAAATGTTTTCCATGTTTTCAATGCATCAAATGTATTTGCAATGTAAATGCCATGTCTTTCAAAAGTATGCAATGTTTATGCTATGTATGAAAGCCATGGATGCTTGGTTTATACGAAAACAAGTATGTTCAAATTATATGCATGCGACACTCGGGGTCCTCACTGACGGGAATTAAATAAAGTCAGCCAGTCCTAAAAGGTAGATGGGAGGACGTGAAATAAAGCCATCTACAAAAGAGATATCTCGGCCAAAAGAGCCACCCGACCTATATGGTCATCATGTCATGCCGGGTTGTTACGTTTTTATGATATGCTATGTATGTTTATGAAAGCATGTGATGCCATGTTTATGAAAGTTAAATGTTCGAGAAATGTATACGATGCTCACATTGCTTACGCTATGCTATGCTATGTATGATATGAAAATGATCCATGGTATTTTACGTTCATGTATTCGTTGTTATTCACTAAGCTTTGGCTTATGTTTTAGAAAAACAAATTTCAGGTAGTCAATCCGAAGAGCCGAAAGGAGGTTGAACAAGTCAGACTTAGTTTTGTAAGCCCGAGGGGCTTATTGTTGTATTGTAAAGGCGAGACCCTATATTATGTATTTAGTCTAGGTAAGTTTGAAGTTTGATTTGGGATGTATGTAAATTGAAATACATAGGTACAACTCTGTATACTGTATAGGTACAGCTCTGTATACTGTATGGACATACACACTATTGTTGTTTTTAGATACTATGACATTTCCGCGAAAAGAAAAATTATTAGCATTATGAATGCTCATGCACAGGTGATCAACCGGAA
>BRYF01000019.1:690000-695000 GCA_030159135.1 Actinidia polygama
TTAGACTTGTAGTGAGCCACGCTACCATGAAATGGAAATCGAAGAAGGGTAGTAATGCTCGAAAATTTAATTTACGTATTGAGAGAACCCTAGAAGAAATGGTTCAAGTAGTTCGAGATACTCAAGCATATTGCCATTATGATGGTGATGATGTTTCTAGTTTACTAGAGAAATTATTATTTTGATGTCATACTCAAGTACAATGATCTTTAAGTTCTAGATGCACAGATGTTCATAAATTTGGAGTTATATCTTGAAGCTTAGAAATTCATGATTCTAATTTGGAGACACAAAATTAAAATTTAGAAAGACAACGGTATCATTGACAAGTTAAGTAAAATAGAATGTAAGGAGAGATGTAATCGATTTTGCTTTAGGTGAATGATTATGGTCGGTATAAGTTTTATTTTATTGAAGTAATAGAATTTTGTATTTGACTAAGTGTATACGTATTTCTTTTTGAGAAGACACTTGATGATGTTATGTGGGAGTACGGATTGATCTTTTTAATGGTTGAACTGTTTCACATATTACCGTCATTGATTTAAGGATGAGGAATGCATAATCGTATAAGTTAGTTCGAGTCAATTAGGACATTTCACCTCAGAACTTTTCCTTGGGATGTTCTATGTATAGTTGAGTAGTAATTGCGATATCTATATGAATACACTAACTTAAAGTAAATTGGAGGACTTTCACCTCATTGCGGTTTGATACAAGGACTTGAATTTATGCAAAGATGAGATCAACCTGGACATTAGAGGACCAATTTTTCACGATTGAAATTATTATGTCTTTGAAGTTTTACGATGTAATAAATGTCTTTTGATGGCTTGATAATTTCTATACTTGAGAGAGATACAGCTATCATTATACTAAACGATGAAAAACTTGATGCGATTGTAGAAGCTATGCATCCTAGGAAGGAAAGCCGTAAAGGGGTGACAAAACTTGAAAGCCGAATGGACCGTGTAGGGAGGATCCTAGAAGGACTTGTTCAAGTAGTCTGGGATGCTCTCAACAACACCGCTAATGTAACCGAACATCGAACAATAAATACTGAAGGAGCATTGGACGAAATGGCTCAATACCGAGGGAATAGTAAGAAGAGGTTGGGACAAAACTTAAACATAGAACAAAGTTCAAAACGACAGAGTTCCGGATCTTCAAGTAAGAATTCATCAACTTTACAAGAAGACACTGGACACCAAGGGAACACGCCTAATAAAATACCTACTTGCCCAAACTGTAAGAAGAAGCACTGGGACGCATGTCGTAAAGGAAGCACGACCTGTTATAATTGTGGCCAAGAAGGGCACCGAATCAAAGATTGTCCACAGAGGAATAGGGCACAAAGAGCTGGAACATCAGCGTCAGCCTCAGTCCCACAACTTACAATTACAAGGAGAGATAATCAACCGCGGCAAGGCCAAGCCTCCACACCTATGACAGAGAACACCCCGACTACTACCCCAAAAATGCCAGGTACACCCCTTAGTAGTAGACGACCTGTACGTCTTTATCGACACACGCGTTTCTCCACCATCCGTAGGCTTACAATTCATTCATCCCACAAAGGGATTCAGGGTGTATATATATATATATTCCTAGTTGGAAGCAAGTTTTCCAATATATATATCTGATAAATTACTTGATTCCTTTAAGGACAGGGAGATAAAATTGCACATTTATCTAAATTCGAATATTAGACCCATTTATAAGACTCTACCATATATTTCCTTTAGGATGGAAAAGGTTGGAGGTTCGACTCCTAGACTGGTTAGAAGAAAATGATTCAATAGTATTAGTACTTCACTTTGAGATATAGACACACGAACATGAATACATCAAATATCAATACGGTCCCTTCGGGGACATCCGATAAAATTGGAACGATACAGAGAAGATTAACATGACCTCTACATAAAGGATGACAAGCACAAATCGAGAAATGACCACTAAATTAGTATTAATAGGAGTTGTTAGGCGACGAGAATTTTGGACTAAGAGTGAGTTTATGATCTCATATGTGTGACTGATCACTATCCCTTAGCTATGAATAAAGATTAAGTTACCTTGAAAGATTGATCGAGAGTTAGGGTTGCTATAATGAAATCCTTAGAGTTAAAGTTGTTCCATTAGTACAAATGTTACGCCAGAATCATGTGTAGAATAAGTATTGTGAATATGCCAATACATGACATCCTATTAACACGCTTATCAGAAAATTAAGTTAAAGAAACGAGTTTAGTACTCATTGTCATTAGTAATGAATCGAGTGTACCAAAGAATTTAAAACTATTCGTCTAAAATGTGTAACGAAAGAGATAGCGGAGTTGTAGTACGATGTCTATAATGTCAACGAGTCAAAGTTGACCGTCTCAATAAGTCGGCACACTCTTGCCAGTGAAGACCACGTACTCATTGTCGAAATACGCGAACTTTTATATTGCAAAAATAATATGACTTCACGGAACACCAGTCTCTACAGTGTTGGATCGAGACCCGAGGTTTATGTCGAAGTTTTGAGAAAAGCTTACAACGAGCTTTAGGCATTGAACTTAATTTTAGTACCGCTTTTTATCCGTAGACAGATGGACAATCAGAGAGAACAATTTAGACCTTAGAGGATATGTTACACTTATGTGTTCTCGACTTTCAAGGAAGTTGGGAAATGTATTTGCCACTTGTGTAATTCGCTTACAACAGTTTTCAGACGAGCATCGGAATGGCTCCGTATGAAGCCCTTTACGGGAGAAAATGTAAATCGCCCATGTGTTAGACTGAAGTTGGAGAACGACAGATTTTAGGCCCAGAGGTTGTACAACTCACAACAGATAAGATTAAAGTGATTCAACAGACACTTTGAACCGCCCAGAGTCGCCAAAAGAGCTATGCAAATGTTCGAAGACGAGAGTTAGAATATGAAGAAGGTGACCACATGTTTTTGAAGGTATCTCTTTCCAAGGGGATAAGTCGCTTTGGTAAAAAGGGAAAGTTGAAGCCGAGATACATTGGACCGTTCCAAGTTCTTCAACGAATTGGAGCCGTCTCTTATCGTATTGCTCTTCCACCGGAGTTTTCGCATGTTCACGATGTTTTTCATGTCTCAATGTTACGGAAGTACGTTCACGACCCCACACATGTGATTAATCATCATCCTTTGGATGTACGCGAGGACTTAAGCTATGTTGAGAGACCGATCGAGATTGTTGATCGTTGTGACCAAGTTTTTAGGAACAAAGTCATACCTTTAGTACGAGTGTTATGGTAGAACCACACATGGGAGGAAATCAACTTGGGAACGAGAAGATGAGATGCGAGAACGTTTTCCGTCCCTATTTGAATGAATGTTGTAACAATTGAAGTACGTTATTAAAAGAACTGAACAAATTTGATCTTCAGTATCAACATCTTTAATTAACTTTCATTACCATTTTAAAAATTTCATCTACCCAAGCAATTCGGGGAAGGCCGACTTGGTTGGGATAGTACCAGATGGGGAAAACATGGTGTGGGCTGCCCAGACTGAGAGGGCAGTTAAGGCAGTCGCAATGAAAGGTTAACCCCAATCAGACGCATTGACGATCATGAGCTAGGTATACAATTACACGGAGAATTTTATCAGAGTGCGCAGCAGAAGTATGACCTTAACCAAGTTTGAGGATAAACTTTTATAAAGGAGGGGAGAATGTAACACCCCGCATCCGTAAATCCCATTAATTACGTATATTATGACGTGTATAATAATTAGAGGGAGTAATATAAGTTTAAGGGTCCAAAAGAACCAATTTAGGTTAGCCAATATTCAAAAGTCCTAAACATATAAATTCTGCCCAGGATCCTTCTTAGCGTTCGAACGCCAGGATGAGCGTTCGAACGGTCGAGCATTTTGCCTAGGCGTTCGAACGCCCATTGACAGCACATTTGGAGCGTTCGAACGGTAAGGCCAAAAACCCAAATTTCAAGTCTCGCATGTTTCGAACTGTAAGCAAGAGGGTTCGAACGCCAGAGCCCAGAATTCTTCTGAGCGTTCGAACGCCAAAAAGGAGCGTTCGAACGCCCATAGTAGAAACAGAAAGATGAAAAAGGGAACACAAAATTAAAATGGGGAAATCCACATGGGATCATTCCCAACTCAGCCTTTCACAGCCACACATATACCCATATATACACACTTACTCTTCACAACACCCACACACCCACACACACGGTTGAGAGAGAGAGAGAAGAGAGAAAAGAGAGATAAGGAAGAGAAAGAAGGAAAGAAAAGGAAGAAGGAAGAGGATCAAGGCAAATAGAAGCCATAGTAAAGCTCAAAGAAGCTACAAGAAGCTAATTTGAAAGGTATAAACTCACAATCCATGAATATATATTTATATGTATGATTTAGGGTTTTAGAAAATTTAAATCCTAGATCCCTTAGGATTGAATGGTTAGTTTACCCCCATTTTTGGATATTATAGTCTTTAAGAGTGAGTCTCCATGCCTTGGGACTCAAGAAAAGAAATGGAAAAGTTTGAATTGAATTTAGTAAAACTTTTCAAGAACCAGTCACTGTTCATGTCACTGAACGCAGGGAGCGTTCGAACGCCCAAGAACAGCGTTCGAACGCCCAGAAGAGAGTTCGAACGGCCAAGCGTTCGAACGCCACTGGTAGAACACTTTTGAGCGTTCGAACGCCCAGACCATTTTTAGGCAGAATTGGTCTTTTTCTTTAAGACTTAGTAAATTCAACCATAGCATGTTAAACCCTTTTAACTACCTTTTGAGAACTAAGGACACATGTTCAAGATGGTTAGACCTAGAATGAAGGCAAGTAAGTCAAGTCGAGGAATTTCATCAATTTGAATTATAACACTAGCCTTATTGAACATAGTAATGACGTATTGTCCCTTATATGTGTAGTAACGCAAAGTCTAGAACCTAGCCAAGGAGATCCAGGTGAGTAACACGATGCTATGGACAAAATTATGTATTTTCAAAACGCTTTCAAAGTA
>BRYF01000019.1:730000-737500 GCA_030159135.1 Actinidia polygama
CTGCCATTTTTTATTGTCAAAGTACTTCCTCTTCTCCATTTCATCCTGCTCTACTATAATGGCACGGTCTAGAACATCAGCATACGTTGGCAATACTAATGGCCGTATCACACTCTTGATCTAGTATATCAATCCATCCTCAAATCTCTTAGCCCTTATCTCATCTGTGGTAACCAAATGTGGCGCATACTCTGTCAAGTTTGTGAATGCTCCCTCGTACTCCATAATAATTCAAATTTTGCACACTTTGCGTTCTTCAATGCCATCGGCACATACTTTTCCTTAAAAAATTACTTTAAATTGAGCCCAATTCATGCCTAGCTCCCTTACTCCTTTTAGATTCCACCATCTGCTGGATGCACCAGTTAACAATTTCAGAAATAGCTTTACTATAGCTACATTCTCAACTAGTATTGCAGAGTCTTCAGTTTCTCCTTTGTATTCTGACGGTTCCCCCTAGTTTTGATTCTCTCATCTATCAGAGTATTGATCATTTGCCTGTTGTGGCTACAATGGCTACAAATGTTGTTGCAGCAGTTGCTATTGAGCAACCATTGCTCCCACCAGCATTTGCATCATATCCCTTAATTCATTTATTTGCGTGTTAGCATTTGTTCGGTTTCCTTTTCTGTTTGATTGAGTATTAACCATCTCGGTCAGTCTATAGTGCATATAGGATGGTTATTAGATGAATAATTTCATATATTATGTAGCACGCACTCAATCAAGTATTATATACGGATATAGTGTACCTACAATGTCAACACCTATTCATCTCTGGATTTTAGTCAATAAAATCCATAAACTAGTGCTCTGATACAACTTCTGTCCATTTATACACGTGGGTCCACCCTTATCATGGTGTCATCGTGACCGACCAATGAGGTTCACTCACTAAGGCCTATTTACTTAACTCAGTTTAGGGATTTCACTCAGTTTAGGGATTTTTTTTATTCAAGATATTTATACTTGAATGTAAACAAAATATACGGAAACGTATTTAAATTAAACCAGAGCTAACGTGTCATTCAAAATATATAAAGATTCTTACATTTATACATACAACTACGGTTTTGGCCAATTTTCGACAGAACTGTTATGAAAACTGTACAAGTTCAAAAGAATTAACTTTTCTATGATAAGTACATAGCATAGATTAACCAAAAATTGATTAAGGTTGCCTGCCATCAGTAGTGCTTCACCTCGTTCTCATTTCTTGAAATTATTACGTACAACTACATCTTAAACACTAGGCTAGTGTGAATCAAGTTATACAATACAAACAAGTGTCTATGAAATTATAAAATATCAATTCATTTTAACATAAAATAACTTTGATTTGTCAATCCTTTTTCATTTCAGTCATTCGCTCATCTAGGTCCATTTTCCTTGATTTCATATCAAGAGTTCAAAATTATATTGGATTGACACTTGCGACACATACATTCGTTCAATGAACACCAGTAATTAGGGAGTGCCCCTAACATAAATATGGCATGATATCACCCAGATCATTTGGCTATGATCCCACCCTTATTATATCACTTTTTGCTATATTTATTTTTCATAGCGGTCGGTGCATCGTTCAAATTACATGTCGTCTAAATTATATTTTCAAAAGTAACCATTTTTCACATTTCATGGCATATTCAAAATATAACATAGCATGCATTTATCCGTAAAATATCATCATATTTTTATAATTCAAACAACACATACTTTCATCATAAAATTCATTTTAAGTAAGTAAAATATAACAAGACTCGTCGAAAGTATATCCAAATCTTTCTACAGACCGTGAGCTAATATTTCTTGAATTCAGGTCCTACGTTTAATATTCGAATCGTTAGATTTAATAGTCTCATGGCTATGAATATACAAAAATTTCATAATTTTTTAAGTTAGAAAATATTTTAATTATTAATTATTCAAATTAATTTTCTACCAAAAAATTTCCATTGAATTTTTAAAAACAGTCAGTCGGTTTATTATTTTTAAAACATTCCTCAAAACTAATTTGACTCTAAATATTTTACATAATATACTAGACACATATTTATATATATAGTGAACTATTATAAATTTTTAAGCTACATAACTAGTTTTAAAAATTTGTTAAACTTTCTCAGTTTTTGCACAAAATATTTACTAATAGCAGCTCGATTTATAAATATTTTGGGCATTGAATACATTTCCTAAATACATAAAATTAAATACTTAACAAATAGACATGTAAATGTATCACATATAAAATATTCAGAGTTTTATGAGATATGTAACTATTTTTCATAATTCATCAAACATTTTTTTAATTTTGGAATTTATATTGAAGGTCAATTCTAGATCACATAGAGTCTGAATTTAAAATAACATTCTGAAAGAAAGTTGTAGATAATTTGAATATATTTCAAATGCAACTAAATTGAGTAATTTGGACATCATATGAGAAAGTTATAATCAAAATACAGTTGTTATTCCAGAGGTAAAATAGGACTCCGACCTATTCAAATTTTGATTTTAAAAATATGTATAGATGCGATATTTTGGGGATATTTGGTGGGTTTAAATATGCTAAACTGTATATTTAATAGTAAGACTTAAAATAAAATAAAAAGTAAAGAATGAAAAGGGATTTGAATTTTACCTTAATAGAAATATCAGAGTATTTTTTAATTTCGATCTACTTTTCTTTCTTTCTTTCTTTTCCTCTTTCCTCTGAACTCTCTCTCCATATTTCTCTACCCCTTTTGTTTTCCTCAGTTTTTTTATCTTTCTCTCTTTATTTACGTATCGCTCTCTTCTCTTTCTTTTGATTTAATTTCTTATGGAGCTGCTGGGCCAACTTTTAATTGCCAGTTAAATGTTCTATTTGGCTTTTTTCACATGACACACTCACCTCCTAGCCTACATGCACCACACATGCACACACTTTTCCATGCATGGTGACATATGTCACCACGTATCTCTCATGCATGCACATGTGTGTCCACAATATGTCGCATTATCATGTTATGTTTTACCCCTAATTATAGAATAATATAAATATATATAATTTACTGCAAAAAATATTAATTGCATTTAAAATTAAATAAAATTAACTCGATTTACTAACTTCATACTTGTTTTTGCTAGTCGGGGTCTTACACCTTATTCTTCACCTGTTCTTTTGGTTAAAAAGAGGGATGGATCCTGGAGATTTTGTATAGGTTATGAATGCTTTCACCATTAAGGATAAATTTTCAATTCCTACAATTGATGAATTGTTAGATGAATTAAAGGGTGCAATAGTGTTTTCTAAATTAGATCTGAGATCAGGTTATCACCAAATTCGTGTGAAGGAAAGTGACATCCACAAGACTACATTCAGAACTCATCATGGTCATTATGAGTTTTTGGTATAATCCTTCATCCATACTGGTCTTTTTCTAAGCCTTGTTGATCTCTCAGCATTTTCTTTCTATGATTTCATTTGTTAAAACCAAAAGAAAAGAAAGGACTTCATATTTTCTAATTGGGTTTTATAGGATTCTTCACCAATTTTTTTTATAGAAGAATGAAATTGTGGACAACTTGGTTTCTCCCTTCAATTTGGATGTACTTTTAAGCTTTGGTAATATAATTATTCTACCAAAGTATTGCATTATCTATTCTCTTCACATATATAGAAAATAATTTCTTTAACATAACTCGTGCACGTGTCAACATACTAGTATATTAATCAAGGACAAGTAAAAGTACAGACTCCTAAAGTGTGTATTTAGCACCTCATATGTGAACGACAATTGGTCACATTACTCAAGGTTGACCTATTTGATCAGTCAGGTCATCCCTATTGAAATATAAGAGAAAAAATAAAAAAGACCCCTGAGGGTGGAATTGGTAATAAATTAAACCATATAGGTTCAATTGTAACAAAATAAATCTATTATTATTTTGTTGGTCATAATTTAAATCATCCATTAGATTCTATCTAATTAGGCATGTCGAAGCCAACTATTTTCCACCCAAACTATTGTGGGACGATGTCATTCCACAACTTCTTCCTTTTAAGCCAATTTGACCAAATGAGCACAAATTGGGTGAAGAAAATGTATTTTTTCTCCAACAACTTCCTGAATAATAAGCCCTAATCTGGTTGAATTGGGCTTCAAAAATAGAAAAGTATGTAACGACGTCGTCCCACAAAGATTATGGCAGGAAATAGTTGGCTTCACCAACTCTAACTAGACAGAAACTGACGAGGGTTTAAATTATGGCAAAAAAAAATACAGGGTTCATCTTATTATAATTGAAATTGTAAAGTTTAATTTGTTATCAATGCCAAATTCTAAGACTTTTTCGTACTTTCCCCCAAAATATAATATAACCTCATAAAATTTACTTTATCATGTCATAATCACTAGTATGACAATCAATAATGACATGTAATATTAATTACAAAACATCATAACATATACCAATAGTAAGCATAACAATACCATGCTAACTTACAAAATCAAAGTGCAAAAAGCAATACAGACTTGAGGCTTGTGTTGAATACAGTTTTCTTAATGCAGATTTACGCCCTCGCTTTGGTTCTCACGATTCCACCTCCTCGGATACAATAGTCTTTTTGCACACAATTACAACACTATAACTGTATGCACGATGAACAGAAATAATGAAGGAACTCTGTAAGGCAGAACTTTCTATTGCAATATGTAGAATGTATGCGTGCATAGAAGCGGTCTGCAACTGAATAGTTGCTAGAAGGAAAATAAAAAAATAAAAAATATATTTAAATAAATAAAAATAGTGAATTCAAATAAATTTTCTCCAAAAATATTATAAGATTTTCAAATTTGGGCCCAACCTATTACCACCTCCACCAACAAGGCCAAGAAGGCCAAGTTTGAGCTCGGCACGATAGGCAATGGTGCAGGCATGGGGTGATTTTTGATTTGTGAGCCTATGCAAGTTCTCTCCAAAGTTATAAACTCACATAGTCTTTCTCCCCCAACCAATGTGGGACTAAGTGTATTTCTCCTTCATTCTACCACTTCAAGTAACCAACTTCGATATTAATGTTCATTCACACCAAAGAATGATTTTAGCCAATCTTTTTATATAGTTCTATTCTCCACATGTAATAAAACTTGTTCCAATGTGAGTTCACACAAAATAAGTATGGGACCCACTTTCTTAGTTTTCTCTAAAGTTCGACAAAATCGTAAAAAAGTTTAACATATTTTGTCAATTCGGGTGTAACATTTACTAGAATTGTGTGTAATAATTTTATTTTCAATAGGATGCGTAGTATTTTTCCTGAGTATGCATAATAACTCCGTGGGATGGCATAACACTAACCAGATATGGACGTAACTTTTATTTTTCTTTAAAAATGAAAAGTATTTTGAAAATTAGTCCATAAAATTTGGCCAGAGAAGGCATAACAACACCATAATTGAGAGGGAGATGTGAGCGGTGAGGGTGAGAGTGAGGGTGAGGGTAATGGTGAGGGTTTCGGAGGTCGCAAAACAGGGAGGGGTAGAACGTGGTAGAACCATCGACAATGAGGGAAGGAATCGTGCAACAAGGAAAGTGCAGAGATGAAAGGGTGGGTTTATCGGTTGCTCAAGTTGTCCTTATAATTCCTTAATTTAACAAATGATTGAGATTGCATTTTACTCAATGGCTGTTAATAGGGGTCTGTATCATGTCTCCCTAAACAGATGTATACTATAGATTTTGCAAACTCATAATATTACGTGTTTACGTCTTATATTCTCACAACATTGCTCAATATCTTACATATTTTACTAAATAAATTACCAAATAAGACTGGATCTGCAAAAAACTTTTAAGTTGTCCGAGTCTTTGAAAATTCAACTTAGATATTTTCTAAGGGCATTTGCATCCAGATCCTATTCGTTGAATTTATCCTCCTTTAAAACTGAGCCCCCTATTTAGGTCCTAACTCCAAGTTAATTCCGAAACTGTGATTTATTCCAGTTGGACTTCTCAGGCCTCAAAGCCTTCATTTGGATTCTGAACTTTGATGATTTTCATTAATAAATTTTTCTTCGCTAGTAAAAATAAAAAATAAAAAAATATACAAGTTCTATGTATATATTTGCTATACATAAGTTAAATAAGTAAAAAATATGAACATCGTTCAGGATCTAATGATCCTTCCTAAAGCGTGCAAGTGCAATGTCATTGTGCATAAGTAGTTGGGCTCAGTTAAACTCCATGTTCTGAAACACATAAAAGACCAGTCAGAATGAGCTCTATTCTGATTAGGGACTACAGTGAACGTGTAGGTGTAGAGCCAACAAAACTTCGTGCGAGTTCCAAGCTCTTCCCTCCGTCGCCTATCTACGTTATACTGAGGTTCACTTTGCAATTGGCATATGACTCAAGCCATTCTTCTGCCTTGAAGCTCTCTCAGCGCAAGAAAGGCTTAAAGGCAAAACCTTAATCCTATGGAACCTAACCCTAACGGGTCGCCGAATTGCCAAAACCCCAGCATCAGCAAAGCAAGAACAAGTCAGACCCATTTCGATAGTGAAAATGGATCCAAGGACAATCCAAAGCCCTTGGTGTTCCGAAAGCTTAATGACCGCCCATGAATGGCGGACGAGCGGACATGGTAGACCCAGCAAACAACTCAAGCACTCACAGATGCAGGACCGTGTAGAACAAAAATCTAAGACGCTAAACATAAGGCAAATATATCAAGCATAGATATTTTTATAAAATCCAAAAGGAGACTTACAGTGATGGTTCAGAGGCGGTTGAAGAGCAAAAAAAGGACCGTCGGAGATAGGGATGCTATTGGAGATGGTAGACAGGAAATGGCGAGACGATGGAGGTTTGTGAATGCTTAGAAACTATTGCAGTTTCTCTTTCTAAAACTCTTAGGTTGCAAGGTGAACAATGAAGGGGATCTTATCCCTTATGTGGAAGCGCATTTTAAATTTTTTCTTTTTTTTAGATCTTAAGCCATGTAAACCGTACAACGTCGATCGAGAGAGGGTTCAAGATACCTTGAATATAACAAGAGAATCAAGGTTGAAACCAGAGTTGCTACAACCCTGATTGTTTGTGCCAATAAACTACTTTGATTTCTAGGCATGCTGGCTGCTTGCAGCCACTAATTGCTACCCTTGAAGCCGCTACCTTGCAGCCCTATGGTCGCTGCCTTGGCCGTTGGTTCTGTGCCAGTGGCTGCTGTCTGCTGCTTTGTTGCCCCTGCCGCTTCCTACACCCTCATCGTTGCTGTTGTGGCTGCTACAGCCGCGCCCGCGGGCTGTTACCTGCAATGGCTTGATGTGAACTCCAGTGGCTGCGGGTTGCGGTAGGCAGCGGGACTGTGGCTGCTATCTTGCACAACTTTGGTTAAGCCACTACTATACCTTATTGTTTATTTTTTCCTATAAGTTCTAGCTGCCTGATTTTCACAAAATCCTAATCCAAAACACTTTAGAACTTTGTTTTTCTAGTTTCCTAGACCCTTTG
>BRYF01000019.1:765000-767500 GCA_030159135.1 Actinidia polygama
GTCGACACATTATGCAAAAGGTGTCAACACTTGGACTCTCAAATTTCTAACATGAACATTCTGTTCTTAGGTGTCAACACTTTATCAGATGGTATCGACACTCAAAAAATTTAAGGGTCGACACATGACTGCAGGTGTGTCGACACTTCACTTTGCAATTTTTGAAGTAATCTTTCTGTTTAAATATGTTGACACTTTTCACTCATTGTAAAACAACTGTAGCAAGGTGTTGACACATGGAAATAAGGTGTCGACACTCAGGGCTGCAGAGTTTATATTTGTGCCTATTTGTGATGTATGTATTTAAAATTTTGCACAATCTTTATTTTAATTAGGCCCATAATATTGACACTTTTTAATCCATAGGATTATTCATTCCTAGATCTCTTCTTATCATACAAAATCTATCTTTGCTTAAGGGTTTTGTAAAAATATATGCGAGTTGCTTTTCGGTATTCATAAACTCAAGTTCAATATCCATTTTTTGCACATAATCTCTTATAAAATGATATCTAATCTTGATGTGCTTTGTACGTGAGTGTTGAATGGGATTTCTAGTCAAATTGATTACACTTGTATTATAGCATTTTATGGGAATGTGATCTAGTGAAATACCATAATTTTCCAATTGATGTTTCATCCATAACACTTGTGCACAGCAACTACCAGTTGCGACGTACTCTGCCTCTACCGTGGATAATGCTATGAAATTTTGCTTTTTGCAAAACCAAGATACAATCATGTTGCCTAGGAGTTCACAAGAGCCACTTGTGCTCTTCCTATTGGTTCTACTACCCGCATAGTCGGCATCGGTGTAGGCAATAACATCAAAAGATGTATCTTTAGAATACCATAGACATATGTTTAGTGTGTTTTTAAGATATCGAAATATTCTTTTTACCGCAATTACGTGTGACTCTTAAGGATTTGATTAAAATTTAGCACATAAGCACACACTAAACATGATATCGGTCTGCTAGCAGTCAAATACAACAAAGATCCTATCATGCTTCTATAAAGGTTAAGGTCAACCGACTTACCTCCTTCGTCACTATCTAATTTGGTTGAAGTACTTGTTGGTTTTGCATCTTCCATGCCAAACTTTTTGATCAATTCCTTGAAGAAAAAGTTGGAACCATCTTGTTTCATCAATCAAGGTGTGTTTTATCTTGTTTTATGTCATTTAGTTGCATTCCTAGCATGTGTGTTGGCCATGGAAATGGAGGGAGGAGAAAGAAGGAGGAAGAAGGTGGAAAGAAAGATTAGAGTTTCCATGGTGGAGACCTAATTCATCCATGTTTTTGTGTGTTTTAGTTTGCTAGTGTCTTGTTCATAGTATTTTTCCTCCATTTGGCATCATTAGGTATCATATGGGTGTGTATTGAAGGTATTTGAGGTTGGAAAGTATGGTAGAGGGGGACTTTATTTTCGAACCAACAACATGTCTTACCGTTCGAACACTTCGTAGAGCATTCGAACGCTAAGTTAAAAGGGACCAAACTAGCTTCTAGGCATTCGAACGCTAACGGTGGGCATTCCTTGATAACGAGGCATCGCTCAATGGGCTAACGTTATCTAAACTGCGCGCACATATGGGTGATGCATTATTACATTGTTGATCTTTATTAATGGATCTTTATGTTGGATGATGTTTCTATATCATTTCATATGGTTTGATTATCTATTATGAGCACATTGTTTATTAGCTCACACCCATAGACTTTTTAACAGGTGAGGACATATGGATAGCTGTCTGATTCACTGTGGTCGTGGTCCTAGGCGTGGTGACCTTCCTGGTTGGCTTGGGATGTCATTGGCAGAACTTGGGTCAATTCTTGCCCTTCTACAGTTTTGTCTAGTCATGTGTTAGTTGTATAATTATTAGGTTGCAAAGATAATATATTTATATTTCCATTCAGAATATGTATATATGTTTATTTTTTTGGTGTTAGCTTTAAACTAGTAGTGAATGAGTATTTATATAATCTTATCTTATGGAGTTTGGTTTTAATTTCCAGTGAATGGGTAATTATATTCTCTATGTCTATTGAATATGAGGTGAATAATAGGTATAGTTTGCAGGCATGGTGTCCTGTGCGATCCCATCCCATCTTATTAGCATTAATCATGTTTAATTATGTTGGGAGTGTGACAGCTTGGTATAGAGCTATGGTTTAAAGCCAAAGTATATAACTGAAGCTATAATGTGGTGTTAATGTCTAGGATCAAAGTGAACCATAGGGTGTTATGAGAGTTGGGTAGGTTGTTAAGGGAATGTGTGATATTATATATTGGATGTGCTAAATCTTAATTGATGCAGAAAGAAAGAATGGAGGATGAGGAGTCATCAAATTCAAAGAGGAATGGAAGAAGGGGAGAATGAACCACGTGTTCAGAATCAACCTGATACAACAGATAGATTGGCCACTTTGATGGCACAGTATATAGAGTATCAGATAGCAAGGCTGGTAAGGGGTACGAGAATACATGAGCAATTTAT
>BRYF01000019.1:787500-795000 GCA_030159135.1 Actinidia polygama
TGTCACGCCCCGCAACCCGGCCTATGCGGATCGTGGGCGCGTGATGGCCGGCGGCTGACCCACCAAGGCCAACTTACCATTTCTTCCGGTTGATCACATGTGCATGTGCATTTATAATGCTAATAATTTTTCTTTTTGCGGAAACGTCATAGTATCTAAAAATAACAAAGTGTGTATATCCATACAGTGTATAGAGCTGTGCCTATGTATTTCAATTTACATACATCCCAAATCAAACTTCAAACTTACATAGACAAACTACATAACATAGGGTCTCGCCCTCACAATACAACATAAAGCCTCTCGGGCTTACAAAACTAAGTCTGACTTGTTCAACCTCCTTTCGGCTCCTCGGATTGACTACCTGAAATTTGTTTTTCTAAAACATAAGCCAAAGCTTAGTAAATAACAACGAATGCATGAACGTAAAATACCATGGATCATTTTCATATCATACATAGCATAGCATAGCGTAAGCAATGTGAGCATCGTATACATTTCTTGAACATTTAACTTTCATAAACATGGCATCACATGCTTTCATAAACATACATAGCATATCATAAAAACGTAACAACCCGGCATGACATGATGACCATATAGGTCGGGTGGCTCTTTAGGCCTGAGATATCTCTTTTGTAGATGGCTTTATTTCACGTCCTCCCATCTACCTTTTAGGACTGGCTGACTTGGTTTAAGCCCCGTCAGTGGGGACCCCGAGTGTCACATGCATATAATTTGAACATACTTGTTTTCGTATAAACCAAGCATCCATGGGTTTTCATACATAGCATAAACATTGGCATACTTTTGCAAGACATAGCATTTACATTGCAAATACATTTGATGCATTGAAAACATGGAAAACATTTGTACATACATAATATACTTTGAAAACATTTTGAAAATACATAATTTTGTTCATAGCATCGTGTTACTCACCTGGATCTCCTTAGCTAGTTTCTAGACTTCGCGTTCCTACACATATAAGGGACAATACGTCATTACTATGTTCAATAAGGCTAGTGTTACAAATCAAATTGATAAAATTCCTCGACTTGACTTACTTGCCTTCATTCTAGGTTTACCCATCTTGAACACGTGTCCTTAGTTCTTAAAAGGTAGTTAAAAGGGTTTAACATGCTATGGTTGAATTTACTAAGTCTTAAGTGAAAAGGCCAATTCTACCTAAAAATGGTCTGGGCATTCGAACGCTCAAAAGTGTTCTTCCAATGGCGTTCGAACGCTTGGCCGTTCGAACTCTCTTCTGGGCGTTCGAACGCTAGGCCGTTCGAACGCTTGGGCGTTCGAACGCTCTCTGCGTTCAGTGACATGAATAGTAGCTGATTTTACAAATTTTTACCAAAAGTTTCCCAATCAACTCCAATCCTTTTCAAGTTTTCTAAGGTACCAAATACAACTCAAGGGAACTAAAATAACTCAAAATAGAAAGAAAGAAACTATTAGAACCAAAGGGATCTAAGATTAAAACAACTCAAAACCCTAACAGACAACACATATATATATATATATGGATTTTTGAGCTTATACCTTTCCTTCCAAGCTTCCTTGAGTTTCAAATATGGTTTCTATGGTGTTCTCATCCTCCTTCCTTCTTTCTTTTTCCTTTCTTCTTCCTTCTCTTTTCCTTCTCTCTCTCTCTCTCTCTACCTGTGAGTGTGTGTGTGTCTTGTGAGAGTGAGGGAATGAATATGTGTATATGTGTGGCTGTGAAAGTTGGGTGGGATTTGATCCCGTGTAATTTCCCCATTTTAACTTCGTGTTCCCTTTTTCATTTCCCCGTTTACACTGTGGGCGTTCGAACGTTCCTTTTTGGCGTTCGAATGCTTAGAAGGATTTGGCTTGGCAGGGTTTGAATGCTGTTGCTTACAGTTCGAAACATGCGAGACTTGAAATTTGAGTTTTTGGTCTTACCGTTCGAACGCTCCAAATGTGCTGTCAATGGGCGTTCGAACGCCTAGGCAAAATACTTGACCATTCGAACGCTCATCCTGGCGTTCGAACGCTAAGAAGGATCCTGGGCAAAATTTATAAGTTTAGGACTTTTGAATATTGGCTAACCTAAATTGGTCCTTTGGGATCCTTAAACTTATATTACTCCTTCTAATTATTATATACGTCATAATATACGTAATTAATGGGATTTACGGATGCGGGGTGTTACACTTGGACTACAATTATGCAGTCCAATTAGCTAGTTTGTATCAAGTGTTATCGAGTAGAATTATATGCAAAAATAAATTGTTTGGGAATGGAGTTTGAACAAAGGAAGGTGGGTGTCATGTTAGCTCATTTTCAAGTGAGGCCCTTATTGCTTGATCAAAATAGGGAACTTCAATTGCAAGATGAACAGTTGAAGAAAATTAGATATCAAGTGATGGATAAAGTGAGCACCGATTTCTCACTTCTTGATGATTGTACCTTGATGTTTGGGAATCGGTTTTGTATGCTAAACGAGTCAAAGATAAAGAATGACATTCTGGAAGAAGCACTCCTATCATTGTATGCCATGTATCCAGGAAGCACAAAAATGTATAGGGATCTGCGAGAAATTTATTGGTGGCCAAGTATGAAGAATGACATTGGAAAATTTGTGGTAAGATGTTTAACTTGTCAACAGGTGAAAGTTGAACATCAGAAAATGGCAGGTTTGTTACAACCTCTTCTAATTCCACAGTGGAAATGGAAACATATAACTATGGATTTTGTGGTGGGACTTCCAAAAACTTTTACTAGTTTTGATTCTATTTGGGTGATTGTTGATTGATTGACTAAATCAACTCATTTTCTTTCAGTGAAGGTAAACTATACACTTGATAGATATGCAAAGTTATATGTAAATGAGATTATAAGATTGTATGGAACATCAGTGTCTATTGTTTCAGACAGGGATCCAAGATTTACTTTTAGATTTTGGCCAAATCTTCAACAAGCCATGGGCACAACATAGAAGTTTAGCACGGCATTTTATCCTCAAACAGATAGACAATCTGAGAGGACTATTCAGACATTAGAAGATATGTTGAGGGCTTGTATGCTAGACTTTAAAGACAACTAGAATGACTATATTGCTTTAAATGAATTTGCTTACAACAATAGTTATCAGAGTAGTATTGGCATGGCACCATTTGAGCCATTGTATGATAGAAGGTGTAAAACTCCAGTGTGTTAGATTGAGGTGGGTAAAAGACAATTATTGGGTCCAGAAATTATTCAAGACACAACGGAGAAGATTAAGACAATCCATGAATATTTGAAAATTGCACAGAGCAAAAAGAAAAATTGTGTTGATAATCATCGAGTTGAGATGGGAACGAAGTGTTTTTGAAAGTTTCTCCATGAAAGGTGTGTTGAGATTTAGGAGGAAAGGTAAATTGAATCCAAGATACATTGGTCCATATATCATAATGGAGAGAGTTGGTGCAGCAGCTTATAGATTGGATTTACCTCTAGAAATGTCCAAGCTACATAATGTCTTCTATGTGTCCAAGTTAAGGAAGTATATAGCGGATCTATCACATGTATTGGTGCAACAACAAATTGAGCTAGAAGATGATTTGAGTTATGTTGAGGAGTCAGTTCAAATTTTAGACTGAAGAGAACAAATCCTTCGGAACAAGGTGATACCATTGGTGAAAGTCCTTTGGAGAAGCCAAACTACGTGGGAAAGTGAGGAGTCTATGCAGGGACAGTATCCACACCTATTTCTACCAACAGGTACAAGAATTTCGGGGCAAAATTCTTTAAGGTGGGGAGAGTTGTGAGACCCTAAACCCCTAAATCTCATAATTAGTTTAATTTTATGCATATATGTAAGGCAATTAGACTAATTGAGGTGCTTAATCACCTTAGTCTAATGAGTGTGAGGAATGATGCACTTTTCATATTTTAAGTAGGATTAGTGGGTGATTAGTGCATGATTAATTATACTAATCCATGACTAATTATGATTAATTAGCTTAAGTAGGGTGATTAGTGAGGTACTAGGTAAGTGAGAGTGTGTGCAAGTGTGTGAAGTGTGCATAAGTGTGTGGGGAGTGTGTGTTAGTGTGTGGAGTGTGTGTATGAGTATGAGGTGTATGTGTGTGTGTATATGTGTGAGTGTGATATGTAGGCAAAATAGATGCAACCTTATATCTATATGGTTGCCAAAACATGAGAGAGGAGCTTGTGTTCTTGAAGCTTGAGAGAAAGGAGAAAAAGTAAAGAGAAAGAAAAGAGAGGGAAGGAGAGAAGCTAAGGGAGAGTTGGAACCATCTTGTTTTCATTAATCAAGGTGAGTTTTATCTTGTTTCATGTCATTTAGTTGCATTCCTAGCATGTGTGTTGGCCATGGAAATGGAAGGATGAGGAAGAAGGTGGAAAGGAAGATTAGAGTTTCCTTGGTGGAGACCCAATTCATCCATGTTTTTTTGTGTTTTAGTTTGCTGGTATCTTGTAAATAATATTTTCCCTCCGTTTGGCATCATTAGGTATCATATGGGTGTGTATTGAAGGTATTTGAGGTTGGAAAGTATGGTGGAGGGGGACTTTATTTTCGAACCAAGAATATGTCTTACCGTTAGAACGCTGCGTTCAAACGCTAAGTTAAAAGGGACCAAACTGGATTCTGGGCGTTCGAACGTGGTGTTGGAACACTAAGCCAGTATAGGGGAACGTTCGAACACTGCATAGGGTGCTCGAACGTTGAGAACAAAAATGGCTAATTAGGGTTCAAACGCCTCTGTGCAACATTCGACAATCCCGAGGACTTGAAAAATGATCTTAAGCCTTAGGGTTCGAACGTGGCATTCAGCTAGAAATTTCGTGCACCAAATTACTAAACTTTCGCAAATAATCTGTGTATTAGAATTACATTCTAATAAACATTCCAGAACGTCAACAATGTAAGTGCAACAACTTCAATATCGATTTTGACCTTAATCAAGCCAATATCTCTCAAAATCGCACAATTAATTTCGTTTTGCATTTAATACCTCCATTTTCATCCTAAATCAAACTATAAGAATAATGAGTATAGTTAGGCACCAAATAAGTATAGAAGACTAAACATTAAGGAAGAAAAATATGTTAAGTTATACTATTCACAAGGCTTAACACGTTTATATCTTATTTGTTTTTTAGATTTTAAAACTCTAACGAATATGCTAAAATGTGGTCTTTTTTTTATATCGTGTCCGTGGGCAAGGGAAATTACTTGTATCAATATAAAAGTATAAAATAATAATTAACTCTACTTCTCTCTCATGGTAAAGTCTACAAGGACACTAAAAAATCTTATTAAATCTAGAATGTCATCCATAGTCCATCTTCATGCACCATCTAGGAACATCCACCGTTAGATCTCAAATCCTTCCATCTTCAAGGAATATAAAGATTATAAGAAGACCACTAACCACATGCATGGGCTTACATGATGATCTAAAATAATAATAAAAAATAGAAAAACTAATGGAACTTGTCCTATCTCGAGAAATTCAAGTCTATTTTCCATTACAAGCTACTAATGCCCAACCATGAGAAATAGAGTACAATATATCACAATTCATCACATGATTAATAGGTATTTTATATTAGAAAAATTAAGATTCAATTATTATTGACCTAGAACACATATCGAAACCCTTTTTTAAGATTTTCAAAAAAAAATTTAGAATCGATCATTGGTTCTATACAATAAATTAACTGATCTCAATTACCGCTAATATAACTTGATATGATCTAAACACATGCATAAAAACAACTCTTGTTAACAGATGATCCATAAATAGTACGAGAATAAAAACACTTTTTGTTATTAACGTTGATGGATTAACATGGCGTGACTCAGAAACCAATTGCAAGGATCGCATCCCCACAGCGGAAGCTAGGTTTTTATTTATTTTTTTAAAACCTTAATACCATGTAATCATACAACGTTGATTTAGAAGAGGATTGGAATATACCTTGATGATCAAAAGAAAATCAATAGAATATACCTGAAGTTCTTATCCCATTGTCGCATCTATTGCATGCTCTAATCCCTTTAATCATGATCTAAAGACTCTATCTAGGTTGATTTAGTGTCTAATAACCGGGGACATTGCTCTAAGGCTTTAAGGAAAAAGGCTGGAATTGACTAAAATTAGGCTTGGTGTTCGAACGCTGGAATTGGCATTCGAACGCTAAGTCTAAAAGTAATGACCGTTTGAACGCCCAAAAATATGCTACCAGTGGCATTCGAACACCTAGGCAAAATGTTCATACCGTTTAAACGCTGTTCATAGGCGTTCGAACGCCGACTGCTTGCAAAGACAGTAATAGTAGCTGGACTTTACAAATTTTTAAAAAAATCAATTCAAATCAAGTTCAACTTGCTTCATGGCTTCCATGGTTTAAAGACTAACCTAGGGAGACTACAATATTTCAATTTCAAGTCTCAATAGTAACCCTAGCATGGTAGATCTAAGATCAAAGCAAACCAAAACCCTAACTTTAGAATTTTGGGGTTTTATAACCCATACTTTATCCAACCCAATAAACTTCTATACATGTTAATTTGACTCAAATAAATCCTATAAAACTAACCCATTTCACTTACATATACAAGTACATGCATATACACATTTTTGGGAATAGGACTTACCAAGTTCCAACTCAAAAATAGTTCCCCAAGCTCTTCAATGGTTTCTTTCTATTTCTAGGTGGAGCTTCCAAGCTCTCACTCTCTCTCTTCTTCCTTTCCCTTTCTTCTTCTCTCTTCCACGTTCTTTTCTTCTTCTCTCTGTTCGTGTGTGTATATAAATCTGAGGGACATAGGTTTTAATCTCATGTGGCTCCCCCATTCCAATTTTGTGTTCCCCTTTTTATTTTCTATTTTTACTGTTGGCGTTCGAACGCCCCTTTTAGCATTCTAACGCTAAGAAGGATTTTGGTCAGTCAGGGTTCGAACACTCTACTTACAGTTCGATAAGCCCGAGAGCTTGACATTTGAAGGTTTGCCTTACCTTTCAAACACTCCTTTTTGGCATTCGAATGCTGAGAAGAAAATTGGGCAGAAACTTAAAGTCTTAAGGTTTTGAAAATTTACTAACTTATATTGGCTCTTTTGGACCCTTAAACTTCTAATTAGTCCACCTTAATTATCGTACACGGCGTAATTAATATGATTAATAAAATTTACGAATTCGAGGTGTTACATTCTCCCCTCCTTTATAAAAGTTTGTCCTCAAACTTGGCTAACGTCATCAAGCTTCCGCTACGCACTCTGATAAAATTCTTCGCTTAGTCGAATGTCTAACTTGTAATTGTTACTCTATCTGATTGTGGGGTTAACCTTTCTATTGTGACTACCTCTGCTGCCCTCTCAGTTTGGGCAGCCTACAACATGGTATCTCGGTTGATACTATTCAAGATCAATCGGCCTTCTCCGATTTTCTTGGACAAATGAAATTACCAAAATGGTAATGAAGATTAAATAAAGATATTAATACTGGGAAA
>BRYF01000019.1:807500-810000 GCA_030159135.1 Actinidia polygama
TCTTTACAATGCCCGAGTACAATCATATCATGGTCTTGTATTATATTATAATAATTTATATTATAAAACACAACTCATTTTAAAATTTAAAATTATCTTCTACGATCTACGTCCTTCTACGATCTACGTCCTTTTAATTTTCTTCGTCCTTCTTTACATATGTTGTCTGTATGAAACTCATTTGAAATCTCTAAATTCTCACTCTCAAACCTTGCTCTAAATAGGTATTTCATACTTTGTATAGCCACACGAACATTCTTCCTTGGATATATCAGTTTTTGATAAGTATTAAAATATTTGCATTTGGCCCCTCCAAAGTATACTTTTTAAGTCCTTTATTCTTGTTATTTGATGTGTTTTTATTTCATTTTATGTTTTTAGGTTTTCGAAACCCATTGTACAATAATTTGGATGAATTCAATAATCTAGAAGTTGTCCAGGGGTCAAAGTGCAATTTTTGCAGAGGCTAGAACCAACTGCCAACTTTTTGAAGTTCAAGGGGCTACAATGTAATTAGCTGCGGGATTTATTATCACGCCCCGCAACCAGGTCTATGCGGATCTTGGGCACGTGATGGCCAGCAGCTTGTCACCAAGGCCAACTTACTTGTCTTATAGTTGATCTCCTGTGTAATTTCATTTAAAATGATATAATTTTTTTGCGAAAACATCATAATAACTAAAAATAAATAAAGTGACATGCATGTCGTGTATGCAGAGCTGTGCTTAAGTACTTGAACTTTACATACATAATAATGTCATCTTTTAATTATACATATATAACATGGCCAATATTGCTACATAACACGGTCTAGTCTATCAACAAAATACAAAAGGTCCGTAGACCACAAAACTAAGATCTACTCGTTATCTTCTTCTTACGGCTCCTCTGGTTAGCTTCTTAAAAAGTTTTCAAAAACGTAAGCTAAAATCTTAGTGAATAACATCAATGCATGAATATAAATATCATGAATTTTTTCATAGCATACATATATCATTTAGCTTGAAACATGTGAGCATAACGTTAACTTTTCTTGAAACATAGATTTCATAAACTTAATGCTCACAAAATCTTGGCATACTGGCTTTCGTAACTATACATATCATATCTTGAAAATATAACAACTCGGCTGAACTGGGTAACCATATAGGTCGGGTGGCTCTTTAGGCCGAAGATATCTCACTTGTAGATGGCACTTATTTCATGTCCCCCATCTACCTTAGAATCTTAGGCTAGATTAAAGTCCCACCACGGGGGACCCCGAGTGTCACTATGCTTATATTTTGAACATACTTCATTTAACATGTAATCCAAGCATTCATGGGTTTTCATTCATAGCATAACATCATAGCATATATTTTGAAGACATGGCATTATATCAGAAACATATCACTTTATGCATTGAAAACATGGAAAATATTTACATATACATAATACTTGTTGAAAGCATTTTAAAAATAAATAATTTTGTTCATGGCATCGTGATACTCACCTGGGTTTCCATGACTTGGTGTTATGCGTGGTGTTCCTACATATAAGGTGTAGAACTGTCAGTTCTATGTTCAATAACAATTTATTAATATAATGTAAATTCTCGACTCGACCTTAAGTTCTCTTGCTCTAAGTCAGGACCTCTCAACCATGGTCCTAAAGTGTCACAATAAGGGTTCAAGGGCCCTAACATACTTTGACTATAATTATAGTGTTTTATAAAGAAAGGGTTCAAAATTGTCTAAAATTGGCCTTGGCGTTCGAACGCTGATTATGGCGTTCAAATGCTAAGGCTAACCGTGCTCATCGTTCGAACGTCCAAAAGTGTACTAAAGGTAGGGTTCGAATACTAAGGCTAAAAGTCTGGATCGTTCGAACGCTGTTCTTGGGCATTCGAACACTACCTGCGTGAAACAGTAAAAACAGTAGTTGGTCTTAAAAAATTTTATCAAAAACTTCCCAAATCAACTCAAATCTTTCTAAAACTCCTAGTGTATGAAGAACACTTAAGGAGACTCTAATAACTTAAAATCACCTATTAATTTGAACCCTATCGTGATAGATCTAAAATTAAAATCAGCCTAAGACCCTAACACTTTAATTTGGGAGTTTTACAACCCATTTCCCAATTTGACCAAAAACTAACCTTAACCATGTTATTTAACCATTTGAGACTCAAGTGAGTTTCTCTACCCAAATTCAAACCCTAAATACTTGACCCACACATACATGTATATCTATTTTTATAAATCAAGATTTTACCTTCTTTCCCCAAGCTTCCTTGAGCTTCACAAAGTCTTCTTTTTGACTTTGATTGAGCTCTTCAAGCTCTATTTTCCTCTCTCCTTTTTCTTTCCCTTCTTTTCTTTTCTTCTCTTTTCTTTCTTCCTTCTCCCTTTCTCTCTCTCTTGTTCGTGTGTGTGTGAATTTGAGAGTGAGTGTATAGTGTATGTATATGGGAATAAATGATGAGACACATGGGAAATAATCCCATGTGGCTCTCCTACTT
>BRYF01000019.1:815000-817500 GCA_030159135.1 Actinidia polygama
AACGTAAGCTAAAATATTAGTGAATAACATCAATGCATGAACATAAAATATCATAGATTATTTCATAGCATACATATAGCATTTAGCTTGAAACATGTGAGCATAACGTAAACTTTTTTTGAAACATAGATTTCGTAAACTTGAAGCTCACAAAATCTTGGCATACTGGCTTTCGTAATCATACATATCATATCTTGAAAATATAACAACTCGACTGAACTGGGTGACCATATAGGTCAGGTGGCTCTTTAGGCTGAAAATATCTCAGTTGTAGATGGCATTTATTTCATGTCTCCCATCTACCTTGGACCTTAGGCTAGATTAAAGTCCCACCACAGGGGACCCCGAGTGTCACTATGCATATATTTTGAACATACATTATTTAACATGTAATGCAAACATCCATGAGTTTTCATTTATAGCATAACATCATAGCATATATTTTAAAGACATGGCATTATACCAGAAACATATCACTTTATGCATTGAAAATATGGAAAACATTTACATATACATAATACTTGTTGAAATCATTTTAAAAATAAATAATTTTGTTCATGGCATCGTGTTACGCACTTGGATTTCCATGATTTGGTGTTATGCGTGGTGTTCCTACATATAAGGTATCGAATCGTCAATTCTATGTTCAATAACAATTTATTAATATAATATAAATTCTCGACTCGGCCTTAGGTTCTCTTGCTCTAAGTCAGAACCTCTCAACCATGGTCCTAAAGTATCATAATAAGGGTTCAAGGGCCCTAACATACTTTGATTATAATTATAGTGTTTTATAAAGAAAGGGTTCAAAACTGTCTAAAATTGGCTTTGGCTTTTGAACGCTGGTTCTGGAGTTCGAATGCTAAGGCTAACCGTGCTCACCGTTCGAACGTCCAAAACTGAAGGTGGCGTTTGAACGCTAAGGCTGAAAGTCTGGATCTTTCAAACGCTGTTCTTGAGCATTCAAATGCTACTTGCGTGGAATAGTAGAAATAATAGTTGGTCTTAAAAGTTTTTACTTCCCAAATCAACTCAAATCTTTCTAAAACTCCTAGTGTATGAAGAACAACTTAAGGAGACTCTAATAACTTAAAATCAACTATTAATTTGAACCTTATCATGATAGATCTAAAATTAAAATCAATCTAAAACCCTTACACTTTAATTTGGGAGTTTTACAACCCACTTCCCAATTTGACCAAAAACTAACCTTAACCATGTTATTTAACCATTCGAACTCTCATATTGGCGTTCGAACACTAAGAATGATTTTGGTGACCATTCGAACACCTTTTATAGCTTTTGAATGCAAAGAAGAAAACTGGACAGATTTCTTAACTTTGAATCTTGAGAATTTGCTAACTTTGATTTAGTTCACTTTGACCTTTAACTTCTAATATTCGTATTTGTAACACCCCGCATCCGTAAATCCCATTAATTACGTATATCATGACGTGTATAATAATTAGAGGGAGTAATATAAGTTTAAGGGTCTAAAAGAACCAATTTAGGTTAGCCAATATTCAAAAGCCCTAAACTTATAAATTTTGCCCAGGATCCTTCTTAGCGTTCGAACGCCAGGATGAGCGTTCGAACGGTCGAGCATTTTGCCTATGCGTTCAAACGCCCATTGACAGCACATTTGGAACGTTCAAACGGTAAGGCCAAAAAGCCAAATTTCAAGTCTCGCATGTTTTGAACTATAAGCAAGAGCGTTCGAACCCTGCCAAGCCAAATCCTTCTTAGCGTTCGAACGCCAAAAAGGAGCGCTCGAACGCCCACAGTGAAAATGGGGAAATAAAAAGGGAACACCAAAGTTAGAATGGGGGAGCCACATGGGATAAAATCCCATGTGTCTCAGCTGATATATACACAGCCACACAAACACACCTCACTCTCTTCCAACTCACACACACACGGTTAAGAGAGAGAGAGGGAAAAGAGAAGAGAGAAAAGAAAAGAAAGAAGGAAAGAAAAGGAAGAAGAAGGAGGAGGATCAAGGCAAATAGAAGTCATAGTAAAGCTTAAAGAAGCTACAAGAAGCCAATTTGAAAGGTATAAACTCAAAAACCCATGTATATATATGTATGTTGTATGTTAGGGTTTGGGTTGCTTTAATCCTAGATCCCTTAGGATTGAATGGTTAGTTTACCCCAATTTTTGGATATTATAGTCTTCAAGAGTGAGTCTCCATGCCTTGTAACTCTAGGAAAGAAATGGGAAAGTTTGGATTGAATTTAGTAAAACTTTTCAAGAACCAGTCACTGAACGCAGGGAGCGTTCGAACGCCCAAGAACAGCGTTCGAACGGCCAAGCGTTCGAACGCCACTGGTAGAACACTTTTGAGCGTTCAAACGCACAGACCATTTTTAAGCAGAATTGACCTTTTTCCCCTAAGGCTTAGTGGGTTTAACCAAAGTATGTTAGGTAATTAATTGACCTATATAAAGTCCTTAGACCATGTTAAGAGGTTTTTAACCTAGTATTAATAATTCCTTAC
>BRYF01000019.1:827500-830000 GCA_030159135.1 Actinidia polygama
GATTCAAGAAGAAATTCATATCTCAGAACAAATTCTTGAAGGGTTCAAAATATCAAACCAAGAAATTCTAAATGGAGCCTATATGGATCCAAACATCAACAGAAGTCAGGATCAAAGGATATTTCTCCTATTGCTTTTGAAGCCAATGAATTTTTTAATTTTTAATCTATATTTTATGGATTTTCAATCAATTTTAAAACCATGATCTCATCTTAGAGCTATTATCGAAACACATTTTAAAGGCAATAAAAGATTTTTGAAATGGTTTTTCAAAATCTTTTCTAAATCAAAAATTGAAAATTTTAAAGAATGCTATTATATAGACCTTTCTTCCAAAATTGAGACAATTTGGTTTAAAGAATGGTTTTTAAAATGATATACCCATAAAAATAATTGTCAAAAAAGAATCAAAATTTTGACAAAAATCAAAGGAAAAAGTGGATGAGACCAGATGGTTCTTCATCTTCTTCAGTACATCTTCCTTGTGAGACTGTACACATAAAAGATTCAAAAATCTCAAGTGTCATATTAGAAGCTATTCCTTTTATTTCTTCTAAAGAAGTTGGTCCAGTTTCCCAAAATACTAAACAAAATAATTACACCAATTTGATTTTACAAACTATTGGTGACCAGCTAAATAGAATTGAGGAAAATCTACCAGAACATATCCAAATTTCTACAACTGTTCAGGATAATCCTCCAAATCCTTTTTCTTTAAAAACTCCCAAAAAAAGAACCTAAGGGTAAAGAAAAGGAAAAATAAATTCAAAAAATAGATTTAAAACCTCCTATTCCTGTTCCAAGTTTTAAATTATCAAAAAATGATCCTGAGTTTTACAAAACACTGGTTCATAAAATCAATGAGCTAGGATTAAATGTTTTAAGCAAAAAGAAGAATTCTTTAGAAAAATCCCAATCAAAGCAAAACTCAGATGCTTCTGAAGATTTTGAAACTTATATTCAGTCTTTAGAAAATATTTTTAAAGATGAATATTTTTCTTTAAATAAAATGGAATTTAAAGAAAAATCAAGTCCCACCTACTACGAAACACCTACTCCTCAAGATTTACTATATAAGGAGGATTTCTTTACCAAAAAACAACAAACATATTTCAGTGCTAGTTTCATTTATGAATGAAATATTGATGACATAACTAATTATCAAATTATAGAACAACTCCATAGAATGCTTATGCATGCATTTGTTTGTAAATCCAATGGTAATATTGATAGCGATATTGCTAAATTTATTATTAATGGTTTTATTGAAGTCCTAAATGATTGGTGGCACAATAATCTTAATCCAAATCAGAAAAAAGAAATTTTAACTGCCACAAAAATTGATCCTACATCTTCAGAGCATCAAAATACTCTCCAGAAAGATGTTACCAATACTCTAGTGGCTACTATTGCCACTCACTTTTTAGAAGCTAAAATGATGGTTCAAACATCCCTTATGATCTTTTAACTTATGGTCAGATCATAGAAGCCTGCACTCAAGTAGGATTAAATATCTATAATGATATAAAATTTTAGCATCAACTAAAAAAAAAACATTATAGAATACATATGAGATTAAAACAATTTACCTATGAGATCCCTACCTCCTATCCAAAGAAGACTAGGTCTAATAATCAAAACCAAGTCTCCTCCCCAAGAAACATATGAGATTAAAACCCAAAAAGTATTCTAAAGAATACTATGATAAACCTAGGCATAAGAAAAAATTCCATAACCAGTCTAGAAAAAAATCCTCCAAATTTACTCCCAATACATCTGCTTTCTTTAAGTATGGTAAAGTTGGTCATTAGGCCAATAAGTGTTACACTAAGAAAAAGCTTAATGAAATCCAAATGGATGAAAGTTTAAAATTACAATTAAGTAAGATAATTTTAAACACTAGCCCTGAGAATATGATTCGCAAAATAAAAGTTTTACTAAAGATGATATTTCCACCACTCATTCTTCAAGTTCTGACCAAGATTCTCCAGTAAAAGCTTGTAATGGTATTTGTTCTACTGAGCAAAACTATTGGAAAATATTTGAAAGCTATTGTAGAATCTAATGGTTTAAATATTTTTACTATTGCCCAAAAGGATTTTATAACTTCTGTTGGTAAAATTATAGATGATGATTTGAGGTTAAAAATTATTTAGATCAAAATGACCCAAATATATCAACAATTCAAAATCGAACAAATGATTTCAAAAGAAAACCAATTTTAATAAGCAATTATTCATTTAATGAAGTTTTAAAGAGAGTAAATTCCTTTACGGCTAAAACTGTTACTTTAGATGATCTTCATAAAGGAGTAAAAATCTGTAATCAGAAGTTCAGGAACTAAATAATTTTATTTTTGAACATGAAAATCAAATTTCTGATCTTTAGAAGAGTCAGATTATTCTAAAAATATCATTAATGAAAAGATTTCCAAAAAAAATCAGAGAAGGAATCTCAATATGATGAAGAAGAATCCAAACAAAATTCTTCTGATCATTCC
>BRYF01000019.1:832500-837500 GCA_030159135.1 Actinidia polygama
TATCGAATACACTGAACTGGATCATCGCAAGAAAGTAAATCATATAAATCTTTCACTTTATGATTTTACATTTGCTGTTTGCAATTGACTCTTAATCCTGAGAGAGTGTTGAACTCAAGTTATTGATATTGTTCAGTTTGATTTACCAACGAGTAAGGCTAATTGAGGTCAACACCTCGGTATCTTACGTGTTCATTGTTAGATCTGCGGGAGCACTTAATTCTCAATATGAAATCTCACTCTCTTCTAGGAGAAGCGAGTATCACTTGTGAGTTAATTCATTAATTTAGTCATTGAAATCTGGATTTAGTCTTTTTAGTAAATTATTTATCGAAATGAAGACTTATTGTTTTAATGACTAAATAGAAAATGAATTATAAATCATGAGGGTTAAATATAATTAGGATTTGGTGATATTTAATTAATCTAAATTTAATTATTGGTACCAATGGAGAGCAGTTTTAATTATGGTGACAAAATAGCAATAAAGTGTATTTTAGTCATTTTATTTTGGAATGCAATTCGAATTATTTAGTGGAATTAATTTGAATTAACTAAAATATTATATTAAGTTATGAGATGACTAGAACTCTAGTATTTTAATTGGAGCCAAACTATGACTCCTTAAGATCCATATCCTTACCCTAGTAGGAAACCTAACCTATATACATATGATATATTGGCTGCCAATCTAGATGATGAATTCTCTACAGAATTTTTTGAGAGAAAAAATCTGAGAGACCACACTCTAAATAGATTGGTTATGGTTGAGAGGAAAATGAGAAAATATCAAATCAAAACGTCTAGAAAACTAGAAAACTCAATCCTAAAGTATTTAGGATTTTTTTTTCGGAAAAAAATTACAATAGGGCTGCTGGATTTTTATGAGCCAGTAGCTGCTCCAAGCAGCCACTAGCACTACCCAGCAACCAGTCTGCAGGGGCAACAACCAGCACGCAGGGGCAGCAACAAGCCTGCAGCTGCAACAATAGCAACTGTAGCGGCAGTGCAGTGGTCAATGGCAAGGCGCCGGTGGCTGGGAAGCTTTGTGACGGAAAAAAAAATCAAGGCTACAGTGACTCAGGTTTCGTCATTGATTTTCTCGTGATATTCTAGGTATATCGAACTCTCTCTCTTGATCGACGTTGTATGATTATATGGTTCAAGATCTGAAATAGAAAAAAATTAAAAACCTAGCTTCCGCTGTTGGGATGCGATCCCTTCAAAAACAACTAGCAATCCTCCAAAAAATCAGAAATAAATTTTTTTTTCATTGAATTTCACATTACTTAATGCTGAAAAAATGGGATATTCAGTTCAATTTTTTTAATCTAAATTGTCTAGTTTGTCAAAGAACTTTTTGGTACAAATGATGGGATGACTTTGACAATGATAAAGCCATAACTTTGATCAAATCTATCACCAATGAATATAAACAGGCTTATGAGGCCCAACATCCAAAGATCTAGGAGACCAGTCTTCAATCAAACATTTCCAAGCTTTAGCCGAAGCAATAAAGAGAGAAAAATCCAGTCTCAGTCCATCATAGGTTCATACAAAGGTTTTGGACATCATCACAATCAGTTCCTAAAGAAATTTTAACAATTATCTACAGAGGTTAGTTCAATGAAAACAGAGCAGGACATTATTCTTTCTCTTACTGGTCATTTTTCTTTCCTAGCAGGAGAAGCTAAAGATTTAGATGATGATTTGGAAAGCCAAAAATCTGAAAATTTTGGAACTATAGAAGATTATTGGGATTCTTTTATAGCTATCCAAACCCAAAAGCTTGAAAGATTAAATCAAAAAAAATCAGAAGCAAGAATTACTATATCCAGATCTATGGCTTCCTCCATGGAAATCTCTCATAAAGAGAAAAAATAATAAATGGGTTTAATGAAAGAACAAATACCTATTTATATTTCAAAATTATATTTTCAAACATCATCAAAGATGCATTCAATAAGACCTACCAGAATCATGGTAGTTCAACACCTTAACGGAATTAAATCTCTTTTATCTTTACATATGCATATGATAAAGATAAATCCTTGTAATATTGCCACAAGGAATTTATTGACAATTTAGAAGAAGATTCAACACCTCTAGTGGTATTTGGACATTCTAAGTTATTGTTAGACAAAACAATAGTTTAATTGGGGATTTCAGCAAAATAATTAAAGCATATGGGTCTGGGAAATAAGACAACTTTCATCAAAAGTGGAAATAGCTTTCACCGAAAGTGAATTCCTTCATCCAAGAAGACTTCAAAATTTTATTTGACATCCGAATAGTTAAAAGTTTTATCTATTTAAAAAGTGTTTGGAGGATTATAAGAAGCAAGTTCTTTTCTCTCTCTTGTAATCTCTCTCTAGTTTACAATTTTCCTTTTGTAATCAAAAGTTCATCTAAAGTGTTAATCAAAGATATTTTCTTTTCATTGATTCCTTTTCTTTTGTATATATATGCACTTCCAAAAGTTTAAAAAAAATCACTAATTATACTATAATCTATAATATAATTCAAAAATTATATAGATTACTCTCCCAAATTTTTTAAAGATAATTTTAAAAAAAATTCTCATATATGTTTTCGCCCTCCATAGTAAAAATCCATCCTGGATTCGTCCCTATGGGCATATTTATTTTGGAGATAAGAATGCCGGATTGGATTACAAATCCTGTAGGGCCACTAATATAGTGTTTGTTGACTGACTATCTTTGAGCTTAGATATGTAATCCGATGGATTTGTAATCCATCAAATTGGTCGGATTTGTAATACCACCCACTCCCATTATTACAAATCCAAGGGGTATGGATTAGGCTTAAAGTTATTAAAATACCCATAAAATATCTAAAATTACTAAAATACGATGTTATGATTTATCCAAATAGCTTTATTCTTAAATACGAATTTGTTTAGCAATGATCATGTATATATAAAGATATGCATTTGTTCAATTCTTATCACTTCAACATATAAATTTTTATTCTCTCATTTAATTTTCAAAGTTAAAAAAATAATAATAAGTCTTATTTAGAAAAGTTATTTTAAATAGAGCGGTCAGACAATTAAAAATAAATAATTTTTTTTTAAAAATACACTAAGGATGATAAAGAATATATAAATCTTACTTTGAAGTATTTTTTTATCTTTACTAATTTTTTTTATTTGAAGAGAAAATTAAAAAAAAATCATAGGGACTCACATGGTACATAAAATCAAAATGTAGGTATAGCATACATATAAACCCATTTAGTATCATAATCTTATGTACATATCACATAATTATACTTGCGTGAGCATAATATTTTAACAAAACAAGTTTAACTTATATATATCACTTAATAAAAGTATGATTTTAATTAAAACAAAACGATTTTAACTTTCATAGCACGGATTTTACTACTAGTATATTTTTTATATGAAATGATATGACAAATTGTTGCCTAATCATTTTAAATTAGAAAATCCTTTAAGAAGAATATTATTTTAAAATTATAATCTGAGGACAATCATGGAAAACATGAATAAAAACATTTAATCCAACATCCATATCCATTGTAAAATAAACAAATGCATATAGAGATTTCACATAATTAGTAATCCGACTTAGTCTAACTAGATTTGTTATCCAACCTTAAATCCGACTGAATTTTTAATCCGTTAAATTCAATCTCCAAAACAAACATGGCCTATATATATACACTTTGCAATAAGATAAATAAGAAAAGCAAGGAGAAAGTCTTGCGAGAGGGGAATGTGGGAGAGGTGCGAGAATTACTCATCCAATGTGGTGGTGGATGATGAGGCAGTGGTCCCGTGCGGCAGCGTCTCTCGCGCGCGCCTCTTTCATAAATTTTCAACATTATCTGTCTCCGTTTTTCTCTCAGAATTCCTCTCTCTCTCTCTCTCTGTTCTTACCTCCAACACAACCACTAAAGCAAAAGGAACTGCAAGAGAAAAATAAGAAAATCAAAGATGGCTAAATGTGGTGGCTCACTAGGCTGCCACCTCATGTGACTGCCCCAACCAAAGGCACTTACTCAGCACTAGTTGGGTTCCCTCTAGCTACCGTAGATGGATGGGCACTCGGTGCAAGAAATTAGGAAAGTTTTATAACGATTATGGATCCTAATCACAATTTGATACAAAATTCGGGTGTTCGAAAAATTCAAGGAAAATTCACAAACGCGAGCAAAATCTAGATTTCCCAGAATTCGTCCGTAAAGAAAAATTACAAAATTTACCCTGTACTTTTCCATATGTATTACACTTGAACCCAAATAGGGCCCAAACGAGAATATCTAATATCAAATCATTTTTAGGCACATAATTATATTCATTAGTCACTAATCACATAATTAAAGCAATTAAAAGTATTTAAACGAGACGGGAAGTGAACTAAGCATCACATGTATCAAGTCAAACTTGTTGACATATGATCAAAGATGTGTACAACTTTAGTTAAAAACCAAAAGATTTCACTATTAATCCCTTACACACAAATATTGAAACCATTTTGAAAGAAGAAAATCAGTAAACCTAGGTCATGGGATGAGATCTAACTCTTGGACCAAGTCAAGAGTTTTAGCCAACCATTAATGATGAAAAACTCACCATCAATGGTGGTTCTAACAACAAGAAAGATAAAGCAATAAGCATGAACAAGGACTAAAACTTAGAAAAATGGGAGTAAAAGCAAATTCTTGAAATTATAGATACTTAAAATTGAATCTAAAGAGTACCTACAATGTTTGAACGAAAATGAAAAGTATTAGAGAAAGATTACAAAAGTGGATGTCACCAACTACTCTTCTTTTTTCTTCTCTTGTGACATTCTAAACTTAATGGGGAAAAATTTAAAGGTCCAAAAATTTCACCAAATCTGAGAAAAAGAATGCTTATATAGCCTCTCAAAATGTCCAAGTGAAATGTCCAAAGTACCCATAAAAAAGTGTGCAAAAGTTGAAATTTTTATCTTCCGAAGAGTGTTTTA
>BRYF01000019.1:875000-877500 GCA_030159135.1 Actinidia polygama
AATGATGGGCACGAGAGTTACCACCATGACCACCTGCAGAGCCAGAATGACCACCTCGTCCTCCAGTAGACGGTTGACCATGGAGATGCCAACAAGTTTTCCTAGTGTGACTAGGTTGCTAGTAATAATCACAATGTAACTTATCCTTATGATCACTACCAACAGAAGGACCAAAATCACGATGGGCAGGCTAGTTACAGTGCTCAGACTGTGGAACAGAAATAAGAGCTAACCGTTCAGACGGAATCGGTGGTAAAGTCACACCTCGACGTCTCTCCTCATTTTGAATTATGGCAAAGGAAAGTTAAAAGGGAGGGTCTGACTTGTACTCCATTTGTAAATATTAGAGATCAACTAGTTGATATTCTAATTAAAGGGATAGTTAGTAGATCGTTTTATCGCATTTTCAGCAAGTTGGGCGCGAGAGATATCTTTGCACCTTATTGAGGGGGAATGTTGGATATTAGCTTATGTGTATTTTTTACTATTAGATTATTATTGAGGAACTTGTGTGTAATTATTTATTTCTGCTTATTAATATAAAAGAGAAGATGCCTCTTGACCTCAAACCGAATTCAGTTTTTCCCTCAACAACAATAAGGTTTATGGAATTCTTCTTTTTAAGTCTATTTAAGGTCTCCTGGACTGTTCTAAGTACATAATTAGATTTTTGAGTGTTTTTTTGAAAGGCTGAGGCCTTAGTTTCTTATTGAGTGTTCATTAAGTGGTGGCTTGGATGTATCTTTTGGGTAGCAAGTTTTCCTATCAAGAAATTATGCCTCTTATTTTGTTCTTTCAGTTATTTTGCTACGTATTATTTCCTAGTCATTTGGGATGCATCACCATGTCGGGTGCTGACACTAGTCCAACACTTACCTAAATGTCTGCTTTTTTGGGCAACTTTTTTAAAAACAACCATGTTTTGGTTACTTGGGGAACACATGTGCAGACATGTCCATCTCTTTAACACACATGAATCACATAACAAATATAAAAATATAACGTTGGATCCAATAGCATAATTAAAAAATGTAGATTATTTCTATTAACCTTCATTTTTAAAATTTTTAATTTTAGGATTTTAAATCTCAAAGCTTCCATCGAAAATGAAAATTTTGAACATAGTTCACACTTTTGTTCTAGCATGTTCATAGGCTTTGACCCCTTCTAATTGGGGGTTTGTTAACAAATTGGACCACTACAAAAAACAAAACCTCATAAGTTCTGAGCTGTTTTCAATGTTAATTATCCAGTTACAGAAGCAACACCTTCTGTAACCCCATAGGCTTCTGGTTTTGCAATTCCCTCAGCTCGATGCTTTCATTTCCCTTCCTCACAAGTGCCAAGAATGTGCGACATGGGTACTTCACAAAATTAGGAGAGTCGATGTAACTTGTTAACACTCAACTAGCCTTTGTCCCAATTGCTTATGATCACTTCCATGCACTCACCTTCTAACATGGCTGTTAGCACTACTTTTTGTATTCATTAGATCTGGCAGGATGCCATATCCTCGAAAACATGAATTTAGAAGAGTCCATGTACCATAGGCGATGATACTTGACTAAATGAGCCTTTGTTCCAATTACCCATGATTACTTGGACAACTCCATTTCCTAACTTAGGCGTTGGGACTAATTTTTGAATTTATTAGTTGTTTATTAGTTTAGTGTTTAGGCCTCAGTGCTTTACCATTCCAAATCCATCAGTCAACTTAAGATATATAGCTTAACTTCCTTGTTGGATGCAAACTCTTGATTGATTGGCTAATATTCATTTATGTAGTGTGAAACCTAGTAGGCTTCAGGATGTTAAGTGGGCCCAACTATTGGAGTGGAGCTTAGAATCAACTTCAGATGTAGCAGTATAAATCTTCTTGATAGTAGATATAGCAATATCACAACTGTCTATGAGTTGCATGAGCCAGAGTCTATCATAACTTATAGTTGCTAATTTTTTTGTGCTTGACTTAACATTTGATGCAAGTGACAGTCACTCATAAGGTACATGTACGTTGTCATGTCTGACGGCTGCAGGGATGAGCGGTGGTCTGTTTTATATGGGCTAGGGTAGTGGTATGAGGTGCTGGTGCATACCTAAGTACGGAATTCATCTAAATGTCTGTGAAGGGCCAATGTTTGAAGATACAAAACCTCCGAGTTTGAAGACATTCAAACATCATGGATGGTGGAAGGATCTAGGAAACCAAACTCTCTTAGGTATAGTTGGGAGTGTGTCAAAACTTCTCAAGAGCAGCTTTTAGATTCTGGCGCTCCGGAAACTGTGCCATCTTGTTTGGCACAACTTGTGCTTCTTATAAAAAGATGAATGTGTCCTATGGCATGTCTTGATGAAACTACTGTTTTTGTGATGTGTCCTCAATGTTTCCAATGAGACAAAAAATACTAGAATAATGGACACGCCACGTGGCGTGTTCGACAAGTGTTGGGGCCTTAGGCGTCGTCGTCCCATACGTGGACATGGAACTTTCCAGTTCTGA
>BRYF01000019.1:897500-902500 GCA_030159135.1 Actinidia polygama
GTCTCTAACTCTAAAGGATAACCAAAATATTCTATAATGATGGAAAAAATAATCTGTTAAAAGGGGTGGTTATCCTATCCTTTTTTATAGAGGAGAGAAGAGGGCCTAGAGATAGACTCCTAAAAGAATTCCTATCCATCAACGGTTATCCTTTTATCATAAAGGAGTTTTCCTTTTAAAATATAATTAGCTTGAACCTTATCTTTTAATTGACCTTATTAATATAGAGTCCCAGTAAACAAACATGCAAAAAAAAAAAAGTGAAGACTAGTGGGCCACTACAATATGTGAAATAACATCTTGTGGCTTGATAATTGGCATCCTCTGCAGCCTTTACTTATGCATACAGGTTCGGAATCATCAACGACGCAGGATCCTACTCCTATGCAAAAGTTCCTTTCACAACTAAAGATGGTCAATAGTGTTGGCGTTGAAGAACTATTAGATACTTATCTAATTCTTGGACTTTTAAGGGATTTTACAAACCATCCCAGCGCTGACAGGATTGATTGGATTATTTCTCCTAATTGAAAATACTCTGGCACTCTGCCTTTGTCACTAGGGATGGATTAGATTTCATCAGCCTACTGTGGCTTGGTAGAAGCTGGTCTTGTTTCCCAAATTTATCCCTAGACTTTCTTTCATCCTCTAGCTTGCTATTAAGGGACTGCACAATAAGGATAAGTTGCTTAGGGAGAGGAGGATTATTGATAGACATAGATGTAGTCTTTGCAGTGACATGGATGGTCTTTGTGTCATCGTTTCTTCACATGGTCCTTTTCCAGAGCAGTTTGGAGGCCTGTTTCTCATCTTTGCTGCATTGCTAAATCTCTTTATCTTGGTGTGATAAATTTAATTGGCTTTGTTACAAGTATTAGTCCCACATCATTTAAGTAAGCCACCAAAGCTTAGTATATATAATATAGAGGCTACTTCATCTATTGCCAATTGGTTTTATAGGTTGGACCCCTCGATGCTCTATAAGAGGGTTATTGACAAGTTTAGTGATAAAAACTTTCACAACATCATTAGAAAGCTTGCCTGGGCTGCTGTGGTTTGTCATCCACGACAGGAGAGAAATAACAGGGTTCTTAAAGGGCGTTCACAGGTCACCTAATACAATTTGAGATCGTATAGTTAAACAAGGCCGCTTATTTTTCTTCTATGAATGCCGCTGGCTTCTTGTTTGCATCCGTAACAATTCGTTCATTCCTCTTCTATTTTTAGCACTGGTAGTTCCCCTTATAGATATGGATTTTGTATAGGAGCGTATGCCCTCCTTGATATTCGTTCTGCATTGTTTATTCTTCAATACAATCTCAATTACATCTCACACTCACCCACGCACCCCAAATACAAAAAAGAACATAGGGTGACATACAATACAAAAGACCAAAAAAATTGAAAAAGAAAAACAAGAAAACTTGATCATAGAGGCAGGAATTTAGATCATTGAGAAATCCCACTGTGCATCTGATGACTTATGTGGTAAAAGTTAGACAAGAAACAGATACCACAAATCACTGAAACAAAATCTACAATCCACAGACAGATATAAAAATTAGCATTCCATAAGTCAGTGATTCATGTAATTTTCTCGTCTTTCATCATTATCACAAGAAAAAAACTCTACAAGGACGATTTATGAAAATGGAAAACTATGAATCTGTTTACACGAGCATTACAATATCTAACACTTCCATGCCATTCAAATGTGAAGAAGCTCTAGGATTCAGTGACATTTAGCAAAAATTGGCAAGCTTGCATGCTTGGCTATGCAATATAGGAATTAGAACAGGAAGAAAGACCATATAAACAAGTTACTTCAGAATGCAAATACCTTAAAAAGTACCTGTTCCATTTGGAACGTATAAGTTAAGTCCACTAAGACATGTTTACTTGCAAATGTTGTGGAAGCGTTACAATCCATCTACATATACCTCCTTTAAGATACCACTCTCTTACCAGTCCTCTCATCAATATCTCCATCAAGTATTCTTCCCATTACAAGCAGAAACTATCAACTTTGGAGTTTGGAACTTCTCCACACTGCAAAGTTATCTACCTGCATCCTTTACTACAGCTGCTCTCAACTTGAGACTATTTATGTGGATTCTCCAATTTCCCATCGATATCTACAAGATAAAGGAGAGAATAACAACACTTCACAACAAAAAATATACGGATAACAAAAATTAACAAAACTGGGACAACAGAGTTCAATATTATGAGAAAGTAGCCATTGTAGAGAATGAACCAGGATACTTCCATCCACACATGATCTGTGGACACCTAATGTCATTCTATCAATCTTGAAACAGTTTTAAGTACCATTTAAGTACTTTCACTCACATCAGAATATATAGTGCAGACTGTAGAGCATGAATAGTGTACAGTAAAAAAAAAGAAGGGAAGAAGAGGCACCACACCAACAGGTTTTGGATCTAGCTTCTGGACAAAGAAACTGCAGAGTCAACTAGGATTCCGTAAGCAAGGAAAATTATTTAATCAATTGTTAGGACTATAGACATAAAATTGGAAGCAATTAAGTAACAACGAAATTTTATTAGTTTCCATTTGGATGGAAGTGGATTTTCAAGGGGATTTGACATAATTATTGAATGCAAATAACTCAAATTTAGATACGAGAGTTTATATATATTTTCCAAGAATGATTTTGAAACTTTATCACGATAGATTTTAAATGACTATTTAATAGGAGTGATTTAGAATCACTCCATGCTAAGAATTTGTAACGATACAAAAATACATTCTTCCACGCTAATCTCCATTCCACACTATTAAGTGCCTTAACAATAAGAATAAACAATATTAGAATAATTTAAATGAAAATTGAAAAACTTATGTTACACAAAATCCATTAAAAGATACTCAATGATAAAATGTTAAAGTTCTAAATATAGTTTGGGAGTATGAAAATATAGTACAAACGACTTAATTTTTCACAAGGTTCCTAAAGAAAATGTGATACTTTTTCTAAGAAAAAATGTATATGCTAGATTTTTCAGAAATGTTTTCTTGAAGTTTCCCTTCAGTTTGAGTTCTGCAATAGAAACAAGTTTCACCTCTCAAATTTTGGTGTCTTGGTAACTATGGTTAAACCACTTTGTGATTACCCAAATATCCAATATGTTTATGCAACCAATTTGTACACTCCAATCTGCTGATGCTGATTGAGAAGGCTTCAAATGAAGAACAAATTGGAGAACATAGAAATCTAAGCTTTTTTTCGGAATTATGAGCATAATTAGGAATTTTAAGTTTAATTCCTAATAAATTCGACTAGGACTGAATTCGAAGCTCATACACTTGTAGGATACGCATCCTAATTTTTTCTTTATTCCAGTTAGTGTATTTTGGCAACCAAGTAATGATGAACATTGTCAAGAATACCATAAGTGTGATTGTTAACAGCACTAGTTGATTCATAACTTAATAGCTTATCAAAATTGAATAAATATAATTCCATATCACAACGCAGCCACACATTGTTGATAAACTTCAAAGGATGATAAAAAAGCAAAGTCTCAATTCGTTAACAAACTTTATAGGCAATTTTATGAAGTTAGCATAAAGACCATAATACCGATATTAATCGCATTCCAGCCACAACAAAGATATGCAAACTAATAAAAAAGATTATCCCTCTCTCCCAAAACCCAGCAAAACCCTGACACATTCTTAGTTGGTGAGGGTTTCGCCTATTTCTTCGGTGCTTTTGAAGTGAGGGTGCCCCCATTGTAGTAGCCTGAAAGACTGACATTATGATTTCCACGAATTACTGAAATAACAACTTCCTCATTCCATTCAAATTCAAGTCCAAACTTTGAGTCTCTACTTTCTCTGGAATGGGAACACACAATCGGATAGATGTTGAATTGCCTTTCTTACCAACAAGGACCCCCTTCTCATTTGTGGATGGACCTTTACTAGGAAGGCCCCATGTTGCCTGCAGACAACCACCATGTACACCCTATCAATTCCTCTATTTCTAACCAAATGAATGTAATCACACAAATCAGAAGATATTTTGGTCGTGCACGTTCCAAACAAACCGTAGTTATTCCTAGTCTTCCATCCTCGGTACGTCTACAAGGATTGTAACGATTCCTTTTGTTGTGGTAGAAATTTAGAACGAACAACCAACAACCAGAATTGCTCTAGAAGCTCGGTATTGACTTCAGTGACCTGTGCAAGGAATCAAACATCACCGGCCGAGGTGAGGCTACTCAAAACCCCTCTGGCGTGGAAATGAGATCAAGGTGAACTTGTTAGAAAAAGCACAACCAAGTTATATCACAGTAGTATGAGTGAGAATGTGGTTACCCCTTTCTGGTGGATGGTGAGCGACCTTTTATAGATAGAGAGTTTACATATGTGTGAGAAAATTACGGCGTAATCATCGGGTGATAAAATAAGGAGGCCGTGGCCGAGGATCACGGCATAAAAGGTGGTGGATGCCAAATGGAGATGGTACCGCAACTATAGGAGACTAGTGAAGATAGAGTCTCAAGTTTACCTCGACCTAAAGATGGTGGTGAGATAAACTACTTGGAATTGGCGATTTGGGATGTTGGGAGGACATGGATGGTGTTTTAGGAAACTCAAACACACTAAGTGGCGACCTTGAGAGACATTGGCGACATGATCCTTTGCAGACAACGTGGCGACATGTTCACCTCGGGCCAAATCATTCTCTGGAGATAACTTTAGTAGGCGAGGGTTTTTCTCCTCATTAGTTGTCCCCCTACTCGAGATGTCGAGGAGAATTACTTGGCATTATCGAGTAGCAAATCATGGGGTGTTGATGGATGATGTAAGCAAATAATGATGGCGTGCCCTGCAGGGACGACACGTGTAGATGCACTAATGAAGGTGCGTCCCTTCGTCTGCAAACAGCTAAAACATTCTCGGTATATGGAGCGTCATCCAATCCTATCTATTGAAGTGATCAGATCCTAGCATTATACTTCGCATAT
>BRYF01000019.1:907500-915000 GCA_030159135.1 Actinidia polygama
TTTTTATGGCAATGTGTTTGTTACTGTCGCGTGAACATAAATGTGGTCTGGCAATATCACTAGTAACAACTAGGCGATGTGATGAAACTAGCGGAATGAACTTGGCGAATCAGATCCGTTAGGTGTACATAATAAGTTAACAACTCATCCTACAAGGTTGTAAATTAGCGACATCTATTTAACATGGCGATCATAATAATTTGGCAAAATGCTATTGGCAAATTGCCATTGTGAACCTAGCGAGCAAAATGCCTTTGTAAAATAATTGAAGAATGCAACACATTAATAGAATAAAATTGTTTGTATCCTTTGAAATTGGCGAATAAACTTGGCGATATAAAAATAGGCAGTAATTCATGTAGGTGATGTCAACAGGCAAAATTGGTGATACAACAATTTCAATTTTGGCGATAACAATTATACTAAAATTGGTGATAACAGTATCATGGCAAAACTCATCTAAAGAAATTGACGATAACCCAGTTTGATGATTTTAATAATAGATATTGACGATAATACTAACATGGAGATTTGACAATAACTGAGCTGGAGAAATTGGCGATTCCATTAAAATAACCATAATTACATAAAAATTGGCAACCATAGCTACATGGGGATCCATATTCTAATGGACTAGAGCTTGGCGATGACAATGCTCAAATGACGTTAGTTAGGAGACCTTGACAACATGGCGACCAAAAGAACTATTGTTAGTACTTCAAATGCTCGGCATTCCAAGGGTGGGGAAGTGTTTTTCCGTCCATGTCACCAATAAGTTCCTGGCCTAAAAACCTTGATGACTCTGTATGATCCTTCCCACATCGGGCCAAGCTTTCTAGCACTAAGTTCCTTTGTGGATAAAGTGACCTCCCTCAGGACCAAGTCGCCAGGCAGAAACGTACTGCATTTAACCCTTTCGTTATAATACTTGGTGACCTAATGCTTGTAGATAGCCTGGCGCATCCCGACACACTCCCTTTTATCGGTAAGGAGGTTAAGGTCAAGCCTCAGTTCCGCCTTGTTGGCTTCCTTGTCGAAATTAATTGTCTTGAAGCTAGGCATTCCTATCTCCACTAGTATGACCGACTATGTCCCATACACCAGAGGATACAACATCTCACCCGTCGGGATCCTTCTTGTTATGTGATAGGTCCACAATATATTTGGAAGGCCGTATGCCCATTCGCTCTTAGATTTTTCTAGAATTGCCTTTAGGTTCCTCAAGATCGTCCTGTTGGTAACCTCCACTTGGTGGTTCGCCTAAGGATGACCAAGCGAGAAAAAATGATTGGAGATGGCGAGGTCAGAGCATAACAGCTTGAACCTGTCGTTGTCAAATTGCTTTGCATTATTAGAGATGATTACCCTCGGGATCCCAAACCGGCATATGATATTTTTTCAAACAAAATTCCTGGTGTTTCTTTCAGTGATTTTGGCGAGAGATTCAGCTTCTATTCATTTAGTGAAGTAATCTATGGGGACAATCAAGAATTTTCTTTATGATGGAGCTTGAGGCAGTGGTCCTAGTATGTCTATCCCCCATTGGGTGAACGTCCATGGGCTGCTCATTGGGACCATCTCGGTGGAGGGGGGAGATGACTTACCAGAGTGAACCTTTGACACTTGTCACACTTTCTGGTGAATATCATTGCATCTAGTTCCATATGGGGCCAAAAATACCCTTGGTGAACTAACTTTCTAACCAATGATCTAGCCCCAAAGTGGTTTCCACATATGCCTTCATGAATCTCTCTAAGTACATAATTTTCTTTCTTTGGTCGGAGATATCTAAAGAGTGGTACTGAGAAGAACCTATTGTATAGCGTCCTGTGGTGGAAACAAAATCTGGATGACTGATATCAAATTTGTTGTGCCTGGAGGATATTGGATGGTAGTTCCCCAATTTTGAAATAAACGGCAAAGCCATCCATCCATGTCGATTCTATTGTTGTCTGGAAAATGGTTTTGGAAATGTCGATGCTTGAGTTTGGCAAGAATTCGAGAGGAACGTTTCTATCTGAGATGAAATCAATAGCAGAGGCCAAGTTTGCCAAGGCATCGTTTGCTTGTTTTCTTCAACAGGAATTTGACGGATCCTGAAATCTTTAATCTTCATGGCTATGGCCTTTACCTCAACCAGATATGCCATCATACGAAGATCTTTGGTGAGGTAATCTCCTTAACTTTGATTCACCACAAGCTAAGAGTTGCTATAAGCATCCAAGGATTCCACTTCTAACTCCGTCGCGACCCTCAATCTGACAAGGAGAGCCTGCCTCATTGTTAGTGGCTTTCAACCCAATGCGTATGGCATACTCCATTTGCTCTCTTGAAGAGGTTTAGAGTACGGGGCTAGCACCGCAACCATGTTGGATAGACAATCCATCCACGAATAGCTTTCATTTAGTGATGTCATTATATCCGACCTCCCGCTCCTCGGGGATCTCTATCTCGAGATTTGGAGCAACATCGTATGTAAATTCAGCTATAAAATCAGCTAGTGCTTGGGACTTGATAGCCATCCTTGGTCGATAATTGATGTGAAATTTGCTTAACTTAATGGATCACTTGAGTAAACATCCAGAGGTGTTAGGCCATTGGAGAATTTTTTGGAGGAGCTAATTTGTGAGCACAACAATAGTGTGCTTGGAAATAGTGACATAGCTTTCTTGCTGCGATCATGAGTGCATAGGCAATCTTTTCAATTTTCAGATTCCTGATCTCTGCCCCTATAAGGACTTTGCTGACGTAGTATACTGGTTTTTGAATTTTGTCATCTTCTTTGATGAGCACGACCCTCACCGCGGTGGGCGACACAGATAGGTATATGGTGAGTTTCTCACCAATATTGAGAACTATGAGTAGAGGGGGCGATCCCATATATTATTTCAGTTGTTGAAATTCCAACTCAGACTTACTCATCCATTTGAATGTCTTGCTTTTCCTAAGAATCTTGAAAAATTGTAAACACTGATCCATCGATTTTGAAACAAATCTGTTGAGAGCTGTTGCTCGCCCGATCAAATGTTGAACTTCGTGGACATTTTGGGGTGAGATCTTCATGACTAGGGCTTGAATTTGGTTGGGATTTTCTTCTATTACATGTTTGGTCACTAATAAGCCAAGGAATTTTCCTGACGATACGCCCAAGGTGCACTTGGAGGGGTTTAACATCATGCGATATTTGCGAAGGATACTAAACGTCATTCCTAGGTGGGCTATGTGATCGTCATCTTTGAGGCTTTTTACTAGCATGTCGTCAATGTAGACTTCCATTGTATTCCCGATTAGTTCTTTGAACATCCTTTTGACTAGCCTTTGGTACGTAGCTCCGGCATTCTTCAGTCCAAAGGGCATAACTGAGGATAGATTTTAATATGATGATATTCGGAGAAAGAATCCATGAAACTTAGGAGTTCATGCTTTGAGGTTGCATCAACTATCAGATCGATCTTTGGGAGAGGGAAGTTGTCTTTAGGGCATGCTTTATTTAGGTATGTGAAATCAACGCATACCCTCCATTTCCTGTCTTTTTTAGAGGCAACGACAATGTTGACCAACCAATCTGGATAATGGGGTTCTCTAATAACGTTGGCTTTGATGAGCTTGGACACCTCATCCTCTATGACCTATAAACGTTCTAGGGCAAACTTCCTTCTTTTTTTGCAAACTAGAGGATGATCAGAGTTAGTAAAAAGCCTTTGAATGGCGATATGAGGATATATTCCAAGGACGTCGCCTTGTAACCATGCAAATACGTCATAATTTTTCTTTAAAAACTCCACCAAGGCACTTCGTAATTCTTAAGTTAACTCGGTTCCGATCATCACATGACGGTTTGGATGGTCAGGGTGTATGGAGATTAGAGTCACTTCCTCTAGTGGATTGGTATTTTCTGTTTCTTAGGGATTAACAAGGGATGCTTCCTTTATCTCATCTCTCAACCCATCTATCTCGGCGTCATCAATCTATAGTTGCTATTTGGTGACTGGTTTCATTGTGGTGCTGGTCTTCATTGCTATCATGAAGCACTGTCTTAAAACTTTTGCTCACTTGTTACCTCACTTATCCCATTTGAATTAGGAAACTTCATCATCATATGATAGGTAGAGATGATGGCCTTGATTTTTTCCAATTTAGGGCAATCTAATATCGCATTGTAGGGTGAAGAACCGTCTACGATTGTCGTGCCCCGAAAACCCTACCACGGGGGCGAGGCCAACAAGTCAAAGAACGCCGAAAAAGGTTTTACGTGGACCAATCACAAGTGTAGAATTAAAGGGAATGTCCTACGTGTACACCTATTGAAAAGTTAAAGGTTTGGGTACATGCGAATACAATTGGGAGAAAGAGAACCCAAAGGATTTTCAATCAACAACTAACAACAACCAACATGAAACCACATGCTCCTTGCCTAATACAATTCATCAAACTGATGACCAAAACCCGATACAATAATACCTATTTCAAAGGGGCTAAACACTTGCCCGAAAAATATTAACATCAAAATAAATTCGTTTACACATTTGAAACAAAAGGGGTTAACACGTGCCCAATAATGGATACATGTAACAAATGTAATTCAAACCTATCCTAAGATTCTAAATTACTAAAAGAATTACATGCTCTCACTTGAAGAACAATAAGACATCCAATGAAGCTAAATTCAAGGGAAAGTCTTCAAAATAACCCGAATACGGTCAAGTCAAGCCGGGCCTTTGCCTTTATCCTTTTTACCTGAAAGTGGTTTTATTTTGTTTGATTAAGCACGACGGCTTAGTAGAATAATATTATAGAAATGTCATACTATCTCTAAAATTATGAAAATAAAATGAGGTGCAATGACATGATGATGCCATCAAGACAATGTAACTAGCCAAACGGCTTCAATGCAATAGTTCCAAATGCACACATACTCTCAACACCGGAATATGGGCCACCCGCACAAGTAGCGTAGATAAAACCAATCCCCTGGAGCTAACCGAGTAAAGATTGGAGCAAATGTTTATTAGGGAGCCATCCGCTCTTTTCCTCACAACCACACCCACATCCAGAATTTTCAACCTTGGTACCCCTCCCTAGGGGTGTACCTTCCATCATTGTATCCCACCCAATGACATGCAAAAGCTGACAAGGCCACAATGATGATATGTTATGGTCATGCTCAATGCCATACTCAATAATCCAAGGCTCGAAGCATAACATATGTATATCAAATGAACTATAAACATTTAAAGTTCACAATATATCACAACACTCCAACATTTACATCTAGATAACTACCAAATTACGGAAAGTCTCTAACGTCCTAACGTGTCAAACATGGCATAGTTTTCTACCAAATTACTAACACAACATCGAATTAATCACATAAACACATAAGTTTATTTTTTCGAAATTAATTTGATATTCTCATAAGCATTTTCTCAAACACGTAGTACGCATTACTAAGGCTACACTAATGTTTGTCTAAACATGTGATTTTTTAGATTTTTCTTAATAACCAACTATCCACAAGTTTTTATTTTAATAATTAAACACATTCCAAAAATTATAAAAATAAAGATAATAGGGCATTAATATAATATCAAACTACCTCTTGAAGAATAACGAAAAATCCAAAAACGGTGGTCCAAATGGAGTCCTAACAGGATTCCAATCAGTTGAAGTTGAAGAGCTCTAAAAGATGAACAACTTTCGTGTTTTGGCCGAAGGCCGGAGATCACCGAAAAGTGGCTGGAAATGGTGTTCTTTGGCCGGAGCTCCTTGAAGCTTCACGTTGACAGTGAAGACCAGAGAAGGAAATAAGAAAAAGAAAAGAAAAGTGAGGAAAGAGAGAAAGAGAGAGAGACGGTAGGTTGAAGGAAAGGAGGAAGTGTATTTGGGAAGTTTCAAAAGGGTTTCACTATGGTGTAACACACACACCAACCTTAGTATAGTCTTCACCCATTTACAATGGGACCAACTTACCAAGTAATGGGCCTAGCCCAACCAATTTAATTAAATGTCCTATCATGGCCCTTGGCCCAAATACAAGTAATGGGCTAGCCCACAAAGCCCAAGGCCAATTTAACATAATGGGTCGGCCTAAAGTAGTTCAAGCCAAAAAATAAATTACCAGACTTTACAACGACAATGAAGTCTTGCCATTTTGTAGTCTGGTGGGGCTCCATTCCTAAAGTCAAGAGCAATTTAACCCATTTGAGGGGGTGTATTGATCCTTCCCCAAATTTGACTAGGGGTGTATGAAATGGGTGGAGTCTGTATCGCCCACTTCTCATTTTGTCAAACGCCGAGACAAACCAAATATCGTGAGAACTCCCGTTATCAATTAGGATCCTCTGAACGTTGAAATTGGCGATTGTGACAGATATTACCAAAACATTGTTGTGGGGGAGATGCAAGCCTCTCTAATCCTCGTTTGTGAAGGTAATGGAAGAGAGTGCTTCAGCCATGGGTGCTAAGAGGTTGTAGACCTCTTCCATTGCTTGCCCATTTGCCTATCGAGCATACCTTTTTCGGGATGAATTCGAACATCCTCCCGATCCGAATTCCCCATGGATTGTTTGGATATCTCTTGCGGTTAGCCTGTTGTCAGTGTATCCTCTATCGGGTGAGTTTGGCCTCGGGCGATCAGCTACGAATTTTCTTAAGTATCCTCTCTTGATCAAATCAGTTATCTATTCCTTCAATTGAAAATACTCCTCCTTATTATGCCCATGATCCTTGTGAAATTTGCAATGTTTGTTTTTGTTTCTCTAGAGGGGATTGGTCTTAATCTTCCAAGGCCACTTCAAAAATTCTTCATTCTTGATCTCCATGAGTATCTAGGCGATCATATCATTTCGGCAAGGAGGAATACGAAGACGCTATTCATTAATTTGCCTCCTAGCATCTTGCTCTGACCTCTTAAGTTTTAGCTCACCCCTATAGTCCATTTTTCGCGTAATCGGTTCCTTTCTCATTTGATTCTCCTTTCTTTGCCTCTTATGTTTGGCTTCTGCAACCTTTTTAGCTGCAATGTATTTGTCGGCTTTACCCTGGCGTGCTGATAAGGTTTTAGGAATGCTTTTTGAAAGGGAATCAAACAATGGGCCTAGACGAAGACCTTCCATCATCTCCATACTTACGACCTTATCATTAGGATCCTCTACTTCCAAGACAGCCTAATTAAATCACATGACATAGTCTTTTAGGCTCTCTCCATCTTTCTGGTAAACCTTGAAAAGATTGGAGACGTTCTTCTACCTAACCTTGCAGCTCATGAAATTGGCGACAAAAGCCTGCTCAAGTCTCTAAATGAATCCATAGTTTTGGGAGATAACTTCCTAAACCATGATCTCGCTGCCCCTTCAAAGTAGCTGAAAAAGCCTTGCACATCACCTTGTCTGAATATTCCTAGAGCATCATTAGGTTTTTGTACGAGTTCAAGTGATCCATTGGATTTGTCTCTCCCTCATATACTCTTAGTTGAAAAGGTAGTTTGAATAGGGACGAGAC
>BRYF01000019.1:955000-957500 GCA_030159135.1 Actinidia polygama
CAAGAGAGTTCGAACCATGCCAAACCAAATCCTTCTTAGCGTTCGAACGTCATAAAGGAGCGTTCGAACGCCCATAGTGAAAACGGGGAAATAAAAAGGGAACACCAAAGTTAGAATGGGAGAGCCACATGGGATAAAATCCCATGTGTCTCAGTTGATATATACACAAACTCACCCTCACTCCTTCACACACGCAAGTACGAAGAGAGAGAGATGGAAAAGAGAAGAGAGAAAAGAAAAGAAAGAAGGAAAGAAAAGAAGAGGGAGGAGGATCAAGGCAAATAGAAGTCATAGTAAAGCTTAAAGAAGCTACAAGAAGCCAATTTGAAAGGTATAAGCTCAAAAACCCATGTATATGTATGTATGTTGTATGTTAGGGTTTTGGATTGCTTTAATCCTAGATCCCTTTGGTTTTAGTAGTTTCTTTCCTCTCATTTTGAGTTATTTTAGTTCCCTTGAGTTGTATTTGATACCTTAGAAGCCATAAAACAAGTTGAACTTGATTTGAGTTAAATTAGGTAAAAATTGTAAGATCAGCTACTGTTCATGTCACTGAACGCAGGGAGCGTTCGAACGCCCAAGAACAGCGTTCTTGGGCTTATGGGGTTTAACCAAAGTATGTTAGGTAATTAGTTGACCTATATAAAGTCCTTAGACCATGTTAAGAGGTTTTTAACCTAGTAGTAATAATTCCTTACTTCACTTGTAGAGACACGCAGTCTAACACCTAGCCAAGGAGATCCAAGTGAGTAACACGATGCTATGAACAAAATTATGTATTTTCAAAATGTTTTCAAAGTATATTATGTATGTACAATTATTTTCCATGCTTTCAATGCATCAACATTATTTTAAATACGAATGCCATGTCTTCAAATGCTATGATATATTCTTATGATATGAATGAAAAACCCATGGATGGTTGATTTACATGCAAAATGAATATGTTCAAATTAAATGCATGTGACACTCGGGGTCCCCACTGACGGGACTTGAACCAAGTCAGTCAGTCCTAAAAGATAGATGGGAGGACGTAAAATAAAGCCATCTACAAAAGAAATATCTCAGGCCTAAAGAGCCACCCGACCTATATGGTCATCATGTCATGCCGGGTTGTTACGTTTTATGATATGCTATGTATATTTATGAAAGCATGTGATGCCATGTTTATGAAGGTTAAATGTTCACGAAATGTTATGCGATGCTCACATTGCTTACGCTATGCTATGCTATGTATGATATGAAAATGATCCATGGTATTTTACGTTCATGCATTCGTTGTTATTCACTAAGCTTTGGCTTACGTTTTAGAAAAACAAATTTCAGGTAGTCAATCCGAGGAGCCGAAAGGAGGTTGAACAAGTCAGACTTAGTTTTGTAAGCCCGAGAGGCTTTATGTTGTATTGTGAGGGCGAGACCCTATGCTATGTATTTAGTCTATGTAAGTTTGAAGTTCGATTTGGGATGTATGTAATTTGAAATACATAGGCACAGCTCTGTATACTGTAAGTATGACATGCACACCTTATTATTTTCATGTTACAATGCTTCCGCGCAAGAGAAAACTTATTGTTATTTAAAATGAATATGCACAGATTGATGATACGTAGGCCTTGGCGGTCAGCCGCCGGCCATCACGCGCCTTCAATCCGCATAGGCCGGGTTGCGGGGCGTGACAGTCCCTCCTTTTGTCTATAGCCTTTTACTACAAGTCTTGCCTTATATTTATCTATAGATCTATCATCCTTTAACTTCTGTTTGAAAATCTACTTATATCCAAGTAATTTATTTTTCGGAGAAAAATCCACCAATTCTCAAGTGTGATTTTGGAGAATTAATTTTATCTCACTATTAACTACTTTTCATTGAGGTGCCTTTGGAAAAGATATTACTTCTTTAAAACTTTGAAGTTCAATTTCTATAAGAAAAGTTATAAAATCTGGACTAAAATATTGGCCTAAAAGACAAACCAAAAGGGGGGGTGAATTGGATTTTTCTAAAATTAATGGCAATTATGATTAATTAAAACTTAATCTAATCAATCAATCTATAAATCAATTTATGTGCAAAGCAATATAAGTAATGTAATACCCCAATCCGTGAAAATAAATATTAAATTAGTAATCGAATTAAATTTTATTTAAAGTGTAAAATGGAACACGATAATACGACACGTTATGGACATACGGGTGCATGTATGAGAGACACATGGAGATACGTTGAAATTAAATTTAAGTCATTTAATACGTTTTGGGGTTAAATTGAAAGATTTATAACTTTGGGGATAAAATTAAATATTATATTTAGATAATGTAATTATTTAAAAGTTGGAGGGGCTAAAGCATAATTTTATTAAATAATTCGACACGCATGCCGTGACTCACACATGGCCGCTTGGTTGTTTACAAAAGCTTATAAAAGCAAAAGAGGAACAGAGGCTGTGAGAAAGAAAGAAAAGAAGAGAAATAGAAAGAAAAGGAAAGAGATGGAAGTGGAAAGA
>BRYF01000019.1:997500-1000000 GCA_030159135.1 Actinidia polygama
TTTAACCTCCTTGCGGCTCCCCGGATTGATTACCTAAAATTTATTTTTCTAAAACATAAGCCAAAGCTTAGTGAATAACAACGAATGCATGAACGTAAAATACCATGGATTATTTTCATATCATACATAGCATAGCATAGCATAGCGTAAGCAATGTGAGCATCGCATAACATTTCTTGAACATTTAACTTTTATAAACATGGCATCACATGCTTTCATAAACATACATAGCATATCATAAAACGTAACAACCCGACATGACATGATGACCATATAGGTCGGGTGGCTCTTTAAGCTTGAGATATCTCATTTGTAGATGGCTTTATTTTACGTCCTCCCATCTAACTTTTAGGACTATCTGACTTGGTTTAAGTCCCGTCAGAGCAGACCCCGAGTGTCACATGCATATACTTTTGAACATACTTGTTTGCGTATAAACCGAGCATCCATGGGTTTTCATACATAGCATATAACATTTGCATACTTTTACAAGACATGGAATTCGTATCATAACATATTTTTAATGCATTGAAACATGGAAAACAATTGATATACATAGTATTGTTCGCAAACGTTTTGAAAGTACATATGTTTTGTCCATGGCATCGTGTTACTCACCTGGATCTCCAGGGTTAGGTGTTAGACTTTGCGTTCCTATACATATAAGGGGCAATACGTCATTACTATGTTCAATAAGGCTAGTGTTACAAATTAAATTGATAAAATTCCTTGACTTGACTTAATTGCCTTCGTTCTAGGTCTAAACATCTTGAACATGTACCCTAAGTTCTCAAAAGGTAGTTAAAAGGGCTTAACATACTATGGTTAAATTTACTAAGTGTAAGGATTCAAAATAAAATAAAACTTTCTTTATATATGAATAATTTTGGATTTTGGTATAATTGAATTCATGTATCATTAATTAGGCCACATGTGGATTAGTGGACCTAAGTGTATTTTAAATTGGGTTTAAATTGAAAAATTCATAACTTTTGGGATAAAGATAAAAAGGACATTTAAATTGAGATGATATAATGTAATTATAAGTTGAAGGGGGCTGAGTGTAATTTAGGGGGACAAATTGAATTACCTTTCGGCGGAAAGAAGGATCGCCAAAAGAAGGGAAAGAAAAAGAAGGAAAAGAGAAAAGAGAAGGAGAAAAGAAAAAGAAAGAATAATTAATTAATAAAATAATATTTATATTGTATATATAAGGATAGATGGAGAGGGAAAGAGAGACACGGAGGAAGAAAGAAAGAAAGAGAGAATGAGAGACACGGGAGGAAGAAAGAAAAGAGAGAAATTATATAGTGTGGTTAGTCTTTGATCATGAAAAATAGTGACATAGATCAACGGTGAGATGACGTCGGACCAAGGCAAAATTTTAGTATGATGATCATGGGAGCCAGATCTTCATATCAAAGGGCGTAAAATTCAAATTGAGGTAAATGGGGTTAGTTTGTTGGGGTTTTACTTTGGGTTTGTTGTTAATAGCTTATATAAAGTCTATTAAGACATTATTTTGAGTATTGAACTTGAAATAAAAATACATGATTTATAATGGAAATTGTAAATGGACAATTAATTTATGGTTATGTTTATATAATTTGATTTTAACAAATGCATTCGACATAATTTTTAATAATGCATATTATTGATGGTTTATAATATCATGCATATTATATTGTTTACATTAAAAGCTGTTAGCAAATGTAACTTGATATATGTTGAAACTTAAAAATTTAAAAATAGTTTTGGAAAGAAAATGATACGTTTGGGTAAGTCTTGAGCCTTTGGTGAAAGTCCGAGAAGTTGACTGAATGAAAAGTCCTAGATGGCAACTGCACTACGTTTGGGTAAGTCTTGAGCCTTTGGGTAAGTCTTGAGCCTTCGGTGAAAGTCCGAGAAGTTGACTGAATGAAAAGTCTTAGATGGCAACTGCGCTACGTTTGGGTAAGTCTTGAGCTTTCGGTGAAAGTCCGAGAAGTTGACTGACTTTTAGGTATGTCATGAGCCTTCGGTGAAAGTCCGAGAAGTTGACTGATGGTTATGTATGAGTTTGCTTTTTGAGAAAAGCTGGAGAAGTTAAAATCATTGATTTAAAAAAATTATAAATTGGATTATTGCTTTTGAGAAAAGCTAGAAAATTTGAGAAATTATTGGATAATTGCTTTTGAGAAAATTTAGGAATTTGAGAACTTGTTGATTTGAGAAATCATAGATTGAAAAATCAAAAGTATATTTTAATATGGATGAAAACATATTTTATTGCATCATGTTTTCATTATATGATTATGTATCATGGTTTTGGCTTAAAACATCAAGGCCATTGTTAAATCTTTTCAAGGTAACTCACCTTTACTATAAAATGAATTTCAGGTACCGAGGAAGACATGATGATGCCAATTATATATTTCACTTTGAAAATACATGTTGACATGTATTTTGGAAATTGTAATATTATTTTGACTTTGTGTGGATATTGTCTTTGGGATATCAT
>BRYF01000019.1:1010000-1012500 GCA_030159135.1 Actinidia polygama
GTTCGAAGTACTTTGATTTCAAGTAGATCGTTGGATCCTGGGAGACATATGCAGATCAACTCGTAACACCGGAGCGAGGGCAAATTTTGTCTTAAGGAGATTGTGTCAAACACAAGCCTCGATCAGTGATTATTCAGATTATACATCTGAAATCTGTAAGTTTTAAATTTGCTGTTACAGATATACAGTTTGTTGTTTACGAATTCATTGTGTTAACAGATTGTTATTTGGTTACGTATTTAACAGATTATTTTCCTACAGGTAGGAAGGTATCCCTCTTGAGAGGTGGTAAGAAGGTATGCACTCGATTTTGTATATCATCCTTTCATAGAGTACTCCCTTCACCTTAGTAGTTACATAACAATTTGTTTTTATACATTCTGAATGTTTCAATGGACACAACTATCGTAGTTTTCTACTACGTGTAATTCATTACTTTTCCCTTTTACCGAAGTCTCATGATGATTTTTAGTTATCTAATGACTTGTTCTGTTCTGAATCAATTCATTGGCTTTTATTGTAAATCGCTATTATAGTATTTGGCATCTGTTTGATAGTTAGCTTATGGATTAATATAACAAACAACTTTTGGAATCTTCTATAAATAAGATTAGGCCAGTTTAACAAAAAAAATACTAGGTAGCCATTTTGGTAAAGATTTTACAAACACTATTGCTAGAGTATTTTGATTAACAAAAAAAATACTAGGTACCTGATTGAATTGATTAAAGTTTTATCATACTCTTGGGATCTTGAAGTGTGTTAATTTTGCAATCCTGTTGAAATTGAGATGTGTGTAAATATTAGTTTCTAATTTTTTTTTGGCACATATAACCATATTTTGAGTTGGCTCATTTTGAAAATGTAACATTTTTTTTCGTGGCCGAAAGATAAATGTTTTACATCTCAAAATATACAATGGAGTGATCTACATTACTAGATGAATATGGTTACTATCCTCTTATATTCAGATTTATACTTGGTTATTGATGGTTATGAATAAATACAAGTAAATACCAAAATTTGTACCCATCTAATTTAAACCAAAAGGGTGCGACTCTTGGGTTTAAGGAAACGGTTGAATTCCCATTTTATTACGTTTGTAATTGCATTTAATTTAATTTGTGCATTGCATGGATGCGATTAAATTTTAATATTTTACTTTTGCATCATATTGCTAATGCATGAGACTCACATTGCTTGACTGCTTGGTGGATTTTATGGGTTGACTGTTTGAATCTCAACTGTGTAACGAATGAGTAGATTTACTCGATGCACTGAATGAAATCAATTCCCTATATGGACCTGGGTGTTGAGGATTTTTTTTTTCTTTCAAACCAGTGGGCCAATGACTATTTGTAACCGTTATCTTATAAATTAACACATCTTATGCAACTCTTGGTTACAGATGCTATGGCTGTTGGGACAGCCGTTGCGCTGCCATTTTGCTATGTTAAGGGTTCAGTCCCTTCAGTTTTATCACTAGTGTCAATTATAATTGATTTTAAGGCAATTTTTTATTTATTTGGGAAAAAGAAAATTGTTGTACCCTTCAAACTAAAAGGCAAAGATGAACCGGCACAATAAATTGCAGAAAGTGGCAATGGTCATGGGATAATTTTGAAGCCACATTACTAGCCGCATAGCAATAAGCCAGTACTAAATGGAATTGGTGCGGTTGCGGCCCTTCGTATTGCACTGTGGGTACAACACATCAATTGGAAGGCTAAAGTTGGCCTACTATATTTATAGGAAAAATCCCAAGGTTGTGTGAGTTTTATGAAGAAGAGCCTACAAGGATTAAATATGTTGCGGCTGCGGCACTTCGTATTGCTGTGGCAACACATCAATTGGAAGGAAAAAGTTGGCCTACTATATTTATAGGAAAAATCCCAAGGTTGTGTGAGTTTTATGAAGAAGAGCCTACAAGGATTAAATACTTATTTCCTAAAAGTTTCATGTATACTTCTAATTTCATTGAATGATTTATTTTATATGCTATAGTGGGTATTCAATTATTTAGAAAGAATAAAAAGGCGTCATGCCTAATTGGACTCTAAGCATAAACAACCATAGTTAAAGTGTGAAGATTTATCACTCGTGGGGGAAACAATATAAAATTCTGGCAAAAGAGAAAAATTTATAACTCTTGGTAGGATTTTATCTCATGAAATTGAAGAGATAATTTTCCACTGAGCTAACCTCTTATAACAAAGAGATGGCACGTTCTTGTGCCCAATATATTCTTAAAACTCACTACGATCTGGATAATACACAAATTTGAAATTTTAGATATATATGAGAATATTATCATAGAGTTAAGAAATGCATATTCTTTTGAGAAATGTATTCCCCTACAAAGGTGTACAAGAAACGAATTCATTAAAGAGGTCTAACAAAGAGATAGATGAATCAAACGCATTACCAAAGAAAAAATGATAAGATGAAATAAAAGAACAAAAGTTACTAAGTTTTCTAATCTAGATTTTATAACTTTTTT
>BRYF01000019.1:1017500-1022500 GCA_030159135.1 Actinidia polygama
TGTAATCTGCAACTACAATGTGGAGGTTGGTTGTCCAAGTGCCCAACTCACTTTTATACCAAGTGATTTTGTCCAAACTCCACTCAAACTTCCTAGTATTTTATTTACAAGAGGAAACACTCAAACTCTCAAGTGTTTGGCTTTTTACAAAGGAAATACTCAAAAACTCTCACCAAGTGTTTTTGTCTAAGCTACACTCAAAACTTACAAGGATGGGTAGATGAAGGTGTTACAAGATGAAAACTAACTCTCTCAATAGAGTAGATATGAATGGAATCTCACAATCAATGCTAACAAAAGGAGACAAAAAGAATGTTCAAGAAATCTTGACTTTGAAGCTTGTAGGATGATCAATCAATTTGCTTAGGATGATTTTCTTGTATATAAATGCCATTGAAGACTTGTATTTAATAGCTTGAATGAATAGTGTACTGTTGGTGGTAGTTGGGAAGCCTTTAATACTATACCAGACGACTCTGCGTTTGAAAATAGTTCCTTTGGGTGTTGACACTTTGAATGTGTCGACACTTTGTTTTACAGGTGTCGACACTTCAAGCCTTCAGTTCTTAGCTAAAACTGTCTCCAGGTGCTGATCTAGGTGTCGACACTTTATTCTCATAAACTCTTTCTTTGGCTACTGACTTTTGGTGCTGACATTGGTGTCGACACTACCCTTTTTGATTTTAGCCACTGACATTTGGTGCTGATGTTGGTGTCGACACTTCCCTTCTCAAATTTTTGATTTTAGCCACTGATATTTGGTGCTGACATTGGTGTCGACACTGCTGCCTCTGGAATTTTGAGTTTGGCTACTGACATTTGGTGTTGATACTGGTGTCGACACTTCTTCCCTTAGAATTCTGAGTTTGGCTACTGATATTTGGTGTCGATACTGGTGTTGACACTTCTTTCCTCAGAATTCTGGGTTTGGCTACTGACATTTGGTGTCGATACTTGTGTCGACACTTTTTCCCTCAGAGTTCTGGGTATGGCTAGTGACATTTGGTGTCGACACATCTATACCAAGTGTCGACACTTCTTACCAGAATGTGTTCCATCATCTTTTTGGCCATTTTAGCATTGAGTCGACTTTCTTTCTTCACGATATCTTTCCCTTGGGTGCATATGGTCCTTATTAACTATGATCTATTTAGATTTCATGAATTAATTGAGACTTTCAATAGATTTAACAATATAGCTTCTGGGTTTGAGGTGTCGACACCACAAAACTGGATGTCGACACCACAAAACTTCACGATGTCTTGTGGATTTCTTTTGATCAAATGAGTTATAGAACTCGATGTTTATAGGCTGCACATTTTAACAAACATATTAACTACTAATAAGTTGTTTTGTTATCATCAAAATTGAGGCTTGATTCAATAATCTCCCCTTTTTTATGAAGACAAAACTTTCAACATATGAATGATAACCGTTTAAGCGCGAAAGATCCTTGTATGAGAATTCAAACGATTTTAAAAACAAGAGCGTATTGCTCCCCCTTTCTTTTATAATTTATGCATATATATTCATAATAACCATTTGAGCTGTTATGGATCAAGTCATGCGTTTATCATATCATTCTATGTTCAAATCATGCATTCATTCTATGTTCTTTCTCTCCCTTTTGTCAATCGATCAAAAAGGATGTGTCAATTGAATCAAATATGGTGCATAATCATGAAGCAAATTATAACTTGATGATGCTAAGAACCCATACCATAAGGATCCAAATGTAAGGTAATAATCTAGACAATTTGTCACAAAATAACATCATTATCCAAATCATCATCCAATCCATAAAACCTAAAACCATAATTCAAAAGAAAACATAGAAACACTGTCAAAACAGAGATAAAAGCGAGTAACACAATGTTTGAACCATTCAAGGCGAGGGAGTAGGTTTTGGTGAAGATTCATGAATGGGAGTAGATGGTGATGGAGAGGGTGAAGGTGACAATTCGAGAGCCATTTCCGCGGTGTTCTTGAATTTCGACCTAACTTCCCAACTTTGTGTTCCATATCTTTGACTTGAAGTGCGAGGTATAATAGGAGTGGCATCAGATTCGTTTTGTGAAGAGTCTCCAAGTTTGGCATAGTCGCTTTCATTTCCCTTGTCTTCCTCTTCCTTCTCATCCTCCTCTTGCTCTTCTTCCTTTTCTCCTCCTTCTCCCCCTTCTTCTCTTCCTCCTTCTTCTTCCTCCTCTTCCTCATTTTCCTCTTTTTCTTCTTCACTTTCACTATCCTCCATGGGAGCTTTTCCTTTTCTCACTTCATTTGATAGAGTTCTTAATTTCTTTTCAACAACTACTAGTCAAAAGGCCATATTGTCAATCTTGGTTTGTAATAAATTCATTGACCCAGAGATTTGACCCATAAATGCTGGCACATCGACTTCGAATCCCTCTACCTCAACCCATTCACTTTCCACTGGTTCTTTTCCTTTTGAGCTACCCTTTTTTTTCATTTTCTTCGACTGTTTAAGAGTCCATTGATTTCTTATTAGTTTATATCTCATTTTTCTCAAGGTTTTTCTGTTATATTCGTCACTTACTGCTTTTGGGATTCTCATTGTTTCATCATCCAAATCTACTTGAAAAAGTTTGAATATTCTTGTTAGTAGCATTTCATAGGGCAAACTAATCTTCTTGATTGTGTCCTTAAACATCTGGTCTAATATAAATAAAACCAAATTAATTTTTGAGTTTGTTACGTAAGCCCACAAAAAAAATAGTTCCCTGTCAGAAACATACTCAAATTTTCTAGTCTTGGGGATCAAAATTGTGAAATGAAATGATGCACTAGTCTTAACTCTAGGGGTAATGTGTTTGCTTTGGTTTGGGCGGCTAAATTCACATTCTCACCATAGATGGCATTCAACTGATATTTTTGTTTTATGCTTTGTCTATCTATTTCATTTTCGGACTTTATCCCCAAATTTTTTTGAATTACCAATTGATCCAATGTTATTGATACACCCTTAACGTAGCTTTTGATGTCATTGCTGTGAAGCTCTCTCGTGGCATAGGCATAAAAATAAGCAACTAATTCTGGATATACATCATCTCTAGTTAGTGTCATGGGCATCCATCTTAAATCGTCCATTTTTGAACTAAAATCGAAATTATGTGCATCAAAGAAATCATAGTCTATCTAACGACCATTTATCACTTTTCTAAGCGAGAAATCTAAATTGTACCTTTCTAAGTCCCTATCTTCAAGAAAATAGAGCGGGTCGCGCTCTTGATTTGCAGTTGATGATGACTCCCCCTTCTGCTTCTTTCTTTTTTCCTTACCCGTATCCCCCATAGCCTTCCTCTTTTGTCCCTTGGTTGCTTCGGGTGTCGACACCACCAGAGCCCAGCTTTGTTTCTTCTTCCTTGAGGTTCTTGTCAATTCGGGAACCATTTTGAATGGTGAAGATGGATGGAGATTGAGAGGTTGAACAATTTTTGGGTTTATAAGGGTGGATTGACGGTTTTGAGAGAGAGAATCGAGCGTTGTGGATTTGACACATGAGGAGTGGAAGGAGTTTTAGAGAGAGAGAGAGAGAGAGAGTGAGGGAGGGATGGAGTTTGATGGTCGCGTGAAATGTCTGATTAGGGCTCAGTTCCTTTTTATACTTCCGACTAAGGTGTCGATACATGGTTTTAGGGTGTTGACACTTGAAAAATTATAGGAGTCGATACATGTCTTGAGTAAGTGTCAACACATGTTCTCTAAAAATGTTCAAACTTCAACCTTCTATTCAAGTGTGTCGACACTTGATTTTTAAGGTGTCAACACTTGATACTGTGCCTTAAAAAAAATTATGTGTGTCAACACATAGACTTTCTGGTGTCGACACTTTTGGCTTTCTGTAAAACAGCTATAGTTAGGTGTCGACACATGGAATAAAGGTGTCGACACTTTAGACTGCAGAGTTTATTTTGTGTCTAGTGTCGGTTGTGGATCTTGCTTAGATTATATCACATTTTAGGCGTGTTTCATGGATAATTTTTCATCTCATCGGATTGCTCATTCCTAATTCTCTCCTAATCATGCAAAATCGATCTTCGCTTAAAGGTTTTGTGAAGATGTTCGCAAGTTGTTTTTCTGTTTTAACAAAATCAAGTTCAATGTCCCCCTTTTGCACATGGTCCCGTATAAAGTGATATCTAATATCAATATGCTTGGTACGAGAGTGTTGAATGGGATTTTTAGTCAAATTAATTGCACTTGTATTATCGCATTTTATGGGAATGTGATCTAATAAGATTCCATAATCCTCTAGTTGATGCTTCATCCATAACACTTGTGCACAGCAACTACTGGCTGCAACATACTCAGCCTCCACCGTGGACAATGCTACGGAATTTTGCTTCCTGTAACACCAAGACACAATCATGTTGCCTAAGAGTTGACATGAGCCCCTTATGCCTTTTCTATCAATTCTACTTCTCGCATAGTCGTCATCGGTGTAGGCAATAAGATCAAATGATGTGTCCTTGGGATACCATAGACCTAGGTTAGGTGTTTGTTTAAGGTATCGAAAAATTCTTTTTACCGCAATTACGTGTGATTCTTTAGGATTTGATTGAAATCTAGCACATAAGCACACACTAAACATAATATCGGGTCTGCTCGTAGTTAAATATAACAAAGATCCTATCATGCTTCTATAAAGTTTAAGATCAACCAATCTACCTCCTTCATCGCTATCCAAATTTGTTGAAGTAGTCATTGGAGTACTTGTTGGCTTTGCATCTTCCATGCCAAACTTTTTGATCAATTCTTTGATGTACTTGGCTTGGTTGATAAAAATCCCTTCCTTTGATTGCTTTATTTGAAGACCAAGAAAGTAGTTGAGTTCTCCCATCATGCTCATTTTAAATTCACCCTGCATACACTTTGCAAATTCTTTGCAAAGAGATTCTTTAATAGCATCAAAAATAATATCATCAACATAAATTTGTACTAGGAGTATGTCATTGTTTTTAATTTTTATAAAAAGAGTAGTG
>BRYF01000019.1:1035000-1037500 GCA_030159135.1 Actinidia polygama
TAGAGGAAAGAGAAAATTTAGGATTTATTTTAAAAATAGAGTTAAAAATGAAAGTTTTGAATTGGAACAATTCAACACTCTAAAAACACTTTTTAATGGAAACGGGTTGGATATGCTCTTAGCTTACTTTAGATTAAATTTTGGTAAAAAATTATGTTTACTTGTAAATAATGTTTTCATTATGTTTCAATTAGTTAATTACCAAAACATACTTTTTCAAAAATTCAAATTATATGTTTAATTTTTTACATTAAACTTCTCATTTTAGAATTATTATTCAACTTGGGCAAGTAAAAAGTGAACTTTAATAGTTTTTGATTTCATCAATCAATATCACTGACCTCACGTGGCTCGTGTTTGTATAGTATTTTTTTTTAAAATTTTTCATTTTCAATAAACTTTTGTCATTGTTTGGTCATAATACATTTTTTTTCAATTAGTTTTGAATAGAAGAGTTCAAAAAGTAATATATGGAATTCCTCCAGTCTTCAATATCTGTGGACATAGTTTAATAAACCATGTGTGTTTATTCTTAGGGTTCTGGTATAAGAACACTTGATGAAATTCAAATTGATAATTCCAATAAGTATAATTATAGGAATTATCTCCCATCTTAACAGTTTTACCTGTGGTTAAATCAAAACCCCATGATCCTGGTTTAACCAGTTTTTTGATTATAACTTTGCTATATACAATAGCACTGGAATTATCATTAGGATTTTCTCTAGTATGATTAATATTCATACTGTCAGACATCTGAAGTATAACTTCAAAATACTCTCTTGGTTTACCATATAAGGTAGGAGCTTGATAAGGAGAAAAATACTCCTTTCTTATCCTTAAAGGATCATCTAGAAGATTATAATCTTCTTGCTCTATGTAGAAAATATGAAGAGATACTTCCTTTAGGATATAATCGGTCATATCATCTTTGGCTACTATATTAGCCATTGTCTCCTGACTCTGATTTACAGATTGCGATGATGATCCAATATATCTCCTTCTATTATTCACCATAGTGAATCCATTCACATCAATATAACTGTTGGTAGCTGGAGAATATAATCTCCCACGACCCCTTCCTCTTTGGGATCCTCTTCCTCTATTAGAGGAGGCCATCTGCAAGACAGATAAAGGATCATTTCTTTTAAGCATTAATAGCATATAGGCGAGCTAATTGATCTTTAAGGTCTTTTATTTGTGATCTAATAGAACACATTTTTTCAAAATCTTGAATAAATTGAGAATCAGAAAAGCAACTATCATTGATATCTGTGTTGCTCCATACAAGAAATTTTCCTTCTAAAGATTTAATCTTATTCATGATCTTCATAATTTTCTTTCTTTCAATTTCACTTATCATAAAAAGAAAATTAAGATTGTTTAACAATCACATGGTATTTATAAGGAGCAGAATATATATATATATATATATATATATATATATATATATTTCAAAAACGACCAATAAGCAAATAAAAGGGTCATTATTTGTTGTTGTTTTTCTCCAATCTTTTTAATCCAATTCAAGATGTATCGGAAAAAAATATTAACTTTAAAATTAATAAAAAAATCACTAAACAATAAAAAAAATTATTGATAAGCATGAATGGCCTACGTCTACCTTTGATGTCTCTAAGCCTCCTCAACTCCATTATTGGAATTAGAAGACAAAATGAAAACAGATAACTATTGTCATGCATGATGTAACCACGAAATTCTATGGATTTGGATTCCCGTAGTTTCATTGTTATGATCTTTTCATCCATTCATCTTTATGATATAAACCATTAATGTATAGAGTCCGTAAAGTATATGACTTACGTAAAAAATTAAGTCGATCAGACATTAATAACGCCAAATAATTAATGTCATTTGTCTTATAGTATACAAATCATATTTGTCGCTAATTATTTTCAAATAAATGTGTTTAGATCAAGTAATTATTAATGTTCGACCAATTTGATTTTTTTATAGATAATAAACTCAATAAACTTTACAATATTAACATTTTAGATAATTAAAATGAACATACAGCCGGGGGTCCATTTTAAGGGCTCTACATGGTTGCTGTGTAGGATCCATATTGGAAGTTTCAAACTTGAAGGGGATTCAAATCCTCTCCATTCCATTACCTAGAAAGTTGATATAGATCAGGCCATCTCATCGGTTTTTAGTAACCAATCAAACTTATATCATTTTGATTTTATTAACTATTTATTTTTAAAAAAAAACAAACTTAAAGAAGATGATGTCAGTGTTAGTTTTGATTCCAATTGTTAGTTTTTTTATTAAAATAATTGATTTAAAAAAATTAATTAAAATCCTTCTTGATTCCATCATCATCCATATTAGTTTGGACTCCATCTGTTAGTTGTTGTTTTTTTGGTATTAAAATCACTGAAAATCATTGATTAACAAAATTAATTAAAACAAACACAAATAATCTCTTAGTTTTTTGTTTTAAAAAATAAATAATTTTAATTAATGGAATCAAAAC
>BRYF01000019.1:1040000-1050000 GCA_030159135.1 Actinidia polygama
TAGCAGAACAAATCATAATCATGAACGAAAACAATGCCCTTCTTATTCAGCACCTCACAGCAAACAACCCGCCACCTCCTCCAATACTGGTTTTGGATATTCAATCATCTCGCCGCTCTCATCATTCGGACAAAGATTCTCAGAATAATCAAAGTACTGGCCGAGAGCGAGGTCGGCGACGTCGATCACCAAGCCCTAGACCCAGGCGAGAAAGAAGCTTAGTTTCGTCGAAATCCTGGTCATCCAGCAAAACTCTTGAAATAAAGGGAAGAGAAGTCAGAAGGAGAGGAAGATCTCCCCGCTGAGACAACCAGGTGCCCAGATGCGGAGATAGATCCACCACTTAGAGGATTAGGGATCTTAACGCCCGTATTGACGCCATTAACACAAGAGCAAGTGCGCCGGTGACCGTAGATGCTTTAATTAAACAAATCGAACCTCCGTTCATAAAGAGGGTGATGAGGACCACGGTCTCCTTCAAATTTAAAGCTACATACTCAGCTCGAGATGTATGAAGGAAAGACAGATCCTATGGACCATCTAGATTTATACAAAAGCTTGATGTTACTCTAGGGATATTCTAATGAAGTAATGTGTAAGGCCTTCTCTGCAACCCTAAAGGGGCCAGCGAGATCATGGTTCAGGAAACTGTCTCCAGGAACCATTGACTTGTTTGACGACCTGAGCAGGATTTTTGTCGCCGACTTCATGATCTGCCGAGTCAGACAGAAAATTGCCTCTCACCTCTTTACCATCCACCAGAAGGAGACCGAAAGCTTAAAGGACTATGTAAAGCGGTTCAACCAGGCCATCTTGGAGATGGAGGATTCTAGTGACAAAGTGGTGATCATGGCGATAATGGAGGGACTCCGTTCGAGCCCATTTTTTGATTCCCTATCAAAGAACGTCCCTGAAATCTTGTTGACTCTCCATGGCAAAGTTGACAAGTATATTGCCGTGGAGGAGTTGTTCGAGGCAAGACGAAGGAGGTGAGGAAGGGATGACAAGAGAAAGGATCCTGACACTAGAAGAGCGGACTACAGGGATGAGGCGAGAAACAAAAGGCTAGATTGAGATTCGAGGCAACAAACCAATGATAGGCGTCCTCGTAGTCTACCTCATCGTCCAGAATTGATATTGCCCCCTCTCAATGCTCCCATCGCCCAAGTACTCACGGAGATCAAACACGAGGAATTCGTCAAATGGCTTGAAAAAATTAAAACTGATCCCTGGAAGAGAAACAGAAACAAGTACTGTGAGTTCCACCGAGACCATGGACATAACATCGAAGATTGTTTTCAATTGAAGGAACAGATATCCAACCTTATCAAGAAAGGGTATCTGAGAAAATAAGTTGTAGAGCGTCCGCCTCCTGACTCGCCAAGAAGGAGATATGGCGACAACAAGCCAACCACAGGGGACATACAGGTGATCTACGGAGGGTTTGGATCAGGAGGATGTTCGAGCTTGTCTCAAAAAAGACACGCCAGAAGTGCTAGTGGACGAGCAGAGAAAGAAGTTTATAACCTCTCCTCGCCTGCAGCTATAGCCCACTTGCCCATTACCTTTACCAATGACGACCTGAGAGGCTTACACCTCCCTCACGACGACGCCTTGGTCATCTCAGCCGTCATCGCCAATTTCAATATACAAAGGATACTGGTTGACAATGGGAGTTCGGCAGATATCTTGTTCGTCTCGGGATTTGACAAGATGAAGATTGGATTGGATAAGCTTCATCATTTCCACCCCCCTCTGATCGGATTTGGAGAAAATACTACCCACCCACTAGGATGGATCAAGTTGTTAGTGACTTAGGGAACGAAGCCTCACCAGACCACTGTTTGGCAAGATTTTATTGTGGTAAATTGCCCTTCGCCCTATAATGCAATCCTGGGTCGCTCGACTCTAGGAGGAACCAGAGCCATCACTTCGACCTATCACCTGAAGATGAAATTCCCTATTTCAATAGGGATAGGCGAGGTGAAGGGTGATCAGAAAGTGGCTAGGCAGTGTAATATCCCGACTCGCGAAAACAAATATTAAATTAATAATCGAATTAATTTTATTTAATTTTAAATACAACTAATATTTTTTGCAGTAAATTATAAAATTATGGAGAAAACGAAATATGATAATGCGACACGTTGTGGACACATGGGTGTGCGCATGAGAGACGCGGAGACACGTGTCACCACGCATGTGTATGTGAAGGTTGTAGGTGGCGCATGCATTAGTGTGCATATGAATGCATGTGAGTGTTAAGGAGAGGTGTGTGTGTGCACATGCATGGCTGTCTCCGTGTGTGTGTGCATGCGTGGGACAAATGTGCAAACTAAAAATAATAAAAAAAGAAAAAACACTCCCTTAAATGAAGCATGGCAGCTTTAGCTTCAGCTTCACAAATAGAAAAAAAAACAAGCAGAGACGTAGAAGAAAGAAATAGAAAGAAAAAAGAAAGAAAGAAAGAAAATAAGAGAAAATAGAGAGATACGGAGAAAGAAATAGAAAGTTCAGAGAGAAAGAGTGCTCAGAGAAATTCAATTGAGGTAAAATTCAAATTCCTTTTAATTTATTAAGTTTTATTTCATTTTAAATCTTCAACATAGTGTTTATCATCTCTAAACCCTTCAAACACCCCAAAATTATCGCATCTATACGTACTGTTAAAACCAAAAATTCGAATACTCGGAATCATATTTTATCACTAGAACAACCATCGTATTTTAATCATAACGTTCCCATATGATGTCCAAATTACTCACTTTAAGTTGAGTTATAAAGATATTAAAATTATATACAACTTTTATTAAGGTCATTAGTTCAAATTCAGAATCTAAACAGTCTAAAATTGACCTTAAATATGAGTTCCGAAATTAAAAAAAAATAGTTTGAACATAAATTTTGAAAATTTTATAAAACTAGTTACATATGTTATAAAAATCTAAAATTTTTATATTTTATACATTTATATGTCTAAGTGTTAATTATTTAATTTTATAAATTTATGAAATGTTTTTAATGGCAAAATTATTTATAAACTGAACTTCTGTCAGTAAAACTTATGTGCAAAAACTGCAAATGTTTCACGAATTTGAAAAAATAGTTATAAATCTTAGAAATTCATCATATTTTTTTACTGTAGATGCATATATGTGTCTAGTATATTATGTAAAATTTTAGGAGTCAAATTAACTCTGAATAGTTTTATACAAATAATATACCGACTTATTTTTTAAATAATTAAGTGCAGGAAAGTCTGTAGGAAATTACTTTGAGTTATTAATAATTTCTAATTTAGAAAATTATAAAATTTTAGTATATTCATAGCCACGAGAATATTAAATCTAACGGTTTGAATAGTAAACATAGGACCCGAAGTCGAGGAGCCGTAGCTTACGAGCGTAGGAAAATTTGGAAATCCGTTTTCGGTGAGTCTATATATGTCTTGTTTACTTGAATTTTAAAATCAAAGCATGCCTTGTTTGATTTATCAAAATGTTAAATATATTATTTTGTTCCATATGAATACAGTTATGAATAAATGTATGCTGTACTTTGACATGCCATGATTATGAGAAAGATGAATTGTTTAGAAATTATAATTTTAATGACACATAGTTCGTATGTTACCCCGACGTTAGGGAAACATAATATAGTGGGTGAAGTAATAAGGGTGGGATCATAACCAGATTATCATGGGTGATATCACGCCATATGGTGGTTGTCGCTTCCTGAGGAACTGGTGGTTGTCGAACATATGGTGTCTATATAAAAATACTTGATATGAAATCAAGAAAAATTGGCCTAGATGAGTCGAGGTTGTGAAAAACTATTTCATGATTAAATGAATTCATTGACTTGTAATTTCATGGTTGTTAGTAAATTTGACATATATTGACTCACACAAACTTAGTGCTTAAGATATCGTCGTACGTACAATTACAGAAAATCAAGACATTAAGGAGCACAAGTGATAGAGGCGATTGAGCCTATTTTGTCAAATACAAGTATGTAATAAATTAGTTGTATTTTTGTTAAATGGTTAGGCTGAACTTCTGGCCAAAATAGTGGTTGTAAAATACTTATGTTTATAAAATATCTTTGCACTTGCAGCTCTGATTATTTTTATAATGCTTTCGCAAAATTTGATTATATATGAATCCTTAAACTAGTTAATTGGTAGGCCTTGGTGAGTAATCTCATTGGCCGGTTATGACCCATATATATTAATATCTTGGGTGGGCCCATACATGTAAAGTAGGATAAATTGGGTTGGGTCGTGACAAGCAATTCTTCATCTCACCCATGAAGAGTGAATCTCCTCCCAACTCCAACGGCCAATAGCAATTATAGATTGCCATTGCCGATGCCGAGTTAGGGGCATTAAAAGACGAGATGGAAGAAATCACCCTAGTGGACTCTAGAGAGTCAGAAAACACCAAACCTTTGGAAGAAGTTACTCCAGTCTCTATTCATCCCGACTACCCTGATCGCCATGTTATGATTGGGACAGAACTAACTAAAGAATTACGAAATGCTCCTGTGGAATTTTTGAAGAAGAACTATGACGTCTTTGCATGGTCGTAGGGTGAAGTGGCTAAGCTAACCCTAACTATTCTCTAGTTTTCCAGAAAAGAAGAAAGTTCGCCCCTAAACGATTAAAAATCATAGAAGAAGAAGTGGTTAAGCTCATCAAGGCCAATGTCATTAGAGAATCTCACTACCCAGATTGGCTCGCCAACTTGTCGTCGCCTCAAAGAAGGGGAGAAATAGAGAGTATGTGTTGACTTCACCGACATCAACAAGGCGAATTCAAAAGATAGTTTTCCTTTGCCAAAGATTGACCTTATAGTTGACGCCACCTCCAAATATGAACTTCTCAGTTTTATGGACACCTTCTCTAGATATCACCAAATCAAGATGCATCCGCCCGACATGGAAAAGACTTCATTTATTATTGAGAGAGCGCTATACTGCTACAAGGTCATGCATTTTGGTCTAAAAAATGCGGGGGCGATATACCAGAGATTGGTAAACAAAATATTCAAAGAACTGATTGGAAAGACTATGGAGGTTTACATAGATGATATGCTCATCAAAAACATCAAAGCTGCTGATCACATCGCCTATTTAGAATAGGCATTCGGCGTCCTGCGGAAGCATCGAATGATATTAAATCCCTCCCAATGTATTTTTGTTTCCTCGGGTAAGTTCCCCGGGTTTTTGGTAACCAAGCGAGGGATCGAAGCCAACCCATATCAGATTCAAGCCCTACTTGTGATGAGCTCGCCTAGGAACATCCATGAGGTACAACAGTTGACTGGGCGAGTAGCCGCCCTTAACAAATTCATCTCTAGATCAGCTGACAAATGTCTCCCATTCTTCAAGATCCTGAGAAAAAATCAAACTTTCCAGTAGAATGAAGAATCCAAGGTAGCATTTCAACAGCTAAAGAAGTATCTCGGCTCGCCACCCTTACTTACGGTTCCTGCCATGGGTGAAGAACTCATCGTATACTTGCCCATATCGCCAACCGCAGTAAGTGCAGTGCTTATCCGAGAAGAGGACAAAATCCAAAAACTAATATATTATGTTAGCAAAGTCCTCTTGGGAGACGAGACCAGATACTTGAAAATCGAGAAACTTGCCTATGCCCTTGTTATTGCCGCCAAAAAGCTTTGCCACTATTTTCAGGCGCATCCTACTGCTGTGTTGACTAACGCACCCTTAAAGTAAATTCTCCAGCGACCTGACACCTCGGGAAGGCTTCTTAAATGGTCCATAGAGCTGAGCGAGTTCACATTGATTGCAGGCCAAGAATGGCGATTAAAGCTCAAGTCTTGGCTGATTTTGTGGTTGAATTCCATATGATGTCGCCCTGGAACCTGAGAAAAATATACTCGAGGTGGAAACTCTAGAGCAACAAATTTCAAATGATGACCTCGCTATATGGAAATTATTCGTAGACGGATCATCAAACCAGTAGGGCTGTGGTGCAGGGCTGGTTCTTCAAATGCCTTCAAGAGAGCAGATGGAGTACGCCATCCGTATAGGATTTAAAGCCACTAACGAGGCTGAGTATGAAACTTTTCTTGCCGGACTGAGAGTTACAATGGAACTGGGAGTAGATTCCTTAGACGCCTTCAGTGATTCTCAGTTGGTGGTCAGTCAAGTCCAAGAAGACTACCTCACCAAAGATACAAGGATGACCATGTCCAAAATTATCAAAGATTTTAGTATTTTCCAAATTCCCAGAGAGAAGAATAAGAAGGTTGATGTCTTGGCTAACCTCACCTAAGCCTTTGATTTCATCTCAAATACGAGTATACCTCCAGAATTCTTAACAAATCCAAGTATTGAGGTTGCCAAATCAGTCTATCAGGAAGAAGCAGGCCTGACGTGGATGGACAACATTATCGCATATCTCCAGAATGGCACACTACCACCAGACAAGCTCCAAGCTCGCCGGATCCAATACAGATTTGCAAAGTTTTGCATTCTCCTCGGAATATTGTATAAAAGATCTTTTCCAGGCCCTCTCCTAAGATGTTTCCGACCTGAAGAAAGGCAGTATGTGCTAAGGGAAATTCATGAAGATATCTATGAAAATCATTCGGGGGCGAGGTCACTAGTGAGAAAAGCAATTCGCCAAGGTTATTTTTGGCCATGAATGGAACAGGATGAGGCGACATACACAAAAAATGTGACAAATGCCAACGGTTTGCTTCAGTTAGTCATCTCCCTCATACCGAGATGGTCCCAATGACCAACACATGGCCATTCGCTCAATAGGGGATGGACATACTCAGGCCTCTACCTCAAGCTCTATTGCAAAGAAAGTTTTTGATCATCGCCATTAATTACTTAACAAAATGGATAAAAGCGAAGCCTTTTGCCAAGATCACTGAAAGAAATTCAAGAAATTATGCTCAGACCTCGCCATTGCCCATCACACAAACTGTTTAGTTCGAGTCGAACCACTTCGTAATCTTCCCATAGGATATTTGATACCATCACCCACTCATTCTCGTCTGGTAGACTACCTAGATTTCCTTTGGTTGACGTCCGACTTATACTCATGGAGCAACACGAACAAAATATCCCGGAAAATGTTCCGGCGGATGCACATAATGGCCAATATAAACTTTTGGGATACGTCTTTGGAGGGGCACTAAACGGGCAACATGGGGTTGATAGGAGAGTAAAAGACCAAGAAAGGGCCAACATTGTTGGCGAAGTTAAGGACCAGATACGCACAATCAGAGACTACATGAACCCTATACAGCAAACACCCACCTCAGCAATAGTACTTCTCGCGCACCACACTACTTTGAATCTTAAATCGAAAATGCTACAAACCTTTTCACAAATTCAAGGTTATGACTTAAAAAAGATTTTGAGGACGCATGCTCTATATTTCAAGATAACTGATGTCCTCGGGAAGTCTTACTAAAACTCTTTCCTTTTACTCTAAAAGACAAGGCCAAACTTTGGTTTATGTTACTAAGGCCGAGGTCCATTCATTCGTGGAGCACACTGGAAGGGAAATTACTGAAACAGTTCTTACTTGAGAATCGCACAGAGGCATTACGACGTGCTATATCTCAATTTGCAATAGCTAGAGGCAAGAGTCTATTCCAAGCTTGGGAGAGATTTAAGGACATACTAGTTGCATGTCCATATCATAATTTTTCACCATGGCACATTATTAATATTTTTTATTCTTCATTGTCCTCACAAATTAAGATGTTCATTGAGTCCATGTGTGCAGGAACGTATCCAGACAAGACAACCGAACAAGCCTTTGAATACTTTGACTATTTTGCTAATTTGACTAGTGATTGGGCCTGTATGGGAACTCAAAATAATGTGACTAAACCTTTCACTTCCATGCCCACACAATACGTAGGCACAAAATATCAGTTGGTGGCAGAAGATAATATTAATGCTAAGCTCACAAAACTCACAAAGCAAGTGAACTTTGGCATTTGCTAAGGCCACCACAGTTGGACCAAAAGAGACCTCAACAATTTGAAGGATCTCGTCGAGGTGTTCACTAAAGGAACACAAATTGATATTAAACGCGACCAAGTGTGCTTTTAGCGTTAGCTTAGGAAAATTCCTAGGACACTTGGTTACTCGGTAAGAGATCGAGGCAAATCTGGTGGACTACGAAGGAGGTTCAAAAACAAACTACAATGGCGATAGCACGTAAGAAATTCATCAGTGAGTCCTCTGACAAATGTCGTCTAACTACTTTGCAAAAATACAAAATTTATATGGAATAACGAATGCGAAGTCGCACTCCAACAATTCAAAAAATACTTAATCGAATCACCACTTTTTTCCACTCCGAATGTCGTTTACGAATTTCCAAACTAGGTACCTACTGTTGAAAAAAGTAGTGTTGTCTCTGTTTTTAACCTTGCAGAAACTCATGCACTATTGCCAAGCATATTCCATCACAGTGTACAGTGAGTTTCTATTCAATTTTTTTTTTAACCAAAATGAATTTGTCTGGACGACTTTCCAAATGCACTGTTGAGCCCAGCCAATCGGATATAAAAATTTTTCCAAGGGCAGCAATAAGAGAACAAGTGTTGGCTAATTTCATTGTATAATTCTCACACCGAATTGTGAGTCTAGAGCAGGGTTGCCCTGCTTCTACACACAGAAAGATGAAGAGCTTGATAGGAGCATCAATTGAGACCAAATTAGCACTTGAGGGTCCTGAGGTTATCTTAGAACCATTTTAAGCTACAGAGGAAACCACGGCAGGGGATGGCATTAAGGGTCCCGAAGTCCTCATGGAACCATCTTAGATTGATCTTCCCTTAGCTTGGAAAATATTTGTTGATGGGAAAAAAATAGCCTGAGGACATGGGGGGTGCTAAAAAGTCCCAAAGGAGCAATTTTTTAGCATTGCCTGAGGTTGAATTTTCCTACGACAAATAACAAGGTCGAGTATGAGGCTTTCATTGCAGGACTTTGGTCTTCCAGCATGCTAAAGGTTCTCGAGCTTCATTTTTTCAGTGATTCAAAATTGGTAGTCAACCAAGTCATAGGAAAATCTAAAGCTCAAGAAGTCAAGATGGCTAAATACTTGGCAATCGCGAAGATCTTCCTTATTGAATTCAAAGCTGTCAAAATCGAGAAAGTGGGGAGGGACTTAAATTCATATGCAGACGCGTTGGTAGGCTTGGCATCAATTTTCAAGGGAGAAACTGGTCAAACGATTATAGTCGATTTGATCTTAGCTGGTCGAACAAATGTGCTATTCAAGATCCATGAAGGCATTTGCGGACTACACTCTGGAGGAAGATCATTGGCTCACTAAGCTTTGACTCAAAGGTATTAGTGGCCCTTCATGAAGAAAGATGCCCAAGTATATGTTCCCAAATGCATAAAATGTCATCTCTTGTCCCCCTTAATCCATCTGCCAGTGAGGGAATTGACTCCTCTCACTAGTCCATGGCCCTTTGCCAAATGGGGAATGCCCCGAGCTCCTGCGAACAAGAAAATTTGTTAGCAGCCACAGACTATTTTACCAAATGGTTTAAAGTTGAACCATTGTCCTCAATCATAGAAGCGGAAGTAATCATATTCATCCGCAAAAATATCTTATCAAGGTTTGGCATCCCAAAGCGTTCTTATCAGATAACAAAACTTAATTCGTGGGCTAGAAAGTCAAGAACTTGTTGGAGCAGCTGAAGATCGATTTCTACAACTCAACACCGAGCTACACTTAGTGCAAGGGCAAGTTGAGGCCATCAAGAAGACAATCATGAACAAAATCAAAAAAAAATTGAAAAAGCCAAGGACAAATGGGTTGAGGAGTTGCTAAATGTTTTGTGGGCATATCAGACCACACCGCAGAAAGCAGCAAATGAAATGCTTTATGCTTTGGCTTTTAGATTCAAAATTGTAATCCCGCTGGAGGTTAGTAACCGAAACATACGACGTTAGTCATAATATGGAAGTCTTAGCTCGGAACCTT
>BRYF01000019.1:1055000-1057500 GCA_030159135.1 Actinidia polygama
AAAATAAAATGAGAATCTACATTCAATCCGTAGATTATAAATTATGGAGAATTATAGTTAATGGTCTTAAAACTTCAACCATAAAAATTGAAGGAAGTGATGTTCCTAAACCCGAATCCGATTGGAATGAATATAATCTAAAATGTTACAATCAAACTCTAAGGCTATGAATATTTTATATTATGCATTAGACCCCAATGAATATACTAGAATCTCTACTTGCGAATCGGCTAAGGAAATATGGGATAGACTAGAGGTAACACATGAAAGAACTAGTCAAGTTAAGGAGTCTAAATTAATAACCTAATTCATAATTATGAATTATTTAAAATGAAAATAGATGAATCGATCACCGACATGTTTACTAGCCGATATCATTAACGGTTTAAAGTCTCTTAAAAAGGTTTATCCTAACAATGAGCAGGTGAGAAAGATCTTGAGATCGCTACCAAAGGCTTGGGAAGCAAAAGTCACATCAATTCAAGAAGTAAAGGATCTCAACACTCTAGCTCTTGATGAACTTTTGAGCTCTCTCATGACTTATGAGCTCATAAAAAAATAACATGCTCAAGATAATGAGGAGAGAAAGATAGTGACATTCAAATCCACTAAGGAAGAAAAAGAATTGGAAAGTGATGAGGACGATGGAGAAATGGCCCTCATCACTTGCAAATTCAAGCGATTTATGAAAAAGAAATGGAGAGAGGGAAAATGAAATGAAGGCAAATGAGAACTTAACAAAGAAGCAACAATCATATGCTATGAGTGCAAGAAGCCGGAGCATATGAAAGCTGAATGTCCTATGCTGAAAAAGAAAGAGAAAAAAGAAAAATAGAAAAGAGCAATGACGGCCATGACATGGAGCGATGATGAAGAATCCAACTCCGAAGATGAAGCCAAACCTAAAGAAGTTGCAAATCTTTTCTTATGGCACATGAAGATGAAGATGAGGTATCCAATTCTAACTCAACTCAAATTATTTTCAATGAATTGCAAGATGCCTTTGATGAATTAATGAGTAAATTCAAAAAGGAAGGAATTAAAAATTGTCTCCTTAAAAAGATGGTTGCTACTCTCTCTCAAGAAAATGAGAATTTACAAAAAAAAATGAAGATTTGGAAAGGAAGTTTATGCTTTAAAAGAAAATGTCATAGAAAACTCTTTTTCAAAAGACTCTTCAAAGGAAGAACAAATTTTAAATGACAATGTTAAATATTTGGAAGCAACTCTCCATAAATGTGTAAATGGAAAAGAGAAATTGGATGCTATACTTGGAAAACAAAAATGTTCTCTTGACAAGGCCGGACTTGGTTACAATCCTTTCAAGAGGAAAACATTTTCAAAATCCAAATTTGGCCCCTCAAGTAAAAAAATACAAGTTTCATACTTTTATTGTCACAAGTTAGAACACATTGCTAGTAGGTGCTATGATATGCAAAAGTCTAATGCTCCTAGAAATGCATGGGCTCGATGTCATACCCCGCAACCCGGTCTATGCGGATCGTGGGCACGTGATGGCCGACGGCTGGCCGTCTAGGCCAACTAACCTGTCTTCCTGTGCATATTTATTTAAAATGACATAAATTTTTTCTTTTACGGAAACGTAATAATATTGAAAATAATAAAGTGTCAAGTCCATACTGTACACAGAGCTGTGCCTAAGTTCAACTATTTACATACATCTTATGGCCAAATTAAATTATACATATTATGGCCGTACATTTCTACATAACATAAGGCCCATAGGCCACAAAACTAAATTCACATGACGCCTTCTTCTATGGCTCTTCTGGTTGGCTACCTGAATTTATTTTTTAAAACGTAAGCTAAAGCTTAGTGAATAACCCCAATGCAAGAACATAAAATATCATGGATAATTTTCATATCATACGTACATCATATACATAAAACATGTGAGCATGAACATAACTTTTCTTTAAATATAACTTTCATGAACGTGACATAGACATTTCATACATACTTCTATAGTCATACATGACATATCTGAAAGATGCACATAGGCATATCATACCTGAAAACTTGTAACAACTCGGCTAACCTGAGTGACCATATAGGTCGGGTGGCTCTTTTGGCCTGAGATATCTCGACTTTTATAGATGATTTTACTTCACGTCCCACATCTACCTTAGGACTATCTGACTTTAGGCCCCGCCAGAGAGGGCTCCGAGTGTCACCATACATGCATATTCTGAATATACTTTGTTTTTCAATCAATCAATCATATATCCATGGATTTCAATACCTAATATAACAACATTTACATGCTTTAAAAGATATGACATTTATATCTTAACATACTCATTTTATGCATTGAAAGCATGAAAAACACTTGTACATACATAATACACTTTGAAAATATTTTGAAAATACATAATTTTGTTCATAGCATAGTGTCACTCACCTGATTTTTCTTGTCTAGGCTCTATGCTCGGCGTTCCTACATAGAATGATACAACATATCAATTTATTTTAAGGAAAA
>BRYF01000019.1:1072500-1082500 GCA_030159135.1 Actinidia polygama
CATAAAGCCTCTCGGGCTTACAAAACTAAGTCTGACTTGTTCAACCTCCTTTCGGCTCCTCGGATTGACTACCTGAAATTTGTTTTCCTAAAACGTAAGCCAAAGCTTAGTGAATAACAATGAATGCGTGAACGTAAAATACCATGGATCATTTTCATATCATACATAGCATAGCATAGCGTAAGCAATGTGAGCATCGCATAACATTTCATGAACATTTAACCTTCATAAACATGGCATCACATGCTTTCATAAATATACATAGCATATCATAAAAAGTAACAACCCGGCATGACATGATGACCATATAGGTCGGGTGGCTCTTTAGGGATGAGATATCTCTTTTGTAGATGGCTTTATTTCACGTCCTCCCATCTACCTTTTAGGACTGGCTGACTTAGTTTAAGTCCCGTCAGTGGGGACCCCGAGTGTCACATGCATATAATTTGAGCATATTCATTTTGCATGTAAATCAACCATCCATGGGTTTTTCATTCATATCATAAGAATATATTATAGCATTTGAAGACATGACATTCGTATTTAAAATAATGTTGATGCATTGAAAGCATGGAAAACAATTGTACATACATAATATACTTTGAAAACGTTTTGAAAATACATAATTTTGTTCATAGCATCGTGTTACTCACCTGGATCTCCTTGGCTAGGTGTTAGACTGCGTGTCCCTACAAGTGAAGTAAGGAATTATTACTACTAGGTTAAAAACCTCTTAACATGGTCTAAGGACTTTATATAGGTCAATTAATTACTTAACATACTTTGGTTAAACCCCCTAAGCTTTAGGGGAAAAATGTCAATTCTGCCTAAAAATGGTCTGGGCGTTCGAACGCTCAAAAGTGTTCTACCAGTGGCGTTCGAACGCTTGGCCGTTCGAATGCTATTCTTGGGCGTTCGAATGCTCCCTGCGTTCAGTGACATGAACAGTAGCTGATCTTACAATTTTTACCTAATTTAACTCAAATCAAGTTCAACTTGTTTTATGGCTTCTAAGGTATCAAATACAACTCAAGGGAACTAAAATAACTCAAAATGAGAGGAAAGAAACTACTAAAACCAAAGGGATCTAGGATTAAAGCAATCCAAAACCCTAACATACAACATACATACATATACACGGGTTTTTGAGCTTATACCTTTCAGATTGGCTTCTTGTAGCTTCTTTAAGCTTTACTATGACTTCTATTTGCCTTGATCCTCTTCCCTCTTCTTTTCTTTCCTTCTTTCTTTTCTTTTCTCTCTTCTCTTTTCCCTCTCTCTCTCTCTTCGTACGTGTGTGTGTGTGAAGGAGTGAGGGTGAGTTTGTGTATATATCAACTGAGACACATGGGATTTTATCCCATGTGGCTCCCCCATTCTAATTTTGGTATTCCATTTTTATTTCCCTGTTTTCACTGTAGGCGTTCGAACGCTAAGAAGGATTTGGCTTGGTAGGGTTCGAACGCTCTTGCTTACAGTTCGAAACATGCGAGACTTGAAATTTGGCTTTTTGGCCTTACCGTTCGAACGCTCCAAATGTGCTGTCAATGGGCGTTCGAACGCCTAGGCAAAATGCTCGACCGTTCGAACGCTCATCCTGGCGTTCGAACGCTAAGAAGGATCCTGGGCAAAATTTATAAGTTTAGGGCTTTTGAATATTGGCTAACCTAAATTGGTTCTTTTAGATCTTTAAACTTATATCACTCCCTCTAATTATTATACACGTCATGATATACGTAATTAATGGGATTTACGGATGCGGAGTGTTACATTAAATGCCTGACACCTCACCTAGAAGTTGCCAACCCTCCAAAGCATTAATCGTTTTAGATGCTATTATTTACCTTTCTATCTCTCCATTTATAGGTATAGGTCATGTTATGTTTATTCTAGTGTGAATAGCAATAACAACGGGAATATCTTAAAAGATTTTGTCAATCGACTAGGACAACTGACAAAGAAATCAAGGAAATAATATACCTGTAGGCTACAAATGGATTTTGTTAAGTTTTTGTTGCCCATACTTTGTAATTAGACTTTCTAAACATGACTTTAAAAAATTGTTTAACCTTATTAATATGCAAAAAATGATTTACTCAATGACCTGTCTACTTATGCAGTTGTTCTACATTCTTTTACAGATATCATATAAGATGCCTGCCAAATTTGCACAGATTTGCCTTGTTAGCTCACATTTTGAAGCTTATGAACCATGTGATGACTCATTTGCATTGGTTGATGCACTACTAGCTGATCCGACAAACTTGTTGGAGCATAAACCAAAACTGTGTATGGAAGTTGGGTGCGGTAGTGGGTATGTTATTAATTCTCTAGCTCTTTTGCTTGGACAGGTGGCCTATGGGACCTACTATATTGCCACCGCCATCAACCCTCATGCGGTGAAAGTGACTAGCGAGACACTGGAAGCACATGGAGTTCATGCAGAGTTGATAACTACTGACATTGCATCAGGACTTTAGAAGAGACTGGCAGGATTAGTGGATGTGATGGTTGTGAATCCACCTTATGTGCCAACACCTGAAGAGAAAGTCGGTCGTGATGGAATTGCATTGGCTTTGGTTGGAGGGGAGAATGGTAAGAGTATCATTGACAATATATTGCCTATGGCTGACAAACTTCTATCAGACAAGAGCTGGTTGTACATGGTTACTCTTACAGCAAACAATCCCTCAAAAATATGCCTTCAGATGGGAGAGAAGGGTTATGCTTCCAAAATTGTAGTGCAGAGGTCAACAAAGGAGGAGAGTCTCCATGTTATTCAGTTTTGGAGAGATTCTGATAGGCTATTAGAGGCAAGTGAAACCGGTACAGTGAACAAAATAGTTCCTATCGGGGTTATTGAATCTTCGCTTTCACATTTTTTTGGAATATCGTTGAGGAGAAGTGGAAACAGTAAAAGCAACTGATGTATTAAAAGGTAAAGAGGGATTTCTTCATTCTAAAAGTCTTGTTGAATTTTTCTGCTTCAATTCCCATATTCTTGAGTTTAGAGCATGGAACTTAGGTTGTGTTTAGTTGGATGGAATGGATTTTGTAAGGAATAGAATGAAGATTGAAATGGAATTGGAATAGTAATTCTCATTTTATAAGGAATGAAAATGGAACGAGCATTCTATTTATTATTACCCTAGGATAATGGTCATTCCTATGTTCTGGTGAATGGCCATTCCAAATGGAATGACTATTTTATTGATGTTTGATCAACCAATCACTGGAATGATTATTCTAAGGGAATGACCATTCAATTTCATTTATTATTCTATTCAACCAAACATAGCCTTAGTTGATCTGCGATTACGGCGTATAGTTCATAGAACGTCTTTTCTTAGAAATTGATGCATGTACAGCCAGCACATGATATTTAGTGGTAACTAGAAGATATTAGTTTACCTGAATATTTGAATGCTTCCATTCACACGAACGAATTGCTTGGATGGAGCTGGTGCGCTAAGCTTAAAGTTTCCACCTGTTAATGTGATGTTTCCCAAGGTATGGTGTAGACACACACACAAAAATGTTGATTAATCGTAAACTATCTGCATTTTTCTTTACTTAGTCCATGTTATCTGATATCAATCATCCTTTCTATAGGATAAGATTGCCCCAACCACTTCTAGTGTGGATAACATCAGGATTCTGTTGAGGAGGCTACTTCAGAATTAGAAGGGAGAACATGAAATAGTGCACATACTGTTACTGTCATTTATGTCTCATGTTCTCTTTTTCTTTCTTTTTTAAGTATTGGGCTATACTATAGTTATTGGAGAGTTCTAAAAGACTATTATGAATAATTCTCTCTTTATGTTGGCTTCTATATGAAAATCTTCTTTGTTAATTTTCAATTTTTGTTAGGATTTTCATCCTTAGATGAATACTTAACCTTCACAATTTACCTGCTTTACAATAGGACCTATTCTTTTCTGAATCACATGTGGTTTAGATTTCTCCCAGGTATCTAGGTTTGCTGTGTGACATTATACAATGCAATTCTTGTTATTTGTAGTCCCATTGTTGGGTATTTATGCTTAGCATCAAATAACTAGTCTCCTAGTCCGTATAGCTTTCAATTGAACCCAAGATTAATGTTGAACACAATACAAGTTCAAATACACATTGGAACTCATATCATCCGGAATGCCCTTGAATTGAGGTTCATGATCCTTCATTATGAAAGAAGAATACATTAGAATAAATGTTGTTTGTTGATTAGAGTCGTGGAAGTGAAAGAATGAACACATCAAATCCATGAAACTCTGTACATTCGTAGACTCTCTCGATATGAATGTCCAAACCAACGATTGGATAGACTATACGAATAAACTCTCTATGGAGTCTATGGTGTGTCTTACATCCAATGATAAGACACCAAATAAAATTATTCATTTTGTACGTGGTTGGAGTATATTTACTTGAACAGACTCTTACCTTCTTTTAAACTCTGCCAGTGCAAGCTTGGATAGAGGAGGATTGTGTTTTGAGGGTAGGAAAAAAGCACATTGGAATCCCTTGTAAATATGAATGCAAAAATATGAATATAGGAGTGTAAATGATATGAAGTATTGCACAAACACAAGTAACTACCATGCAAAACCATACGAATGTATAAGTAAATTTTGCCTTTTTTTCTCCTAACCAGATACCGTATGCAGAAGTTTAATGGGTTATCTATAACCTTCTCTGTGGAATTTCAGATGGTACAGGGAAGGCTCATATGGTTTCTCTAGTAGGACTAATCCATCAGCTTACTGCAAGTGGAGCCCAAATACTGAGTGTTGATAAACATTGTGGAGTATAACATGCAACCACGGCAATGGTTGTGAATATGGAGATTAGATTTTGAGGACTCCAATTGGAAATGCATGCTTTTGTTTTTCCTTTTTTTAATTATAATTTTGAGAGTTTAGAGAATTTTTACTTCAAAGTTTGCTGCAATTTCTTGCCTTAAATAAAACCATACACTGGGGGGGAAAGGTACACCACTCTTAGTTGTTCTCTTGAGAAAGACTTTTTCCCCTTAATTTACAAAATGTGAGAATTGTTGTCAAGAAAGTTATTGTTGTTGTAGGATTACTTACAACACAGTGACAAAGATGAGTGATTGAGATGGGGATGTTGCATTTGATGAGTGTTTTTAAGAAACAATATATGGATTTGGAGGATGATCTAAGTCTAACATAACATGTTCCTACCATGATAACCAGATATCTCAGCCTCTATACCGACAGCAATGTATTGTTGGCTATGCATTTGTCTCCACACTAGACCAGAGAGATTTTGAATGGAGAGGGGGGAAGAGAGAGAATCTCCTAGGGCTATGGCCCCATTAATTAATTATCTTGTGGCGATGGTGCTTCTTGGTCTCATGAACAGAGTCACTGGCCCGTGTTGTGTTAAGTATTGTGCTATTTGGATCTATCTACATAAATCAAATCTTCATTAAGAGACATGTCTTTTTGTAATTGTAACCTTTTTTGATGCATTATTGTAACAGGACAAAATATACAATGACAGATTTTGTCCTTGCTAGGGCAGTCTACTCCACCGAGCTATCGCTATGAAGCAAGCTCGGCGGTCCCTTGTGCCGGAGCTCGATGCAGACACTACTGAATACAGGTACTATTAGATCTAAGGCTACCATCACTTCCAAGCTGTCGCTATTTAGCAAGTTCGAAGGAGTAACCGCGCCAGAGTTTGGACGAGGGCAACGGTTGGCGGTGATCCTGAGGGATGTCATGGGACATAAGGTAACTTACACGTCGAAACTTCTTCTAACAGCCCCATGCTCGAATCGAGACGTTGGCAACATGATGACAGGCTACCATCCAGGCCCTGGGAGCATGGCAACGTCATCCGCCTACTTATTGACACAGCAGTCGGCGCGTCAGAGCACTTGCCGAGCTGTTGTCACGCCCCGGTCAAACCAAGACTAGGCCACGTAGACAATCAATATAAAATGTAAAAAAGTAAACAAATATAATATGACAATAAACTGTCATTACATCAGAGTACAACAATTTAATCCCTCCCGTGGGACCATGCTCTCCATGAGCTATCAATACACAACAAAGGTGATAACCCATGGACAATGCCCACATCGGGACAAAAGAATAATTATAATTTTCCAAAAGTATACTTCAATAAGTTTTACAAAATAAACTACCCAACTAGAATCCACATGCCTCACGATTCAGGATAACCCTCGGTACTTGAAATTTATTTTAGTAAAGGTGAGTTACCTTGACAAGATTTAACAATGGACTTGATATCTCACGCAAAAAACATGATGCATAACTATACAATGAAAACCTAATGCAATAAAGTATATTTTCATTCATATCAAAATATATGTTTTGATTTCAATCCATGATTTCGCAAAGCATCCACGTTTATCATATTTTTAGTTTTTTTACAAAAGCACTCATTATTTTGCATTCCCTCATTTCTCAATTTTTGGTTTTTTTCTCAAAAAGCAAAACCTTATCATTTAGAATGGCGCATCTAGGACCATATGCCTAACCAAACTCATTATGCGCCAAGTACATGAGACAACATCCGAACCACTCCTCAAGCTTTCATCGTAAGCCTTAACATCTCTACCGTTTGTCAACTTCTCGGACTTTCATCGTAGGCCTTGACATGCCTTCTATGTATACCATTGCCATCAAGGACTTTAGCCGTCAACTTTTCGGACTTTCACCGAAGGGGAGGCATTCCCTATCGTCACGTAGTTGCCATCTAGGACTTTTAATCTTGGTTTAATCTAAGCCATCTTATTCCGGTATATCCTAGCGTGTTATTCTTAAAACTATTTCCAAATTTACAAGTTCAATTCAGTAGCAAATGTCACATATTAGGTCAACCGAAGTTGACAACCTAAGGTAAGGTTAGGTTGTCCTAAGTTGACGACCTAAGTTTGATCAGAAAGATGTGCTGACATCCTAAAGTGAAGTTAGGTCGTCCTAAATTGACAACCTAAGTTGAAGTTAGGTCGACCTAAGTTTGATCAGAAAGTTTTGCTGACATCCTAAAGTAAAGTTAGGTCGTCCGAAGTTGACAACCTAAGTTGAAGTTAGGTCATCCTAAGTTGAAGTTAGGTCGACCTAAGTTTGATCAGAAAGATTTGGGGACGACCTAAGTTGAGAAAGGTTGACCTAAGTTGTCATCCTAAGTTCTTGGTTTTAATCCTGCGTGTTAAAATTCTAGATTTTCAAAACTTTATATTTCCATCTTACACCAATCTTTTCATTTCAAGTTCTATACTCAATTTAATGCCTCAATAGGCTACATATAAGCCCTTAACAATAATTCAAAGTAAAACCCCACATAGAAAAAAAAATCCTTTAAAACTTTCATTATAAACCAAGTGTTTCTATTTTATGTTCAATATTGAAATAATGTCTCAATAAACTTTATATAAGCTATTAACAACAAACCAATATTAAACCCCACAAGATAACCCCTTTTACCTCTATTCCAAGCAAGAACAAGCTCCCCAACAATGGTGATGCCCAAAATTCGAATCGCTCTGATCCCAAACTTTATTGGCTCAAATCGAAGCCCTCGTTGTGCAGATAATCTTGCTCAAGAAATATTACTCAAACCTCACCTTAAATCACCTAGATCTAAGTTGTTGTTGTTGTTATACAAAACCCTAGAGAGAGAGAGAGAGAGGAAGAAGACCACAAATGCAAAATAAATATTTTTAGTAAATGCTAGCAATTTGAGTTAAGTCAAGTAATGGAAAAAGACTTAAATACCCTCCTTGGGACAAACAAAGCCCAAGCACAAACCTAAATCAAAATCAATATTGGGGCCAATCAATTTTGTCCACTCTCTCACACCTTCACTTTCAAACCTAAAAAAAAATTCAATTCTACCAAAGTTCATAACTATATATATATATATAGTTATATAAATATATATATATATACACACGTGGCACAATGATTTTAAAAAAAATCAGAACCTTACAACCTCCACCACTTAAAGAAATTTCGTCCACGAAATTAGATAAACGTACCCGACTGATCAAAAAGATTTGGATACTTTGCACGAACCTCGGACTCGCGCTCCCACGTAGCTTCTTCAACGCCATGATGAAGCCATAGAACTTTCACCAATGGAATGGTTTTACCTCTAAGCACTTGGTCTCGCGTGTCCAATACACGAATTGGTCGCTCCTCATACGTGATATCCTCGTTGATAACTAGATCTCCCCAATTCAAAACATGCGAAGGATCGAGCTCATACTTCCTCAGCATGGAAACATGAAACACGTTATGTACGTTGGCCCACCTCGGTGGCAAAGCAAGATGATTTGCCATGACCCCAATTCGATCAAGAATCTCAAACGGCCCAATAAACCTTGGCGATAGCTTACCGCTATGCCCAAAACAAATTAATTATGTCAAACGATAGGAAGAAAATGAGCAAATTTTGTCAAACGGATAGGAAGAAAATGAGCAGATTTTGTCAAACGATCAACTATGACCCAAAAGGCGTTGTGCCCTCTCAACGACCTAGGCAAACCCGTAACGAAATCCATCGTGATATGCTCCCATTTTCACTCCGCAACTGGCAATGGTTACAGTAAACCTGCCAATTTCTGATGCTCGGCTTTCACTTGTTGTGTAACACTCCGCATCCGTAAATTCCATTAATTACGTATATTATGACGTGTATAATAATTAAAGGAAGTAATATAGGTTTAAGGGTCTAAATGAACCCATTTAGATTAGCCAATATTCAAAAATCCTAAACTTATAAATTTTGCCCAAGATCCTTCTTAGCGTTCGAACACCAGGATGAGCGTTCGAACGGTCGAGTATTTTGCCTAGGCGTTCGAACGCCCATTGACAGCACATTTGGAGCGTTCGAACGGTAAGGCCAAAAACCCAAATTTCAAGTCTCGCATGTTTCGAACTTTAAGCAGCAGCGTTCGAACCCTGCCAAGCCAAATCCTTCTAAGCGTTCGAACGCCAAAAAGGAGCGTTCGAACGCCCACAGTGAAAACGGGGAAATGAAAAAGGGAACACGAACTTAAAATGGGGAAACCACATGGAATCATTCCCAACCCAGCCTTTCACAGCCACACATATACACCTAAATACACACTTACTCCCTCACTTCACCACAACACACACGCCGGCAGAGAGAGAGAGAAGAAAGAAAGGAGAGGAAAGGAAGAGAAGAAAAGGGAGAAGAAAGAAAGAGAAGACTTGGGGGAAGCTCAACTCAAGCTAGGAAATCATTTTGGGAGCTCAAAGGAGTATTGGGAGAGGTAAAACCTCTAATCCATGTATATATATATGTGTGTATGTAGTATGTTAGGGTTTTATGTGATTTTAAACTTAGATCTACTAAGTTAGGTTTCAAACTAAAGTTCCATTTTAAGATATGGTAGTCTCCTGATGCTACTCTTCATACATTAAGAGTTCTATAAAGATTGGAGTAGGTCTTGAGAAGTTTTAGTAAAATTTCCAAAGTTCAGGTACTGTTCATGTCACTGGACGCAGGGAGCGTTCGAACGCCCAAGAACAGCGTTCGAACGGCCAAGCGTTCGAACGCCACTGGTAGGGCACTTTTAAGCGTTCGAACGCCAAGACCATTTTTAGGCAGAATTGGCCTTTTTCCTTAAGACTTAGTAAATTCAACCATAACATGTTAAACCCTTTAACTACCTTTTGAGAACTTAGGGTACATGTTTAAGATGGTTAGACCTAGAACGAAGGCAATTAAGTCAAGTCGAGGATTTTTATCAATTTGATTTGTAACACTAGACTTATTGAACATAGTAATGACGTATTGTCCCTTATATGTGTAGGAACGCGAAGTCTAGAAACTAGCTAAGGAGATCCAGGTGAGTAACACGATGCTATGAACAAAATTATGTATTTTCAAAACGTTTTCAAAGTATATTATGTATGTACAAATGTTTTCCATGCTTTCAATGCATCAAATGTATTTGCAATGTAAATGC
>BRYF01000019.1:1170000-1177500 GCA_030159135.1 Actinidia polygama
TGAATTTATACTAATTTTATTCTCTGTAAAGCCAATCACAAAAACCATAGACATGAATTGAAAATTGTGAAGGATGCTTCAATTATGGACTCCAAACCTTAAATTAGAAAAACACCACACAAGTAGGGTAGAGATAAATTAGATTATTGAATATTTTTTAGTTTTTCTAATCCATTTTTTTTCAATTCGATTCTAGAAGAATCAAAAAGTAAAAATATTGTACAAACATCTACTAAAATCTAAATTAATCCTAAATTAAATTATTTTGAAATTTTATTTTGAAATAAATTATATTTGAAAAGTAATTTTTTTTACAAAAATATAGTTAAATCTAAATTAATTCAAAATAGAGGAAGAAAATATTAATCTAAATAAGGCAATTTTTGCCAAGGCTATTATCTCCATGGAGAATGATGATAATAGTTCTAAAATTCAGGGAGGTCAATGTTATTTCATAAATCATAGAGGAGGTAGCTATATTTGTCAAAAATCTCGTAGATGTCAGTGAAATTTAACATTTGTTTATATAATAAGCAATCAAGCATTACATTTATAAAATTTTGACCATATTTAACTATATTAGATAAAATATGAGACTAATTATGGACCTACGATATAAAGACAAAGATAATTTAAGCCTAATTTGACTATTTTTTATGAAAGTCTATCGCACATACCCTTTTATTGGTATGTAATGGATATACTTTTATAACTATCCAAATAATTCGTAATAAATACCACAACAAGTTTGGACAAATTTTCACTAGAAGCTGATTTTCAGTCGATTGAAGTTAGAAGAAAACATCGATCAAAGTTTTATTTAGCCACTAGTTTGATCAAGTATCGATCGAAATATTTTCGGTCAATCGAAGTTGTATTTTTCAATCTTGACTGTCCAAATCTTGATCCAACGATCCCAATTAAATTCCAACAGCTAGATTGACTGCATTTAATGCTCCAACAGAGAGAATTCAATATGAGGCTACAAATACAACCCTTTGGGTGGTTGAAAGAAAAATCAAGAGCATTTAAACATTCTCTCTCATTGAATTTAACCATCCAATTTTTAATCCTCCTCTTGAGCTATATTTGTGATATCAAAAAGAGAGAAAAAGTGCAATATAGTTAGATTTTAACATCACTCTTAGAAGAGAGTCTTGCTTTAAATAAATCATCCTCAACTTTGTAAAGGGCTTGCATGCCCTAGAGGGATTTGTGAGTATTAGTTTGCACACATTATTTTGAAGAGTTTTTGGACGTAAACTCTTGAAACAATCTAATTCTTCTAATAGTTAGGGATAGGACATTAGTAAGCACCCAAACAAGATTGTCATAGTTGACTGCCCCTTGGGAAAGCCAAGCATTTGTAATAGTTTGCAAAGCATTGCAAAGCACCTGTAAATTTTGTCATATAGTGGAATACTCAGGGTGCCTTGAGGAAGGCAAATGAATTGACCGAACCACTATAAAATGTTGTTTGCAATCTTTATCCCTTAACTAATTCCTTTAAGTTTTTGCATTTCATTATATATTTGCTCATATTCTCTGATATTGTCATATTTATCATTGTAAGTAATTAAAGAGCAATTAATTTAGAAAATTTAGTTGTAAGAATTTTAATTAAGCAGTTTAGTTACAAACCAATTCACTCCTTCTCGGTTTGCCATTCGAGGTAACAATATTTTTCTAAACTTAGTCCTTTAAAAATATGTTACTTCTAACTTCAACCCAATTAAAAAAAAATTACACATGAATCCGACTTGAGTAATTGTAAAAATTGTTCTTCTATAATGTATTAGCTATAGAAGAATTTTATCAATTTGGATCTACAATCGATATCAAAGATTAAAAAACTTAAAAATCTTTTTATTATAATAAATGAAACTTAGAAGCAAATATCTCTAACTAGCAAAAGACCACATAAAACCTAATTGGATATATTAAGGATAAAATTTAAAATATTAGTACATAAAAGATCAAAGTGACACAAGATAAATATTTAAGGAACCATTAACATAATTTATCCTAAAAAATAGAGATAACGATTTTCGGCCAATTGGCTAACATCTTGATGTACCATATTTGTTATTTATCTCGTTACAGCATCTCTTATAGTTAGATACGTAAATGGTTGCTATAATATAGAAACAAAATATACAAAATCACAAAATGTCAAATCACAATACTATTTACAGGGGCCATCAAGATTGAAATACATAGAACTAGTATTTTCACCCATGCAAAGTACGACCTTTGTGTAAAATCATCATTTTAACATTCAACTTCTGATAATGCTCTTAAATCTTTATCAAAAACTAAAAAGAAATAGAAAGAAATTACACATATTTATCAATGTTTTTTTTTCTTGTGGGATGTGAGTTTAAGAAATTAAAGAAAGAAAATCGAGGATAGACACATGTTGTGGTCCTGTGGCAACAATCAGTCACCAGTAGCAAGGGCCTAGCTACGACACAAAAATAATGAGATCAACCGCCGAAACTGTTTTTGAAAAATGAGTCTCCGACGGTCAAGTTAGATTACCGGAGAATGTATGTAAAGAGAGAGAGAGAGAGAGAGAGAGTATCCTCTGTAGGGATGAATTCCTCTACCTTTTAAAAAATAAAGGCTGGCCTTATATGGCACAGCTCGGCGTGTGCCTTGACGCGCCAACTATCATGTCACTGTATAGATTACAGCTCAGTGCATGCTCGGACACGCCGACTGTTGTTAGTGAGTAGGCAGCTGACCTAACCATGCTCCTAGGACCTGACTGGTATCTTGTCATCATGATGTTGATGTCTCGATCCGGGCATGGGGGTCAGAAGAAACTTCACCGTGCAAGTTACCTTTTGTCCCTTGACATGCATCGGGATCATCGTCGACCGTTGCCCTCATCCAAACTCCAACGCGATTACTCTACCGAGCTTACTAAATAGCGACAACTCAGAAGTAATGGTAGCCTTAGCTCGGACAATGCCAGTGTTTGGTAATGTCTTGACTGAGCTCCAGTGTAGGGGACCACTGAGCTTGCTTCATAACTATAGCTCGATGGCGGTGCCTGCCCTAGTAAGGCCCAAATCCGTAGTTGTACAATTTGTCCCCTTATAATTGTCCCTCAATTTGCATGAGTTGGGCCAAAGCTTACAGAGGTTATGTGAAGTGGATGTGTTCATCATTTGAGCTCAGAGCTTGGCGGGCACACTAAAGCTTGCTACCTGTTTTCCTCAAGTTTAAGTCTGTCATTTCATCGTACTGTTGAGCCACGCGTCAAAGTTTAATTAGTCCACGAGCTCAGTTTGAGCACTGGTACCGAGGTCCCCCACCTACCCCTAGGGTTTGTTTGGTGAGGACGCATAGTTAGGGGACTGAATCATGTTCGTTTCTCGTAGGTTCGGGGACGGTTGGCTGCTCGCGAAATGACTCGCCTTAAGGGCATGTTTGGGTGCTTTCCTGCCTATTCAGATCCCTTATGGTCGTCTATTTACCTCCCCCTATCACTATTCATCACAGTACTCTTAGAGCATTCTAGAGAGAGAAAGCACGTACCCCCATACTTTTACCATTCTTCTGTCATCGTTCTGGTCGCTCCGTCGCTGACCGAGTTGCTGGTCCTTCCGTTGACTTGATCTTTAGTTGTTAATCTCCTCCAGATTTCATTTTGGTAAGTTTCTAATCACCATTCTTTTCTGCAATTTTTATGCTTTGGTCGTTTTCCATTTTTGGATTTGCTTTGCTCTTGCTTGAGTCTCTATTTTTAACTCCTTGAATCTATCTTGCTTTGAAATTTTTCTTCTGTTGGTGAGTTTGAGTTCCTGACTTTGGCTCGTCCGCCATTGTTGGGACTCTAAACTTTTCTGAGTTCTAGGAACTCGGTCGTCCTTGACCCGTTTACCCTGATGAAATGGGTCTAAGATGCCATGTAGGCCAGAAATTATTAGTTTAGGGTTTTTCCCCCTAGGCCCTCTGTTGCTCGTTCGACTATGCTCCTGAAAGATTTTCACAATTGCCTAGTTGAGCTCGTTCTAACTGAATTATTCTTGTTTTTAGAACATGGAGTTGAACTAAGTTCAACTATTGGTTCACAATGATGTTGCCTTGAACAAGTTTAGGACCAACCATGGTATTCCCGACAACATAGAACAGTCTGGTCCCAATGAGGATGCCAACGTGGTTGAGGGAATGATGATCGAAATTCCAGTTCAAATCTAGTTGATCCACCAAGCCGGGCTTCGGTTCCCCATAAGCCCGATACTGAAGAAGGTGATGGCACGATGCCACCTCACCTTTATGCAAATGTTTGTCAATTTCATCCGAACCGTACTAGCAGTGGACACCCTGACGTGCCAGTTGGAGCTCCCCTTCAATGCCTTGGACCTACTGCACGTGTACACTATGGTGCGTTCGAATAGGGAGCTGGGTACACCCTTCCTAAAGGGTAACCATTACCTGCGCCTCAGGAATCCTTGTTAGTCACGAACGAGGTTGGTACCTAATAGCCCGGACAAGGACTTATTTCTAAACGAGTTCGTTTGGGTTTATGAAAAGTGAGAATTCCAAGTCGGGGATGATGGCTCTTCTCATTCGCAAGGCACAATGGTCATCTTCTGGGCAATAAGTTTCTCTTCATCAAATATGTACTTTGCATACTTGTAAAATTTTTGTGTTGATTCTGATATGTGCCTTTGTTGTTGTGACAGATTTTAACGACGTCTTCAGGAGTAGATCCAAGGAGTGCAAGTCAACCATCCAAGCTATCAAATATAGATGATCTTCCACGAAGGTTTTAGATATTCTGGCCTATTAGCTCGTCTACTGCCATATCATTCCCTATAAGGCTGGAGAGCTTAGCAGGATCAGGCTTCAGCGACGTGTATTGAAGGCCAGGCTCCCTTGGTGCACCGACTTTAGTTCGGAAGACTTCAATGCCGAGCTAAAAGAGAATGCGCTTCATGTTTGAGATCCAAGATGGGACAAAGGCACCACTTTGAGCTCATCTAGCTACACTTCGTCTGACTCTTCAAATAGTGAAAATGAGGGAGAAGAAGAAGTGAACCAAATGGTTCTGAATAGGAGAAGAGGGCGAGTACTTCCTGCTGCTGACCTTAAAGTGCCTATCGTCGAGCCCGTTTCGGTTTTAAGCTCGGACGCTGAACACTCTGATGATCTCGCCTTTGCCCCACTCCAGCCCATAGGTAAGGTTGTGATCGCTCATTCCTTCAAGTAGGATGGTGACTCCGATACAAGATGGGTGAGGTCAACATCGTTCCGAGGTTCAGGACTTTGGGCCAGAAGAAATCCAAGCCGACTAACGATCCTCCGCGGTATCAGTTCCTCTAGTCAGCCAAGACCCACAACCAACCCTTGCTCCGATTCTGGCCTTGACTACCCAAGAAGAGGTCAAACCGAGTTTATCGGAAGCACCTCTCCAAGACAAGTGCAAAGGAAAGCAGCTCATAGGCCCCCCTCCAAGAAGTCCAAGAAGAAGAAGGGGGAAACGAGCTCAACTTTCCTATCTTCCTCCAGCGTGCATGCAGGGCTCTAGAAGCCTGAGTTCTCCATCTTCGAGCTCAGTAAATAGGTAATTGTGGCTGATTCTACCAAGGACCATGATACCATCTTGGCCTTTGCGCATGCAAGCTTCCTAAAGTCATTGCCGATCTCGCTGAGGAGGGTTTGGAGGAGATTCGGGATTTGCTTGTGATGCAGTAGATTTAGGTAAGTCTTAACCTCGGGTGCTCATCAGATTGCCTTTTGCACTTTGGGTACTTATCATTTCCTTTATTTTTGTTTTGTAGAGCCTTTAGAGATCTATTGCCATCTCAGAGCGGATGAAGGAGCAGTCCGCTGAGATCAAGAAGTCAAAGAAGAAGATTAGCTCCTTGGAGAAGTAGGCGAAGTTGGACTCTAACGCAGTACAGCAGGCAAAGTTGGCTCTTGCTATAGCTGTCCAGGAATGAGATGTCAGCTATGCCGCCATCACCGAAGCTCAGGGTGAAGTGATTACTATCCAGGAGGAGTTAAACAAGGCTTTGCGGGAGTTGAAAGAGCTGGAAAATATCACCTACGGCCCAATCTTCGAGCGGGTGTACAATAGGGGATCGACTGAGCTGGAGACAATTATGACAAGCAATTGGTTGAGCTACGCCTTGGTATCTTCCAATAGGGCTGGCTAGCGTGCTTAATAGAGCTCGACATCCCCTCTAATAAAGCCGCGTGGAGCGCAACTGCTCCCGAGGTTAAGCCGGTGGATCCTCCTCAACATTACTCCCCCCTCAACGAGGAGGAATTGATGCAAGAAAAGACAAACGAGGGCCTAGAGAAGTCCCCCAAGGTAAACGACAATCTCAGTTAGGATGCAGCAGAGGTTAGCGTAGCTGCTGAGGGGGCTCGAATGCCGATGTTTCCTTTGACTTGTAGTTTTTTTTAAAAGATTTTCTATATGGACAATTTTTATACATTTTTTTGGTAGCTCGTTTTGCATGAGACTTACTGCTTGCATGTTTTCATTTTTTCACATTGTCTAAGTATACTTAGTCAAATCTCATGGGACAGAGTTTAGAGCTCGCATAGAGTTCGACTAACTCTTTCTTGAATTTCTCGCTAAGTAAACTTTGGCAAGCCTCGTGGGACAGAGTTCGAAACTCGTATACAGTTCGGCTAACTCTTCAATTTTTGCTAAGTATACTTTAAGAAAGATTCATAGAACAGAGTTTGGAACTCGCATAGAGTTCGGCTAACTCTTCCTTGAGTTTTTTGATAAGTATACTTGGGCAAAACTCATGAACGTACATTTGAGCTTCTTTTTGCATAAATGGCCACCTATTCCTGAGTCAGGGCTCGGTGAGCCAATGATCTTCCCCTGAAATATAGTTCGCAAATGCCTTCGTTTATTTCAAAAACCACATCTTTGACTAAGTTCGGATGGACGCACAATAGGTAAGGTCCCATACATGATCTTTTATACAAGTTCCTCATGGGGGAGATCCAGAACCGTGCTGTCTTTGGAGAGTCGTCCGGAAAGGTCTTCTTTGGATAATATGTTTTTGAGCGAAAACTTTGTATATAGCGGTACTTGAAAATAATACATGCGTTTCCGCAAAGTTAAAACTAGGGCCAACACGATCTTTTCCGGTGGCTGGTACCTTATCTGGTAATCCGTAAACGTCTGCTAACAAAGTAGATCAAACGTTCCACTCCACCTACCTCTCTTAGAAGTATCGAGCTAATGGCATGTTAAGAAAAGGCGAGGTAGACGTAAAACAACTCTCCCCCGTTCTGGGTGGAAAGAAGCGGCGGTTCGGTTAAATATTTCTTTAACTTTTAGAGTGTGAGCGCTACTCATTTGATAAAAACTTTGCATTTTTGCTAAGGAGTTGAAAGAACGGACGACATGTATCAAAGGACTTACTAATGATTCAGTTGAGTATTGCTGTCATATATTTATTGATAATGATATATTTATTGATAATGAAACATAACATATTACAGAACAATATAAAT
>BRYF01000019.1:1207500-1217500 GCA_030159135.1 Actinidia polygama
ACTTTTACGGTGTAAAAAAAACTAGGCCCAAATCCCACATGTTCCCCTCAAGCCCACCCACCCACCCACCCACCCACCCAAAGCTCGGTATAGGCCTGAGCCCGTCCAATTGTTATAGGATGGCCGGGCTTGGGCTTAGGTATCCCAAACCCAAGCTCGCATGAAGCTTTGTTTGAAAGTGCCCCCCCCCCCCCCCCCCCCGCTCACTCAAAAAAAGAAAATAAAGAAAGTATTAAGTTAGTAACCAACACATTTTCTCTCACACTCACATTGTTAAAAAATTAAAAATGGGACGAAGCTCGAGCCGCCCAATGGTCCAAACCCAAAGCCTAAGCCCAAAGCCCATCCAACCCTAGGCCTTGGGTTGGGCTTGGGCCTTGAAATTTTTGAATATTAGCAGCCCAGCCCAGCCCAAAATTTGACAAAAGACCAAGGAGCTTTCGGTGGACCTGTCCAAACCCAATGTATTTTGGGTTGCACCGGCCCACTTTTTTTATAGGACTACGTACTTTAATTGGTCAAAAGATTTTTGCTTTAAGGCTACAATTATTTGACAAATGGCACCGTATAATTGGACCATTAATATAGGCATAATTTGAGACATTTAGACAGGTGACATTTTGTAACTAGCCAAAATTTATGTGTGTACACTCTTAGAATTACGAAAAAGGAGATCAACACTAAAATTTAAATTAAAAAATCACTTCACACCACTCTCTCAACCTGCACCCTTACTGGTGACCATCACTACCACCATTTTCCCTCATGCTAGCTGATGTGGGGTAAAATATCTGCCTATTTATAGTAAGTCGAGCACGTCGCCTGGATGATCACATCACCATGACTCCAATATATTCCTGGTCAACCATCGCATGACCGCCAATCGATCGCTTTGCCCTGCGTGCAGGAACAAACTCATCTCCAGCTCGCCATTGGGCGAGGTCATTTACATCACCAGATCAGAGACCGACCCCAGAGGGACTATATCTCAACACAAGAACTCCGCCTATCCTAGAGTCCTTCGTCACACCTCTGCTTGATTAGAGTCCATCTCCATGAGGATCCTGCCTCTGCAAGGAAACAATATCCATCACAACTCCTATAATTGCGGGTTGCTCTCCATATTGAATGCTCCTATTATTACTTTGGTATCTCAGGGATCTCCTTCTATTCTTAGCCATCCGAGGATCACACCGTACTTTCCTTGTACAACTCTCCCTTCTCCATCTATATAAAAGTCGCTCCCCCATTATGAAAAGGTATGCTCAATACACACACACTTCACTGTACATTCTCTCAAGAGAGTTCTATTTTATGCTCTGCCCTTTTCATCGTTGCCTTGGTCTAATTCACATGCTGAAGGGGTTTTGAGCATCCTCACCCCATCCGGTAACGTTTGTCTATTGCTACCGAGGAAAAGAGCAATTTGACTGTTGGTTGCTCGCCCCAGTTTCCTACCGCAGCAGTTTGGAGTTGTCTGTGGGAACGACAGTTCTCAACTTTCTATGCATCTGCGTAGCCGTTTGATACCTAGATCAAGTGCTAGCAGCCCTTTAAATTACATAGCTCATCCAATGGCCAATACCAGCCAAGCTCCGGATCTAGAGGGATTCCACCGTGAGATACATGGTATGGCCGAGCAGATGAGGATTGTGAATGAAAACAATGCCCGTCTTATACAACACCTCATCACACACAATCCACCACCTCCTCCTCCTACACCCATTGTAGACATTCAACAATCTCGCTGCTCTCACCGTTTGGGCGATAATTCTCAAGGCAATTGAAGTACTAGTCGAGCATGGGATCGGAGACATAGATCACCAAGCCCTAAACCTAGAGGAGAAAGAAATCTGATTTCGTCGAAATCCTGCTTATCTAGCAAAACTCCTGAAGTAGAGGGTGGAGAAGTCAGAAGAAGAGGAAGGTCTCCCCGCCAAGACGACTAGCTGCCCAAAGCCAAGATAGATCTACCACTCGGAGGATTAGGGACCTCGATGCCCTTATTGATGCCATTAACACAAGAGCAGGTGCGCCGGTAACAGTAAATGCTCTGATCAAACAAACCGAACCTCTATTCACAAAGAGGGTGATGAGGACCAGGGTTTCCTCCAAATTCAAGCTACTTGCCCAGCTCAGGATCTATGAAGGAAAGATAGATCCTATGGACCATCTAGATTCATACAAAAGCTTGATATCACTCCAAGGATATTCTGATGAGGTGATGTGTAAGGCCTTCTCTACAACCGTAAAGGGGTCGACGAGATCGTGGTTCAGGAAACTATCTCCAGGAATCATTAACTCGTTTGACGACGTAAGCAGGCTTTTCGTCGCCAACTTCATGAGCTGGATGAGTCAGGCAAAAAATGCCTCCCACCTCTTTACCATTCACCAGAAAGAAATCAAGAGCCTAAATAACTATGTAAGGCAGTTCAACTAGGCCATCTTGGAGGTGGAGGATGCCAGTGACAAAGTGATGATCATGGTGATGGTGGAGGGACTCCGCCCGAGCCCATTATTCAATTCCCTATCAAAGAATGTCCTTGAAACTTTGTCAACTCTCCAAGGCAAAGTTGACAAGTATATTACCGCGGAGAAGTTGGCCGAGGCCAAATGAAGGTGGCTTGAAAGGGATGACAAGAGGAAGGAGCCTGAAACTAGGCAAACAGACTACAGGGATGAGACGAGGAACAAGAGACCAGATCGGGATTCAAGGCGATGAATCAACGATAGGCGTCCTCGTACTCCACCTCGTCGCCCAGAATTGGTGCTACCCCTCTCAATGCTCCTATCTCCCAGGTACTCACGACAATCAAGCATGAAGAATTCATCAAATGGCCCAGAAAGATCAAAACCGATCCCCGAAAGAGGAACAAGAACAAATACTATGAATTCCACCGAGATTATGGGCATAACACTGAAGATTATTGTTAGTTAAAAGAGCAAATAGCCGAGCTTATATAGAAGGGGTATTTAAGGAAGTATGTTGCTGATTGCCCACCTTCAGGATCACCAGAAAGAAGATATGGTGACAATAGACCAACTACGAGGGATATACAGGTAATCCATGGTGGGTTTGGGTCAGGTGAATATTCAAGCTCGTCTCGAAAGAGGCACGCCAGAAGCGCTAGTGGGAAAGTAGAGGAAGAAGTTTATAACCTCTCTTCGCTTGCAGTCATAGCCCACTTGCTCATTACATTCACTAATGACAATCTGAGAGGCTTGCACTCCCTCACGACGATGCCTTGGTCATCTCATCCGTCATCTCCAATTTCAACGTATATAGGATATTGGTTGACAACGAGAGTTCAAAAAATATCTTGTTTATCTCAGCATTTGACAAAATAAAGATTGGGTTGGATAAGCTTTACCCTTTCCACACCCATTTGGTCGGATTTGGAGGAAATACCACCCACGAACTCGGATGGATCAAGTTGCTAGTGACTTTAGGAACAGAGCCTCACCTGACCACTATTTGGAAAGACTTCATTGTGGTAGACTGCCCTTCACCCTACAACGCAATCCTGGGTCGTTCAACTCTAGGAGGAACCAGGGCCATCACTTCGACCTATCACTTGAAGATGAAATTCCCTACTTATATAGGGATAGACGAGGTTAAGGGCAATCAGAAAGTGTCCATACAATGCTTCATCTCGGCCATGAAGGCTGAACCCCCTCCCAAATTAGGAACCAATAGCAATTACAGATCGCCGATACCGAAGTAGGGGCATTAAGAGACGAGATGGAGGAAATCACCCTAGTAGACCCCAAAGAATCAGAAAACACTAAACCTTTGGAATAAGCTACTCTAGTCTCCATTCATCTGGATTTTCCTGATCACCATGTTATAATTGAGACAGAACTGATTGAAGAATTACAAAGTGCTTTGGGAGAATTTTTGAAAAAAAATTATGACATCTTTGCATGGTCGCAGTGTGATGTCCCAAGATTAGACCCCCAGGTTGGCAAACATAAACTGTTCGCTAACCCGACTATCCTCCAGTTCGCCAGAAAAGAAGAAAGTTCTCTAGAAAAAGAAGTGGCTAAGCTCATCAAGGCTAATGTCATTAGAGAATCTCACTACCTAGATTGGCACGCCAACATTGTCGTCACCCCAAAGAAGGGGGAAGTGCAGAGTATGTGTTGACTTCACCAACCTCAACAAAGCGTGTCCAAAAGATAGTTTTCCTTTGCTATAGATTGACTTGATAGTTGACTCTACCTCTAAACATGAACTTCTCAATTTTATGGACGCCTTCTCTGGATATCACCAAATCAAGATGCATTCGCCTGACGTGGAGAAGACTTCTTTTATTACTGAGAGAGTGCCTTTTGGTTTGAAAAAATGCAAAGGCGACATACCAGAGATTGGTAAACAAAATATTTAGAGAACTGATTGGAAAGACTATGGAGGTCTACGTAGATGATATGCTCGTCAAAAGCATCAGAGTTGCTGATCACATCACCCATCTAGAAGAAGCATTCGTCATCTTGCAAAAACATCGAATGATGTTAAATCCTTCCAAATGTATTTTTGGTGTCTCCTCGAGAAAGTTCCTCAGGTTTTTGGTGACCAAGCAAATAATTGAAGCCAATCCAAACCAGATTCAAGACCTCCTTACCATGAGCTCGCCAAGGAACATCCATGAGGTACAACAATTGACCAGGCCAGTAGTCGCCCTCAACAGATTCGTCTCCAAATCAGCTGACATGTGCCTCCCGTTCTTCAAGATCCTAAGAAAAAATCAAGCTTCCAGTGGAATGAGGAATTCGAGGCAGCATTTCAACAGCTGAAAGATTATCTCGGCTCGCCACCCATACTTATAGTTCTTGCAACGGGTGAAGAACTCCTCATATACCTGTCCATCTCGCCAACAACAGTAAGTGCAGTGCTTATCTAAGAAGAGGAAAAAATCCAAAAACTGATATATTATGTTAGCAAAGTCCTCATGGGAGTCGAGACCAGATACTTGAAAATTGAGAAGCTCGCCTATGCTCTTCTTATCACCACCAAAAAGCTCACTATTTTCAGGCACACCCTATTGTTGTGTTGACCGACCAACCCTTGAAACAAATTCTCCAGTAACTTGACACCTCGGGAAGGCTCCTAAAATGGTCCATTGAATTGAGCAAGTTCCATATTGATTACAGACCAAGAATGGCGATTAAGGGTCAAACCTTGGCTAATTTTTTGGCTAAATTCACGTATAACATCTCCCTAGAGCCTGAGGAAAATTTACCCGAGGTGGAAACTCTAGAGTAGCAAAACTCAGATGAGGACCTCACTAGATGGAAACTGTTCAGAGGCGGATCATCAAACTAGCATGATGGTGGCGCAGAGCTGGTTCTCCAAACTCCCTCAAAAGGTCAGATGGAATACTCCATTTGTTTAGAGTTTAAAGCCACTAACAATGAAGCCGAGTATGAGGCTCTCCTCGCCGGACTGAGAGTAGCAACTAAATAGGGAGTAGATTCCCTAGACGCCTTCAATGATTCCCAATTGGTGGTAAGTCAAGTCCAAATGGATTAGCTCGCCAAAGATGCATAAATGATAGCCTACTTGGATAAGGTGAAGACCATATCCAGAAAGATCAAAGATTTCAGAATTCGAGAAATCCCTAGAGAGGAGAACAAAAAGGTTGATGCTCTAGCTAACCACGCCTCAGCCTTCGATTTTATCTCAAACAGGAATATATCTCTGGAATTCTTACCAAATCCAAGTATTGAGATCGTCAAATCAATCTGTCAGACAAAATTAGGCCCGATGTGGATGGACGACATTATTGCATATCTCCAAAATGGCACGCTGCCACCAGACAAGCTTCAAGCTTGTCGGATCCAATACAGGTCTGCAAAATTCCAAATTCTCTATGAAATATTGTATAAAAGATCTTCTTTAGGGCCTGTCCTAAGATGTCTTCAACCAGAAGAAGGGGAGTATGTGCTAAGAAAAATTCATGAAAGCATCTACGGAAATCATTCAAGGGCGAGGTCACTGATGAGAAAAGCAATTTGCCAAGGTTATTTCTGGCCACAAATGGAGCGAGATGCGGCGACGTACAAAAGAAAATGTGACAAGTGTCAACGGTTTTCTCTAGTTAGTCATCTCCTTCCTATCGAGATGGACCCGATGACCAACTCATGGCCCTTTGTTTATTGGAGCGTGGACATACTTGGACCTCTACCTCAAGCTCTATTATAAAGAAAATTCTTTATCGTCGCCAACGATTACTTTACTATGTGGATAGAAGCGGAACCTCTCGCCAAAATCACAGAAAGAAATACCAAGAAATTCATATGGAAGAACATCATCTACCAATTCGGGATTCCCAAGGTTATTATCTCGAACAACGCCAGACAATTCGATAATGATGGATTTAGATAGTTTTGTTTAGACCTTATCATCTCCCATCATTTCTCCTCGCTTGGCCATCCTCAAGCAAATGGTCAAGTTGAGGTCACCAATAGAACGATCTTGAGAAATTTGAAGACAATGTTGGAAAAGTCCAAAAGCGAATGGGTAGAAGACCTGCCGAGCATACTTTTGGTTTACCACACAACAAGCAGAATTCCTACGGGCGAGATGCCATTTTCTATGGTGTATGGGATGGAATTCCTATGGGCGAGACGCCATTTTCCAAACTTCAAAATGTCAAATTTCGACAAGGAGACCAATGAAACCGAGCTGAGACTTAACCTTGATCTCTTTGACAAAAAGAGGGAGCGAACAAAAGTACGCCAAGCAGTTTACAAGCACTAGGTCGCCAAGTACTATAATCAGAGGGTCAAACATAGGTCTTTCCTGCCTAGCGATTTAGTCCTAAGGAAAGTCACCTTATCCACTAAGGAGCAGAACGCCGAAAAGCTCGGCCCTACATGGGAAGGTCCTTACAAGCTTATCAGAGTATCCAGACTAGGGACTTATTGGTTGGAAGACATGAATGGGAAGGCACTCCCTCACCACTGGAACGCCGAGCACTTAAAGAAGCATTATTAGTAATGCATATGGTTGCCATGAGGACAAGATCGCCTTACCAGCCTAACATCGCCAGTATGATGATCGCCGATAGCTCCATGTGTACCATGATAATCAAAATTATGTAATGATTGCCGATCTTTATGGTGAATGAATAAAATTTCTCCAAGTTGATTTTGTCGCCAGAAATTTATGCTGTCAATCTTTTAAAGCGCCAGTTTCGTTGTTGCCTATATCAAGAATGCCTATTCATTAAGAAATGAGGCATCTTGATCACCATTGAAGATGTTGCCATTATTAAGAATGCCCATTCATTAAAAAATGACAAGGCGTCTTGATCGCCATTGAAGATGTCGCCATAATCAAGAACGTCCATCATTGAAAAATGGTAAGGTATCTTGATCGTCATTGTGGATATCGCCGTTATCGAGAACGCCATGTGAGAATTTCCTTGACTTCGCCTAGCAGTTTTGGTGTCTCAGCTTTGTTTAGCAATTCAACTAAATTTTGGAAGCGCCAAAGTTTAGCTCGCCAGCTTATTTAGATTAAGGTCGCCTATATTCTAAAAACGAACTCATAACGACACCAATACGACCAAAAGCATTACTATGATAGGGAAAAGCAAGAGCGAGGAAAGAAGATTTCTATTCATTGAATAGTTAAAAAGGATTACAACTCGCAAAAAAAATAAATATAAAATAAAATAAAATTTAATATACAAGTGTTTAGGAGGGAGGGGGATTAGTGTCGCCCTTGTCCTTCTCCCCATTTTCCTCCTTTCCCCCTCCTTCTCCCTCGCCACCCTCATCCTCCTCAATGAGCAGATCATGATCCAGACCCATGCCTTCCAAGTTAATTGCCCGGTTGGGATAATGCTACGAAGCTGTCGTTTACAGAAATCAAATCCGTCACCGAAGTACTTTGAGCAGCATCTTCAACCGCCACCAGAAATAAGACGAAGACTATAACTCTTTCACGGTAGAATCGTTGGCTTGGGCCAAGGCTTCCCTCAGCTCCACCACCAAAACTTTTCACCTCTCCACCTTGTCAGCAAAAGCTTCCCATTCCTTCTTCACTTTGGCAAGCTTGTCGATGGCCTGTTGCTCTTGAGTTTGGACCTCGGCTAACTGTTGTTCCAAATTTCCAGAAAGCTTTTGGAGGCGAGAAACTTCGCTTTCCAAGGAGGCTACTTGCTCTTGTTGGAGAGATGCATCTTCTCCTGCTTCCCTACTTCGCACGACCAGGGAGGATCCGAGCACAAGTGCCTGCTACAAATAAATCTTTTAACAACTTGAAAAACATAAAATATCAAAGGGAAAATTAGGTTCAGAACTGAGGTGGTACCTGGCCAATGACGTGGAAAAGTCTGGTGGCCATCTGATCCAAGGACAACTTTTCCACTTTTTCCTTATCTGCGGAGGGAATCACTCCCCACAATATCTTCTCAGCCATGGATGGGCTGCCCAAAATGGAGGCCCCATGTCCGAGGACGGTGCCAAAATTGGGCGAGCTGCCCTCCACGGGCCTCGAACAAGGGGTGGCTCCCGAGCACGCCGCATCCCTAGGCCTGGTCGCCTTTAGTTTGGGCTAGGGCGCAGTGGCAGCCTCCTTTCCCTTGGAGCTGTCAACAATTTTGCCCTTCTTGATGGGCGAGCTGGAGGGATCCTCCCTTGAGCGTTTTTCGCCAATTACCACCCCCTTCGTCGTGGTGGGGACCGCCATAGAACCCCCGCCCTTGGATTTCTCCACCTTCTCGCCGAGCTTCTTAAGGTTGATCCTTTTCGACATAGCTGCAAAATAACACACAAATATCAAACATAGAAATTTAAATGCTTAGAATAGACAAGAGGTAGTACCATCCAATTTAAGTCTGGGAGGTAGCCTTGAATTCGACTAGGATTTTGATGTGAAGTCCGAGCTTGAGCTCAAAACATTCGATAAAAAGTCTAAAATAGGATCTCAAAGTTTTTCCCTTGACCACCTTAGCAAGGTCAGATCAGGGATACAAGGTAAAATCCTCTTTAGTTCCTTCCTAAGGATTCCCAGTTACTCTATTGATTCATCTCGGGGATGGTTTTCTCGCTGAATTTGTTCACCATAGGAATGGCGGGACTCACCCGCGTTGCTCGACGAGCTTGGTGCTCCATCTTCAGCTCCTCAACCTTATTACTACATGCCATGGACTCAGGAGAACTGAAAACCCGACAAAAAAAATTTGACCCAAGGAGCACTAGGACTGAGTAGCTCCCTTCTTTCTCTACCGAATTGAAAATCTCATTCAAAATTTTTTGCTCGTCCTAATATAGCCTAGGAAGGTCGTTACAATGTTTATCTGAAAAGCATATAAAATTGAATATTAACTCTTTGAACGTTTTAAAAGAGCAAAAATTCTAATAAAAATTGAGGCCGACCTAGAATACCCCATGATGTTGGGACACTTGGAACACCATCTTCCCGAGATGAACCTTTAGAAAGCTCCCAGTCATCCCTCGAGACAAAAAAGAATTTGCTCTTCCACCCTTTGATAATGTTGGGGTATCCTCTGAGTAGGGTCTTTTTGTACCTCACCTTGAAATACATCCAGCCTTAATCTAGTTTAAGGTTATTATTAAGACTAAATAGGTTCCTAAACTCAGAAAGGGACATGGTGTACTTGTATACTCGCCTCAACGCCATCACGTAGACAACACTTTGCCACGTGTTGGGAATGAGCTGAGCAGGGCAGAATTTATAAAACTATAAAATCAACCTAATTGTAGGATGAATGGGAAATTAGAGGCCCACGTGAAAGGCGGCCTCGTAACAGGCCACCTCACCCGAGTTGGCTGAAGCTATAGTCTCTTTATCTTTGGGAATCCTAATTTGCACGCCTAGAGGTAAAGAGTAAGACTCCCTAAGTAGGTACAACTCCTCTGGGGTCATAATGTTGGTTTCCTTCTCCACTGAAGGTTGAATGGCGACCAGAGGGTTGACCTCGGGGATAGGGGGATCTTCCATAGGTGATTCATGGGATTAATTCACCTC
>BRYF01000019.1:1230000-1232500 GCA_030159135.1 Actinidia polygama
AGGATAAAAAGAAAAAGAAGAAGAAGAAGGGAGAAGCTTGGAGATCCAAGAATCAAGCCAAGGAAAGCCATAGGAAGCTCAAGCTAAGCTTAAAAGGGTAAGAAATCAACCTTGTGAAAATATATGTTGTTAGTATGGGTTTGTAGATTTTTGGATTTTGTTTTAGATGCCTCTAGGAGGTTTAAAGTTGGGTTGAGAGGCTCCCTTAAGTCTCAATGGCGTTAAATCACATGTATTAGAGTAAAATTGGAAGGATTGAAAGTCGAGTTACAAAATTTTCAAAATTATCATGTTAGGATTTTAAAATGTCAAAATACTAGATCTACCATGCTAGGGTTAGATTGAGAGGTTGGTTTTGAGTTATTGAAGTCTACTTGGGCAAATCTTTGAGTCCTAGGAACATTGGAAGGAGTTGAGTTTGATTTGAGTTGGTTTAGAGTTTTGGAGTTGAATTCGCAGCATTCTGATCAAACCGTTCGAACGACATACCAAAAGTTCGAACCAAAGCGTTCGAATGATAGACCAAGAGTTCGAATGGTGGCATTCGAACGCCATCCCAAGCCTTAGAACCACAGGCCCAATTTATTTAGAGCTTATACTCTTTTTAATTTAAACCATTTTAGTTGTCTAAGTAAGTTAGACCCTTTGACTTACTTATTGAGAGACTCTGGGTCTATTGCTACGAGGTCTAAGACTAAAAGAAGCCTTTATTTATATGTTATGGACATAGTATTGACGGTTCTGTATTTTACCTATAGGAATGCAAAGCCTAGCTTCTAACCAAGGGAACCCAAGTGAGTAATATGATGCCATAGACAAAATTATTTATTTTTAAACATACTTTTAACAAGTAATATGAATATGCAACTATTTTCCATGCCTTCAATGCATTAAACATATATTCATGATATAAATGCCATGTCTCCAAAATACATGATATGATGTTATGAGATGAATGAAAACCCATGGATGTTTGCTTTACATGCAAAATAAATATGTTCAAAGTATATACATAGTGATACTTTGGGTCCCCCGTAGTGGGACCTTAATCTAGCCTAATGGTCCGAACGGCGGAGTGGGGGACATAAAATAAGTTTCACTCTACAATCGAGATATCTCAGGCCTAAAGAGCCACCCGGCCTATATGGTCTCCGTGTTATGTTAGGCCGAGTTGTTACGTTTTTCAATATGTGTTATGTATGATTATGTGAGTTTCAAGTTTATGAAATGCCATGTTTCAAGCAGAATTATGAAGTTATGTTTCAAGAAAAAGTCATGTTATGCTCACATACGTTATGAAATGCTACATGCATAATATGAAAATGATCCATGGTATTTTACGTTTATGCATCTGATGTTATTCACTAAGTTTTTAGCTTACGTTTTCGAAAATCTTTTCAGGAAGCCAAACCGAAGAGCCATAGAAGGAAGTAACAGGCAAAATTGTAGTTTTGTGGCCAGTGGCCTTAGTATGTGTTGTATGGGTTAAACCCTATTTTATGTTTTGAAGTTATGTACAGTTAAAGTTTAGCCTAGGGACGTATGTAAAGTTTGAATACTTAGGCACAATTCTGTATACTTGTGTGCACATCACACTTCTCTATTTTCAGATATTATGATGTTTTCGCAAAATATTATTATCAATTTAAATGAATATGTACATGTGATCAACCGTATAAAGATAAGTTGGCCTAGGTGGGCCAGCCGTCGGTCATCACGTGCCCACGATCCACATAGGTCGGGTTGCGAGGCGTGACAACTTTTGTCCAAGCTCCACTCAAACTTACAAGTATTTGATTTTTATAAGAGAAAACACTCAAACTCTTACAAGTATTTGGCTTTTATAAGAGAAACACTCAAACTCTCACAAGTATTTGGCTTTTATAAGAGAAACATTAAAACTCTCACAAGTGTTTGACTTTTATAAAAGAAATACTCAAACTTTCACAATACAAGTGTAGAAACGTTGTATAAGTGAAAAATAAACTCTATAAGAAAAGTAGATAGGAGTAGAATAGCTTAACTTTTGGAAGCAAGATGAATTTTCAAAGAATGATGAACTTGGAGCTCTTTGATGATCAATCTATGTTATAATATTGTTGTTCTTACCCAAAAATATTGTTGGAGGCTTCTATATAAACCCCTTAGGTTGATTTTCTCGTTGGAGGTAGTTAGGGGTCATTTAATGTTGATTTGAACCTTCAAATTTTGAAAATATAGCTATTACGCCCAGGTGCCAACACTTATTTTCATGTGTCGACACTTTATACTTGTATTTGGTTATTGACTATATGTGTTGACAATTTTCGAACATGTGTCGACACTTTCTAAGCAGTTTCAATTTTGGATTCTGTCTTCAATAAATTGCTCATAACTTCTTCGTTACATGAAATTTTTGAACAACGTTTGCTGAATTGAAAACTAGATTTTTGGGGCTATAATTAGGTTCAACAATTTCTTCATTTGGACTTGTGAAGACTGAAATAATTTCATCTGAAGT
>BRYF01000019.1:1237500-1240000 GCA_030159135.1 Actinidia polygama
GTGTTCTTTTTTTATTTCTCCATTTTTACTGTTGGCGTTCGAACACCCCTTTTAGCGTTCGAACGCTAAGAAGGATTTTTGACACTGGCGTTCGAACGCTAGTTCGAATGCTAAGAATGAATTTGGTTCACCAGGGTTCGAACGCCCTGCTTACAGTTCGAAATGTAGGAGAGCTTGAAATCTGATTTTTAGCCTTGGTGTTCGAACTCCTATATGGGCGTTCAAACGCCTAGAGGAAAACTAGGCAGAATTTACAAGTTAAGGCCTTAAAGTTTTCTAGCAAATTTTTGGGTCTCCTTGACTCTTGTCTTCAATTAGTCCACCTTAATTATTGTAAGTGGCGTATTTAGGACGATTAATGGAATTTACGAATTCGGGGTGTTACATTCTCCCCCCTTAAAATAAGTTTGTCCTCAAACTTGGCTAACGTCATCATGCTTCTACTGCGCACTCTGATAAAATTCTCCGTGTAATTGTGTACCTAACTTGTGATCGTTAATACGTCTGATTGTGGGTTGACCTTTCATTACGACTGCCTTGACTGCCCTCTCAGTCTGGGCAACCTACAATGTGGTTTCCCCGTTTGGTACTATCCCAACCAAGTCGGTCTTTCTCGAATTGCTTGGGTAGATGAAATTTTTAAAATGGTAATGAAGGCTAAATAGGAATAATGATAATGCGAATAGAACCAAGCGTACCTCAACTTATTACAAAGCTCACTCGAATAGAAATGGATAATGCTTTCTAATTTCGTCTTCTCGTTCCCAAGTTGATTCCTCCCATGTGTGGTTCTGCCATAGAACTCGTACTAATGGAATGACCTTATTCCTAAGAACTTGGTCTCGGAGATCCATGATCTTAATCGGTCTCTCAACATAGCTCAAGTCCTCGCTTACGTGCAAAGGATAGTGAATAATCACATGCGTGGGGTCATGATTATTTCCATAACATTGAAACATGAAAAACATCATAAACATGCGAAAACTCCGGTGGAAGAGTAATACGATAAGCGATGGCTCTAATTCATTGAAGAATTTGGAACGGTCTTATGTATCTCGGCTTTAACTTCCCCTTTTTGCCAAAACGACTTATCCCCTTGGAAGGAGATACTTTCAGAAATACATGGTCACCTTCTTCAAATTCTAACTCTTGTCTTCGAACATCTGCATAGCTCTTTTGGCGACTCTAGGCGGTTCGAAGTCTATGTTGAATCACTTTAATCTTATCGATTGTCAGTTGTACAATCTCTAGGCCTAAAATTTGTCGTTCTCCAGCTTCAGTCCAACATATGGGCGATCTACATTTCCTCCCGTAAAGGGCTTCATACGGAACCATTCCGATGCTCACATGAAAACTATCGTTGTAAGCGAACTCCACAAGTGGCAAGTGCGCTTCCCAACTTCCTTGAAAGTCGAGAACACATAACCGTAGCATATCCTCTAAGGTCTGAATTATTCTCTCCGATTGTCCATCTGTCTGCGGGTGGAAAGCGGTACTAAAATTAACTTCAGTGCCTAAGGCTCGTTGTAAACTTTTTCAAAACTTCGACGTAAACCTCGGGTCTCGATCCGACACTATAGAGACTGGTGTTCCGTGAAGTCGTATTATTTCTGCAATATAAAGGTTAGCGTACTTTGACAATGAATACGTGGTCTTCACTGGAAAAAAGTGTGCCGACTTAGTAAGACGGTCTACAATGACCCAAATGGCATTACATCCTCGTGACGAGTTTGGTAAACCAATAACGAAATCCATCGAATATGCTCCCATTTCCATTCTGGTATCGGTAATGATTGTAGTAATCCTGCCGGTCTTTGATGTTCAGCTTTGACTTGTTGATATGATAGACATTGGGACACGAACTCAGCTATCTCTTTCTTCATTCCCGGCCACCAAAATGTTTCCTTCAAGTCTCTATACATTTTCGTTCCTCCTAGATTCATCGTAAATTTCGTATTGTAGGCTTCCTCTAGTATTTGTCTTTTCACTTCGGCTATGTCTGGCATGCACAAGCGGCCTTGGAATCTAAGAGCTCCATCTTGCAAAGTAAAGTTAGGCTTAGGATTTACTCCCGTCTCTTCATAGATCTTCCACAAGTACGAGTCTTCTGGTTGTCGTAATCTTATCACTTCCATCAACGTCGGCTGAGCAATCATGGTTGTAAGTATCGCATTGGTGTCTCGTGCAACCACTTCAATCTCTGCTCTCTATAGCTCATCGAACAAAGGTATCTGCGACGTAACATGGCATGCTAAATTGACCGTCGACTTCCGGCTCAAAGCATCGGCTACAACGTTAGCTTTTCTTGGGTGATACTAGATAAGGATGTCGTAGTCCTTGATTAATTCAAGCCATCTTAGTTGTCTCATATTCAGTTCTTTTTGAGTGAAAAGATACTTCAAACTCTTGTGGTCGGTGAAAACTTCACATGTCACTCCGTATAGGTAGTGACGCCAAATTTTCAAGGCAAACACTACTGCGGCTAACTCTAGGTCGTGGG
>BRYF01000019.1:1247500-1250000 GCA_030159135.1 Actinidia polygama
AATTTCAGATAGTCAATTCGAGGAGCCGAAAGGAGGTTGAACAAGTCAGACTTAGTTTTATAAGCCCAAGAGGCTTATGTTATATTGTGAGGGCGAGACCCTATGCTATGTATTTAGTCTATGTAAGTTTGAAGTTCGATTTGGGATGTATGTAATTTGAAATACATAGGCACAGCTCTGTATACTGTAAGTATGACACGCACACCTTATTATTTTCATGTTACGATACTTCCGCGCAAGAGAAAATTTATTGTTATTTAAAATGAATATGCACAGGTTGATGATACGTAGGCCTTGGCGGTCAGCCGCCGGCCATCAGGCGCCTTCAATCCGCATAGGCCGGGTTGCGGGGCGTGACAAAAATTGCTGAATGAAATCCTGTGAGAGACCATGTTTTGAAAATTTTTGATCATTTAAACACTCTAGAGATCCTTGGTGGTGAGATTGATGTTGAATCTCATAGTGATATTATCCTTGAGTCGCTGCCTAACTCTTTTAATCAGTTTAAGCTTAATTGCAGTCTGAACAAAATTGATTTTACACTTTCTAAACTTCTAAACGCTTTACAAGCTCAATTACAGTATGAACAAAATTGATTTTATGCTTTCTGAACTTCTAAACCCTTTACAGGCTCAATTGCAGTATGAACAAAATTGATTTTATACTTTCTGAGCTTCTAAATGCTTTGCAGGTAGCGAAGGGTATTATCAAATGCCATACTGGTACTGTAGCAGCTCAGACTGGTACTATAGCAGCCCACTACTGTAGCCAGGCTATTTGGCCGGGCTGGACAGAGCTATGGCCTAACGGTTTGGGCCAAGCCTGAATCAGTACTGTAGCGGTCTAGACTTAGCCCTGCCCGTGGCCGATTGACCCGTTACTGTAGCGGATCAAGTTGGCCCAGCCTGACCCAATTTGCAGCACTAGGCACAACTTCGACCCAGCAAGACTTTTGAAGTCACCTTTCTTTATTTTTTGGGCCGAAAAATAAAAAAATGTTGAAATGTTTATTTATTTGACATTTTCAATTTTACTTTTGTACAGCTTCTAGAAGCTGCCTAACCCAGTAAAGGAACCTTCATCTAGTCTTATTATTCTAAGTTGACATCGAATTCAAACATGACATTAAATTATGTGCTCTGACCCACTTATGTTCCACGTTTCACAAAGCGACAGGCTGCACAAAGTTTGGATAATCATTTGCCACGAATCCAGAAACATTGGTCCTACGCTCCATCTCCGTGTGAGCCACCAAATATGACTCCTAGAAGCATCAATTTTTTCAACTACTTTTTTGGCATTTGCATAGCAAAAGCCCAACGTTTCATATTCTTATCCTTCAACTCTTACAATTCATTCCATTTGCAACATCTTGGTTTCATTGACCATGGATCACTAGTCACTACAACAAACACCAGTCTTCAGGTAAAATTTTCATTCAATGAGAAATGAACCGAACCAATCACCGGATTTTAAGCTCTTCTCACAATGAAAAAGGGATAAAAAAATGTACTAATTTTGTGTTCATTTTGTAGGGGTATTTCCTCAACCATCTGCTCCATATCCTCCACCTGCCATGTTTCCGCCGCCAGCGCAAATTGCATATCCACCGCCAACCGAGGTGTACCCATCTCCTTCTCCACCACCACCATCAGAAGCGTATTCCTATCCACCACCACCGCCACCACAAGTGTATTCATATCCGCCACCACCACCAGCCTATTCCTATCCACCACCACTGGTGCAAGGGTACCCTGTAATTGCAAGCCCTTATGTGGTGCCGCCATCAGCTAGTTACCCTATGAAAAACGAGCCTGAATATCCGCAACCAAATCCTCGACCACCTAGAAGTAGGCATGGGCTTTGTGGACCTTGTGGATGCTGCAAGATTTGGTAAACTTGAAATACCTCTTTCTCTCAATACATGATACGACGTAGTTGTCAAATTGAAATTCGTAAGATTTGACAACACCAGATACATATATGTATATACAAGACAAACCATGGTAAAATGAGAAAATTTGAGTCAAATTAATCGTAACTAAAAACTCATATTTTTATTCGATTACTTTTTTAAATACTTAGTGTATTAGAATTTCTATTCTAATTCTATTCTATTAAGATACTTTTCATTTTTTTTTGATAATTTTTTTTTACAAATATGAACACTTTTGTTAAAAAGAATGATAAATAGTGAGTAGATATTGAATAATTTATGGGGGTACTTTAGCAATGTTAAAATGATGGTCGAGTGAATTTAAATAATCTGATGCAGTGAATTTTTAAGAGTTTCATTAGCCTAGGCTTAATTAAAATTTTAGTTTGACTAGACTGACACTGATATTGAGGTTTTGAATACATTATATATATCTGGTGACTTAAAATTTTATAACAAACCAAGCAACTCAATCCATAAAAAAAACAAAAAACAAAAAACAAAAACATCAACATCAAAACAAAACAAAACCCATCAAAAAACAAGACACCCCACTACAACACC
>BRYF01000019.1:1272500-1275000 GCA_030159135.1 Actinidia polygama
CGACCCATAAGGAACCTAGATTTGTTCAATCTGACCACCTCCGACCTCCAAGGACCAAAGTGAGTCTATTTTTTTTTCTTTTCAATTTTGTCCTTTCAATAACTTGAGTCTTTTGTAGACGTACTGTTTGAAATCAAGCTATGAATCAGTAGTTTTGAAAGATTTTAAATCCTGTAACTTGTACAACTCCAATACTTAGATTGAAAATTTTTAAATCACTACTATTAAATAAATATTACAAATCCATCAAGCTCCATTCTCAATATGAAAATACTTTCTTCAAATAATTACTAATTAGTTCCAAAATTATTTTAGTTTAGTTTCCAATCAATAGTTTTGATATAATTTGTTTGGTATACCATTTTTGAAGCCTTGTTTTTATGGAATTTTTTAGAAAATAACGCTTTTTTTTAGAGAACATTAAAGCAATGTCTTCAAATTATAAAACAAAATTGTGACTAGAAAATAAAAAAATATAAGACAATGGTGATTGTTTTTATTTTTAAACAAATCTGAAAAAGTTTGCTACAAATTTGGTTATGAAAACTGCACCAAATAGACAAATAGTCATTTATTTATTTATCGTTGTATGTGTTGCATACATGCGATATGGTAGAAATTGTGTTTGAAAACTCCTGCATGGTTCAGTAATGGATTCACGTTGCTTTCGTCTGTCAACTTCTTTCTATTTTTGCTTTGTTATTTTTTCATATAGTTAAAACTTAGCTAGTTATCTGAAAATCAATTTTCTCAATTGTAATAGGAAAATGAGTTCATCAGGAAGTATTGGTTCATCAGGAAGTACGGGTTCCACTTCAAATGCCCCTCCCATTGATCAAGATGACTATGCTCCCCTTTGGAACTATGTTACAAAAACAATTAACAGGGGAGAAGGAGGAAGTGAGAATACCAAATTCAAATGCAATATTTGTAATACGGAATTCCAAAGGTCTTACTTTAGAGTTAGAGCTCATTTGTTGTAAATTAAGAATCAAAGGATAAGGGTGTGTCCTGTTGTGAAGAATAGGATATAATTACTTGTTGAAATACGAAAGTTAGATGAAGAAGCTGAGACCTAAAAGAAGATGGCTAAGCCTAAAAATATTCCTTTACTGCCTTCTTCTTCCAAATCCAATGTTAGCATTAGGGGAATCGAAGACGTTGGTCCGTTTAGATTAGAAGGGTACGAGCCAATAAAAAGAAAGGCAACGGGAAATAGTCCTGATTGACACATATTATTGTAATTTATCTATTGAATCCTCTCACATTTTAGTATCATTGCGCATATTATTTATTATATTTATACACATATTTGGCGCAAGAGGTAGTAAAGAGTTTTGCAGGTAAAAAGGAAGCATTTCAAGGAGATTAGAAGGCTAAAAGCTTATACCAGTTGAGAGAAATCAAAACACTCAAAGAAAAGTTGAATCAAACAAAGAACAAACATTCTGTTCTAATTGAACCGGTCCATCGAAATCCTCGACCGGTCGAGCGAAGACAGTAGCCATTGCCCAAAGTGCTGAGAATCTCTCCAAGTTCAGAAAGCTTCTGACAAAACCATGAGAAATACTATTCAAGTTATAATGAAATGTAATGATGAGCCCATGTGGGCAATGAACCAAGGCAAAGAAAAGTCAAACAAAATGGCTCCCCTCTCTCACGTGCTCTCTTCCCTCTCCCTCTCCCTCTCAACCGACTCTCTCTCTCTCTCTTTACGTGTGTGTGCGTGTGTACATATATATATATATATATATCTTAGAATTTCTCTATAAATAGGTGAAGAGGACTCTTAAGTTTGAGTAGTGAGATTTTATGTTATTAAGTTAGTTTTTATTTTAAAAGCTCTCTCTCTCTCTCTCTCTAGTTTTAATTCAAATGCTTGATTAAATTAGATTAGTCTAGTAAAAATTCAAACACTTGTAATGTCTTTTGAGAGATATATACACAAGTCATTTCAATTATTCTGAGTGAAATTTCTGTTTAATTTATGCTTTACTTTATCACTTTTTACTTTATCGCTTATATGACCAGATTTGGCGGTTATACCCCAATCTAGGTTAATATTATTACTATAATTTATGCTTTAAATATCGCTTTACATTATCGCTTACACAATCAGATGGGACGGTTCTACCTCCCTCTCGGTTGATTTTACTGCTTAATTTACTTATCTGTCAAGTAATTAATTTTCTTTAAGCTTTTAACTACATATTATAATTTCAGTTTAATTATCAAAAATATAAAACAAAACATGTCAAATTTTCAATTAAATATGATAGGCTAAAATCAATTGGTTTGATCTAAATACAAAGTTTTAATTCAATCGTAGACAAACTAGTTCTTTCTTTTATTTCACAAATTTAAAAGAGTTGTTTAAAATTGAACAATTTTACAACAAAGATTAAAACTTGAATTGTATAAATCTAAGATTAGGTTATACAAGATTCCTTGTTATAACTTAGGACTTAGATCAATTGCATTCTAAGGGTTTAAAATTTGA
>BRYF01000019.1:1300000-1310000 GCA_030159135.1 Actinidia polygama
CAATGGTTGCCCTTTTCCTTATAATTTGAAGACATTGTTTCAATGTTCTCTAAAAAAGCGTTATTTTCTAAAAAAATCATAGAAACAAGGCTTCAAAAATGGTATACCAAACAAATTATATCAAAACTATTGATTCAAAAATTGAAATAAAATGATTTTGGAACTAATTAGTAATTATTTGAGGAAAGTATTTTCATATTGAGAATGGAGCTTGATGGATTTGTAATGCTTATTTAATAGTAGTGATTTAAATTTTTTCAAACTAAGTACTGGAGTTGTACAAGTTACAGGATTTAAAATCTTTCAAAACTACTAATTCATAGCTTGATTTCAAAGTAACAGTACGTCTATAAAAGACTCAAGTCATTGAAAGGATAAAATTGAAAAGAAAAAAAAACAGACTCACCTTGGTCCTTGGAGGTCGTCGGAGTAACAAGCTCGAGTGGTCGGAGGTCGGAGGTGGTCGTCGAAGGTCAGAGGTGGTCTACTTGAACAAATCTGGGTTCCTCGGGGGTCGATCGGAGCCTTAGAGGTCTACCAGAAGAGAGAAATACAAAGAGATAGGGGGAGGCAAGAGAGAGAGAGGAAGAGAGAAACAGAGAGGTGGGGCAAGAGGAAGAGAGAGAGAGTTGGGACTGGGAGAGACGAAGTGGAGAGAGAGGGAGAGTAGACGTTTGGGTTCAAATTGTAACACCCCGCATCCGTAAATTCCATTAATTACGTATATTATGACGTGTATAATAATTAAAGGAAGTAATATAGGTTTAAGGGTCTAAATGAACCCATTTAGATTAGTCAATATTCAAAAATCCTAAACTTATAAATTCTGCCCAGGATCCTTCTTAGCGTTCGAACGCCAGGATGAGCGTTCGAACGGTCGAGTATTTTGCCTAGGCGTTCGAACGCCCATTGACAGCACATTTGGAGCGTTCGAACGGTAAGGCCAAAAACCCAAATTTCAAGTCTCGCATGTTTCGAACTGTAAGCAGCAGCGTTCGAACCCTGCCAAGCCAAATCCTTCTAAGCGTTCGAACGCCAAAAAAGAGCGTTCGAACGCCCACAGTGAAAACGGGGAAATGAAAAAGGGAACACGAACTTAAAATGGGGAAACCACATGGAATCATTCCCAATCCAGCCTTTCACAGCCACACATATACACCTAAATACACACTTACTCCCTCACTTCACCACAACACACACGCCGGCAGAGAGAGAGATAAGAAAGAAAGGAGAGGAAAGGAAGAGAAGAAAAGGGAGAAGAAAGAAAGAGAAGACTTGGGGGAAGCTCAACTCAAGCTAGGAAATCATTTTGGGAGCTCAAAGGAGTATTGGGAGAGGTAAAACCTCTAATCCATGTATATATATATGTGTGTATGTAGTATGTTAGGGTTTTTTGTGATTTTAAACTTAGATCTACTAAGTTAGGTTTCAAACTAAAGTTCCATTTTAAGATATGGTAGTCTCCTTATGCTACTCTTCATACATTAAGAGTTCTATAAAGATTGGAGTAGGTCTTGAGAAGTTTTAGTAAAATTTCCAAAGTTCAGGTACTGTTCATGTCACTGGACGCAGGGAGCGTTCGAACGCCCAAGAACAGCGTTCGAACGGCCAAGCGTTTGAACGCCACTGGTAGAGCACTTTTAAGCGTTCGAACGCCAAGACCATTTTTAGGCAGAATTGGCATTTTTCCTTAAGACTTAGTAAATTCAACCATAACATGTTAAACCCTTTAACAACCTTTTGAGAACTTAGGGTACATGTTTAAGATGGTTAGACCTAGAACGAAGGCAATTAAGTCAAGTCGAGGATTTTTATCAATTTGATTTGTAACACTAGCCTTATTGAACATAGTAAGGACGTATTGTCCCTTATATGTGTAGGAACGCGAAGTCTAGAAACTAGCTAAGGAGATCCAGGTGAGTAACACGATGCTATGAACAAAATTATGTATTTTCAAAACCTTTTCAAAGTATATTATGTATGTACAAATGTTTTCCATGCTTTCAATGCATCAAATGTATTTGCAATGTAAATGCCATGTCTTGCAAAAGTATGCAATGTTTATGCTATGTATGAAAACCCATGGATGCTTGGTTTATACGAAAACAAGTATGTTCAAATTATATGCATGTGACACTCGGGGTCCCCACTGACGGGACTTAAACAAAGTCATCCAGTCCTAAAAGGTAGATGGGAGGACGTGAAATAAAGCCATCTACAAAAGAGATATCTCGGCCAAAAGAGCCACCCGACCTATATGGTCATCATGTCATGCCGGGTTGTTACGTTTTTAAGATATGCTATGTATGTTTATGAAAGCATGTGATGCCATGTTTATGAAAGTTAAATGTTCAAGAAATGTATACGATGCTCACATTGCTTACGCTATGCTATGCTATGTATGATATGAAAATAATCCATGGTATATTACGTTCATGCATTCGTTGTTATTCACTAAGCTTTGGCTTATGTTTTAGAAAAATAAATTTCAGGTAGTCAATCCGAGGAGCCGAAAGGAGGTTGAACAAGTCAGACTTAGTTTTGTAAGCCCGAGAGGCTTTATGTAGTATTGTAAGGGCGAGACCCTATGTTATGTATTTAGTCTATGTAAGTTTGAAGTTGATTTGGGATGTATGTAAATTGAAATACATAGGCACAGCTCTGTACACTGTATGGACACACACACTTTGTTATTTTAGATACTATGACGTTTCCGTGAAAAGAAAAATTATTAGCATTATAAATGCACATGCACAGGTGATCAACCGGAAGAAATGGTAAGTTGGCCTTGGTGGGTCAGCCGCCGGCCATCACGCGCCCACGATCCGCATAGGCCGGGTTGCGGGGCGTGACACAAATCACCCAGAGAACCAGCTGGAATAGAGCAAATAATCAGGTGCTATGCGAACATTTATATATATTATAGTATAATTACACTTTCAGTTCACCAAAAATGAAGGAAGTTCGCCCCTGAATGCTTGAAGGTCATAGAAGGAGAAGTGGTCAAGCTCATCAAAGCCAATGTCATGAGAGAAGCTCATTACTCAGTTGGCCCGCCAATGTTGTCATTGCCTCCCAAAAGGGAGGAAAATGGATAGTATGTATTGACTTTACCGACCTCAACAAGGCTTGCTCAAAATATAATTTTCCTCTGCCCACAATTGTTGATGCAACCTCCAAGCATGAGCTCCTTAGTTTTACAGACGCCTTATCGGGGAATCATCAGATCAAGATGCATCCGCTCGACGTGGAAAAGACTTTTTTTATCACGGAAAGGGGATTGTACTGCTACAAAGTTATGCCTTTGGGGTTAAAGAACACAGGGGCGATGTACCAAGAGTCTGAAAGCAACTAATCGCATTGCCCACCTAGAGGAGGCATTTGGCATCCTGAGAGGACATCACATGATGCTAAACCCTTTTAAGTGCATTTTTTGAGTATCCTCTGGAAAATTCCTTGGCTTCCTTGTCACTAAGCGTGGGATTGAGGCAAACCCAAACCATATTCAAGCTCTGTTCACAATGAGCTCGCCTAGAAACATACACGAGGTACAACAATTGACCGGGCGAGTAGCCACTGTTAACAAATTTGTTTCGAAGTCAGTGGATAAGTGTTTGCCATTCTTTAAAATTCTGAGGAAAAATAAAGCCTTTGAATGGACAGAAGAATCCAAGGTGGCTTTCTGGTAGCTGAAAAAGTATCTGGGATCGCCACCTCTACTCATAGTTCCTAATCTTGGTGAGGACCTTATTGTTTACCTCTCCATCTCGCCAACAACAGTAAGTGCAGTATTGATCTGAGAAGAAAACAAGGTTCAGAAGCTAGTATACTATGTTAGCAAAGTCTTCATGGGAGCTGAAACTAGATACCTAAAAATTAAAAAGCTCGCCTATGCACTCTTGATCGCCGCTAGAAAACTTTGCCACTATTTTCAGGCACATCCTATTATGGTATTGACCGATCAACCTTTGAAACAAATTTTCCAGTGACTTAACACCTTGGGATGACTCCTCAAGTGGTCCATTGAGCTGAGTGAGTTTCACATCAGTTATATATCAAGGATGGCGATCAAGGCCCAAGCATTAGCCAATTTCATAGCTGAGTTTACACATGACGTTGCTCCTGAATCTGAGGTGACTTTACCCGAGATGGAAACTCCAGAAGAGCAGAACCCAGATAAAAACCTTGCCAAATGAAATCTATTCGTGGATGGATCATCCAACCAACACAGCTGCGATGTAGGACTTGTTCTCCAAACTTCTTCAGGAGAGCAATTGGAGTATTCTATACGTATTGGGTTCAAAGCCACCACCAACGAAACTGAATATAAGGCTCTCCTCACCGGACTTAGAATTGCAACAGAATTAGGAGTGGAATCCCTCGATGCCTTTAGTGATTCTCAACTTGTGGTGAACCAAGTGTAAGGAGATTACCTCGCCAATGATCTTCAAATGGTAGCCTACTTGGATGAGGTAAGAGCCATGTCTATAAAAATCAAAATAAAATTAAGATCTGTCAAATTCCCAGAGAAGAAACTAGAAAAGTTGATGCCCTGGCTAACCTAGCCTTTGCCTTTGATTTTGTCTCAGATAGGAGTATCCCCTTAGAGTTCTTACAGAATCCCAGCATTGACATCGCCAAAATCATATGTCAAGCTATAGCAAATCCAACATGGATGGACTAGATCATCACATATCTCAAGGACGGAAGGCTACCATCAGAGAGGCTTCAAGCACGCCAGATCCAATACCGATCATCAAGGTTCTGCCTCATCCAAGGGAAATTGTACAAGAGATCTTTCTCAGGACCGCTTTTTACGTACTTCCGATCTGAGGAAGTAGATTATGTACTTATAGAAATTCATGAAGGGATCTGCAGAAACCATTCAATAGCGAGATCCTTGGTCAAAAAAGTTGTTCGCCAAGGTTACTTCTAGCCTCAGATGGATCGAGATACAATGATATTCACCAAGAAATGTGACAACTGCTAGAGGTTTGCTCTAGTAAATCATCTCTCTCATACTGAGATGGTACCTATGACCAACCCATGGCCATTCGCCTAATGGGAAATTGACATACTCGGACCTCTACCTCAAGCTCCATTATAGAGGAAGTTCCTAATTATTGCCATAGATTACTTTACAAAGTGGATAGGGGCCCACCCTCTTGCCCAAATCACTGAGAATAACGTCAAAAATTTCATATGGAATAACATCGTTTGTTGGTTTGGAATTTCTAAGATTATTATCTCGAACAACGCAAGGCAATTCGACAATAATGGATTCAAGCTATTCTGCTCGGACCTCGCCATCTCTCACAATTTCTCCTTGCCAGGTCATCCTCAAGTGAATGGTCAAGTAGAAGTCACCAACAAAACCATTCTGAGGAATTTCAAGGTGAGGTTGAAAAAATCTAAGAGTGAATGGGCAGAAGACCTTTCGAGCATACTATGGGCTTACCACACGACTAGCAGAATTTCTATGGGTGAAACGCCGTTCTCAATAGTATATGGAATAGAATTAGCCATTCCAATGGAGATAGGAATGCTGAGCTTTAGGAATTCAAATTTTGACAAGGAGAACAATGAAGCCCAGCTAAGGCTTAATCTTGATCTCCAGTCTTTCTAACCAGGTGACTTAGTCTTACGAAAGGTCATACTTTCTACAAAGGAGCTTAATACCAGAAAGATCGATCCAACGTGGGAAGGTCCTTACAAAGTTGTCAAAGTGTCCAAGCCGAGAACTTACTGGCTAGAAGACATGAGTGAAAGGCACTACCTCATCCCTAGAATGCTGAGCACCTGAAGAAACACTACCAATAGTTTTTTTGGTCGCCATATGGGAAATGTCGGCAAGTGCAAAAGAGAGGATGTCGCCAAAATCCATTGTGTGCCAAATCCTCCATATAAGCAACATGAAGTCGCCAAAGTCTTCATTTTGCCAATTCTCCATGCAATTTAGATTGCCAAAATATTTATTCACCAATCTCCATGTGATGAGGGTTATTTCAATAATAAAATCACATTTTGCCTGTTGGATCTATTTGTATCACTAGTATTCACCAGTGAGTTATGTCACCAATTTCAGATTAAAATGAATTTTTGTTATCAAGGTTGCCTATTTGCCTATTTATTGAGAAATTTATAAATATTCGCAAAAGGCATCTTGATCGCCAGATGATGGATCGCTTTATTATTTATATCGCCATGGTGAGGTTTAATGCTTGCCTAAGTTAAGGCAAGTTAAGGCAACTTGAACCCTCCTAGATCACCTATTAACCAAGCTCGCCATATTAAAATATATTGCCATGATTAAGTTTGATATTTGCTTAATTAAGGTGAATGGAACTTAATATACTCGCCTAGCTGTTATGTTTGCCATATGATTGTGTTTGCCTGATTATGATCGCCAGTCACGAGTTTGTTAAGTCTTGTTTGCCAAACTCATTAGAAATGATGCATCAGTCTAAACAAGAATCGTGCAAAGAGATAAAAAGTGCAAACAGGAAATAGGGGAAAAAAGAGTTTTTTATTCATTAAATGCATCTCTCCATTACAAAAAAAAAAAGGAAAAAGGAACAAGTATTTCAGGGGAAAGAGGGCTGGTATCACCCTTCTCTCCATCTTTCTCCCTACCTTTTTCTTCTTCCTCCTCCTCCTCCTCCTCCTTCTTTCCTTCTTTTTCGTCCTCCTTATCCTCTTTCACATCTTCCTCCTCCTCGAGTAGATCGGCGTCAATGCAAATTCATTGGATGACAATCCCGAGGTCAAGATAATGGTGATAAGTTTGCCTTTTGCAGAAGTCAAAGCCCTCACCGAAATACTTGGAAGTTGTAAATTCGACAGCTTCCTAGAAATCATTAGAGGACTTGAACTCCTCAATGGCTGTCTTTTTGGCTAGAGCTGCCTACTTCTTGAGCTGCCCCACGGTGGCATCTCGATCCTCCTTGGTCTTTTTCTTGGACCTTCCAGCTCTGCAGCCAGTTTCTAAGCACAAGTCATCTAGCCTTCAAGAGAAGCAGCCTAACCTTATTGAAGAGTGGCCTCATCCACCATCTCCCTGCTACATCCAACAAGAGAAGATCCGAGCACAATCGCATGAAAAGTACAAATTCATTAGGTTTTATGATCGCCTTGGAAGCAATGAAAGAACAGAAATGCGAACTAAGCTTGAAAACAAATAGATACCTAACCAATGATGTGGAAGAACTTTGTGACCACCTAATCCAATTTTAATTTATCCACCTTTTCTTTGTCAGAAGGTAGAATTATTCCCCCGAGGAGATTCTCTGCCATGGAGGGACTCCCCAGCATGGAGGCAAGGGGCCTCAAATCGGCCTCAGGATTGTTTGAGGTACCCTTCTCGACAGCCATGGCAGTCTCTGACTTGCTAGTCACCTTGTTTGGGGGCGCCTTGAACTTCTACCTCGTCTTCTTCTTGGCCTTCGGTGGCGACTTGGTCCCCATGTTCTTGGCATTAGAAACTAGTTTTCCCTTTTTGGTGGGCGCTTCAGCGATCTGGATGAGCTTCTTTAAGCTAATTTTCTTCGACATAGCTACAAAATAAAGATCAATGTTAGTGAATAAAAGAGGTGGAACACTTAGAAAAGAATGAAGACAGTACCATCTAATCTGAGCTCGGGGGACAGCACTGGGTTTGACTTGGCCTTCGAGCTGCCTGGTTCCAAACTAAGGAAAAAGGGTTGAACTTTTGCCCCAAGAAGTATCAACAATAAATGGTCGAGAAGGCAAGGTAAAACTTTTCTCTCCTTCCTCCTAATGATTCCTATGTACTCCACTGTGCTACCTCGGGAGTGATCGCCTCGACGAGGTTCATCTCAGGAATGGTGAAACTCACCGTCGTCGCCTGCAATTGGAGCTGCCCCACCTGCCAATACGTCCTCATCGTTGTCTCCGCCACTAGATGCCATTGACTTAGATGAAAAGCCGAATCTCTTATGGAAAGATTTGGAACCAAGGATTACCTTGACCGAATAGTGCTTCCCTCCCCTACTAAGCCCAGAATATCATCAAACCTTTCATGTTCTTCCATCAACAGTTTGGGCACCTTGCTACAGCGTTTGCCTAAAAATAATACCGAACAAATATTAGTCAAAAAGAGGTGCTACACTTTGGGAATTAGAAGATAGTTTATTTGCTAAAGACTGAGATTGACCTACGGTGCCCCACGATCTCAGGACCCTTGGAACCCCAGCTTCTTGAGATAACCCTTTGGGGAACTCCAGTTGTCTCCTGAGATGAAGAAAAATTTCCTCCTCCATCCCTTGACATTGATGGGCTACTTCCTAAACATGGCCTTCTTTGGTCTCGCCCTGAAATACAGCCATCCAGAGTCTGACTTTGGATTCTTATAAAGACCGAATAAGTTCTTGAACTCAATGAGGGAGAGGACGAGCTTATGAAATTGCCACAACACTACTGTGCAAATGACACTTTGCCACACATTGGGGATGGGATGGGTGGGAAAAATATTGTAGAAATGCAAAATCATCCTAATTGTGGGATGGATAGGAAGACGAAGACCGGCATGAAAGGCAGCCTCATAGAAGGTCACTTTGTTTGGGCGAGCAGACATAATGGTCTCGCCCTCCTTAAGAAGCCTAATCTAAATACTTGAAGGAATAGAGCATGATTCCCCAAGTTGATCTAGATCATCCTAGGTCATAATAATCATTTCCCTATCAATCGGAGGAAGGACAGCTGGGGGATTACCCTTAGAACTAGAAGGGTCTTCTCTGGGCGAGGAAGGGAGTCTGGTGACCTTGTCTTCCATGTATGACTTTTCTCCTAGGTGGTCAGATATCCAAGAAGGTAGAGAATTTTCTAAGTCTCCTACGTCGGTATTACCAAACATAAACTAAAAACTAACAAAAGTATAAGATAGGTCAAAGGCTGGTACTTACTGGACCGAGGGCGAGATAATAAGTACGGGATAACAAGGGCTTGGTGAATGTCGGAGTAGAGGCAACATTCCGACAGTGAAAACAAGAAGAGTGAAAAGCATTAGAGAAGCCCCCTATTTATAAGAATCACCAAAGGCTGAGATTTGTTCACTCCAATGGCAAGGATCACGCGACACTTCAGGTGCTGAGGTTGAAACTGTCATTCCCGCCAAAATGTCATTTCACAATTAATGCGATCCTCCACGTGTCATTCCATAAGGCCTTGACATCATTACATGCTCACATCACCTGACAAATAACCTATGATTCCTTACTTGAGGTGCCAAGTGTTCCACCTTTGCACATCGAGTAAAGAGGCAACTAATGAGTGAAAATTCCCTATCTGCTAAGCACCTCGCCCAAAGAGATCATGTCACAAACTCCTCCTATGATCTGTGCTGAGCTCGCCTGGACTCCCTGAATGTTCTGATCACCTTACACCACCACCTCGCCTATGGGCGAGGTGAGCTATCTTGCCGGACCCTACATAGATAAGATCAATGTGAGACTCCATCTCCTCCTGGGCTCCTACATTCATGGTGCAGTCTTTATATGACATCCTCCTAATTTATCGCCGATATCCACGGGATCTCTTTCCATACTTAGCCACTCGGGGATTTTGCCCTAATCTTCTCGCACGACTGTCCATCCTCCAACTATAAAAGGTCGCTCCCCTCCACTTCAAAAGGTATGATAAATCACTTGCATACTCACTTTCAGAGCTCTAATTAATAACCTTTTGTTTTATTCGCCTTGGCTGATCTCCACGCCGGAGAGGTTTGAAGCGGCTTCGCCCTGGACGATAATGTTTACTTTCGTTGCGCAGGTCGCCCGAGATTAATTTCGAGCTTAAAGAGCAATTCAGATTGTTGGTTTCTCGCCCCCAGATTTCTACCACAACAAAAAGCAAACGCATTATATACATAATCATTTTCTTCTTCACAACCTCATTCAAGAGTTCACCAATTGATTCAAATCCATGGGAGAAGGGGTCGCCCAAATCAGGGGTAAGAATTCACCAAGTGGTTCCCCTCTCCTAC
>BRYF01000019.1:1365000-1367500 GCA_030159135.1 Actinidia polygama
GAACAACTTTCAGTCGACCCATTCTTTAAAACCAATGGTTGGCTTAGACTTCAGTCGAGGGCGTGCCAAACCTCGGTCTATCGAACTTCAACTTCGGTCGATGCCTTGCTTTTCCAGTGGCACTCAAAATCTTCGGTCGAGGCTTCTCCACCTTCGGTCGACAAGTTCAGCCAACCGAACTTTTGACAGTTGCAGTGCTAAGTGTGTGTTTTTAAAAAATTCAACTTGTTAACTATCCAAAATGAGTTTGGGATATAGTTTAACCATTTTACAAGTTCCATTAGCATTATATCGTTGATTATGATTTGTAGGAATTTACGGATCATACTTTGACTGTGTATCGATTCTTCTAGGCTCGAATGTGTTTTTATGTGAGCTAGTCAAATATTTCATATCAACTCCAAATTGTGTTTTCTAAGGATGCACGCGTATATATTTCCAAAATAAACTTACTAGACCCCGTTTTGAGTTAATCAAATGAGTATTGCATATTGGTAACACGTGATGTTGTTTGACTTTCAATTTAGTTCTTTAAACACGATTTTCAAATGTATTTAAACCTTGTTTAACATAAATAAACTTAATCATCAAAATCAAATATAACTTTATGCTAACAATCTCCCCCTTTTTTATGATGGCATAATCTAATATTTGAAAATCGAAATGTGCTTTAATTTCAATGCTTCCCCTTACACTAAACTTCTGATAAACACATAATATTAGGTATTTGTAGTCGAATTATATTATATTTTAGCATTAAAATGCATATTAAATACTTAAATTAAGTGTCGTTTTGCGCAAAGAGTTTTGTACGATAGTTTCAGGTAAAAAGGAGCAAAATGGGCGAAAAGAATTGAAGAAAAACTTGGCCGAAGACCAAGAAAAATGGCCACTGTCCATTCCTGGACCGGTCTAGGAGAAGCTCGACCGGTCCAGCCTTAAAAAAAAAAAATAATAATAATTTTTTTTTCGTGAATAGTAACCGCCTCAAATTCTCTATAAATAGGAGGGTTTGGCTTTTGAAAAAATTAAGTTTTTTTAGAGAGAGAAAGTCTAAAATTTTAAAAAGTTTGAAAATCAAAAATCTTTAGTTTTTAAAAGTTTTAAGTTTTCTTTTATTTTTAAAACTTTAATTTTTTTTTTCTTTCGTTCTTTGCGTTCTTAGTTTTTTTTATTTTATTTTTTCTTGTAATTTTCAATTACTTGTAATTCCTTTTTGAGAGATATATACACGAGTCAGTTTAATTATTCTAAGTGAAATTTCTGTTTAATTTATGCTTTACTTTATCGCTTATATAACCAGATTTGGTGGTTATACCCCAATCTAGGTTGATATTATTACTATAATTTTCGCTTTACTTTATCGCTTTAAATATCGCTTTTTACTTTATCGCTTATATGACTAGATTTGGCGGTTATACCCCAATCTAGGTTGATATTATTACTATAGTTTCTGCTTTAAATATCGCATTACATTATCGCTTACACAATCAGATGGAACGGTTCTACCTCCCTCTCGGTTGATTTTACTGCTTAATTTACTTATCTGTCAAGTAGTTAATTTTCTTTAAGCTTTTAACTACATATTATAATTGCAGTTTAATTATCAAAAATATAAAACAAAACATGTCAAAATTTCAATTAAATATGATAGGCTAAAATCAATTGGTTTGATCTAAATACAAAGTTTTAATTCAATCGTAGACAAACTAGTTCTTTCTTTTATTTCACAAATTTAAAAGAGTTGTTTAAAATTGAACAATATTACAACAAAGATTAAAACTTGAATTGTATAAATCTAAGATTAGGTTATACAAGATTCCTTGTTATAACTTAGGACTTAAATCAATTGCATTCTAAGGGTTTAAAATTTGATAAAAATTATTGTCAATTTCTAAAATACATTTTTAGATACAAAATAAATTCATTGCCAAATTTTTCAATCAAACTCATCATGCCTTGAAATTGATTGCGTACAGAAGAAGAGAGAGAAATTAGAAAATCTAACGAAAGAATAAAAACCAAGTATTTAGATCATACCATTTCTTTATATTTTAAAGAAGCAAAATCTTTCTTTACAAATTTTTTTTCAAAACAAACAACTTTTCACAACTTTTCTTTCTTCAAAGTTATATTTACAACTTATAAACTGTGCTAACAAATTTCCCTGTGGATTCGATCTCGGACTTCCGAGTAAAGTGCTGCTCCGGTAGGCTTTTACGCTTAAGAGCTGAAAAACAAAACAGACGACATTTTAATACACCCAAGAGGGCTAAGCAGCTCCACTATCTTCATACTTGATGTATTTTCTTAAATTTATCATGGAGTAGGTTTCAAAAGTTATGAATTATTATTCATGATTTGAAAATTAAACACGTGGGATAGAGTATACCAATTTGGGCTTTGTCGAGCATTTTCCAATTGTTCTTCAATTGCTATATGATTTTCTTCAAGTTAGTCTATGACTATTGAATAGTGAACAATATGTAACCAAGTAAAC
>BRYF01000019.1:1370000-1375000 GCA_030159135.1 Actinidia polygama
TAAATGACTTAAATTAATTTCAACGTGTCTCCACGTGTCTCTCATGCACGCACCCGTGTGTTCATAACGTGTCGCATTATCGTGTTCTATTTTACATTTTAGATAAAAGTAAGTAGGTTACTAATTTAATATTTATTTCCGCAGTTCGGGGTATTACATTATCCGTGGAGTCAATACTTATACTATGACTAATTAAGTGCTCAATGAAACCTCCATCGATGTACTGATTGTGTTGGTTGCAAAAACTAACCCCAAAATGCTCAAAAACTTTAGTCAAAAGGGCACCAAAAGATAGGGCCTTATTCTTATGATTCTTCACATAGGCGATGAAACGATGGAATGGCCTATACTTTTCTTTAATTCCTTGGTTTGCGAGGCCTTTAACGTTCCTCTTATTGATATCTCCTCTTTTAACTTTCGTTTATGCTTAGTTAGATCCAATTGACTCAGTTTTATCTATTAATATGCTTTCCCCAACATTAGGAACACTAATGATATTGGATAAGATAATCGGGTTGAACGCTATTTGTGTTCCTCTAGCTTTTGTATCTATGGTGAATTCATCATTTTCTAGGGTTCCTACTGCTAGGTTATGGTAGAAGAGTCTCACCAGGGTTGATTACACATCCGTTGAAAGTGGCATCATCCTTTTCCATCTTTGACCTTCTACCGGCTCCATCATCTTGCGCTGATATTTCTCCAAAAATCCATCATCAATGTTTCGCTCGGTGATGATAGTTCGTTCTTTGAAATTTGGAAGCCATGTCGCTTGAATCTTTAAATTTTTGAAAAGACATGGTTTGAACACAAGTGATGGTAGTTGGCTTGGTCTTGCACCATCACTCCTTGGGTCATTAGAGGCATGTTTCGTTATTGGTTGAATAATGGTTGGTTTGGAGGATTGATTTTGAAATTTGAGATTTTTGGTCTAGGGTTTGGAGAGAAGGAGTTTTTTTTTTGAGATTTTAGAACGAGATTGAGAGAGAGAGAGAGGATTCTAGGGTTAGGGTTTTGAGAGAGAGAAAAGAGAAGGAAATTGTAGAGAGAGAGAGAGTCCTAAGGTAGAGATAGAGTTTTTAAAAAAATAAAGAGAAACGAGAGTTTTAAAGCAAAATTTTGCAATCTTCTCTAATAAATCGTGACTGTTGCAATTTCAGTAGAGACTTCGGTCGATCGAAGTTTGCCTTTCGGTCAGACAAACTTTATCTAGGAACTGTAAAAAGTTGATAGTTGAGAGATTTTGCATTTTAGCCCAATTTTGATCTATTCTCTTGATTCCTATAAATCCTAAAAGCCATATGGAGCGTAACAGAGCAAGGCTTGATTGACATACTCACAAGATTCAAAATATGAGTGTTCTATGCAAGTTCTATGCAATTAGTCACGCACCTCTACATTTTTCACACATACATCTTATTAGACATATATCAATTAACGTGTGAGAGATGATAATATTTTATTTTGTCGGAGATAAGGTATATGAAATACATTTTAATCTCTACTACTACTTTATAAATATAAATCAACTAATCATCCGTAGATTTATTTAAGAATCCAAAATAGTCACATTAGTTGATACATTCCAAGTTCACGTATGATGAAACATAATCTTTTCTCATCAAGGGATTTTGTGAAAATATCTACCAATTGCTTATTGGTTTGAATATATTGAAATTCAATATCCACTTTTCGGGCGTGATCTCTTAAAAAATGATGGTTAATCTCAATGTGTTTAGTTCTAGAATGTTATATGGGATTCTTAGATAGATTCATACCACTAGTATTGTCACATTTGATTGGAATATGATCAAAATGTAAACCAAAATTCTTCATTTGTTGTTTCATCCAAAATACTTGAGCACAACAACTTTCGGCAACCACATATTCATCTTCGGTGGTTGATAGGGCAATAAAGTTTTGTTTCTTGCTAAACCACGACACTAAAGAGTGTCCTAGAATTTGCAAGTGTCACTTGTGCTTTTCAATCTACCTTACAACCGACATAATCGGCATTAGAGAATCCATTTAAGTCAAATACAACTCGTCTAGGATAAAATTTTCCTAAATCATGCGTATTGATAAGATATCTAAATATGCATTTTACGGCAACTAGATGTGATTCCTAAGGGAATGATTGAAACCTAGCACATATGCATATGCTAAAAACATGATATCCGTCCTACTTGTTGTTAAATAAAGCAATGAACCAACATACCTTGGTAAAGCTTTTTGTCAATGTTTTTACCATTTTCGTTCTTGTCAAGCTTTATTGAGTGCTCTTGGAGTAGCAAGAGACTTTTCACCCATCATGCCAAATCTCTTAAGAAACTGCTTTGTGTATTTGGCTTGATTGATAAATGTGCCTTCACTTGACTGATTGATTTATAGGCCAAGGAAGAAATTGAGCTTGCTTATCATGCTCATCTCAAATTCATCTGACATACACTTAACAAATTCTTTACACAAATTTTTATTAGTAGTACCAAATATAATATCACCTACATATATTTGTACAATGAGTATGCCTTTATCTTTGATTTTTATGAAAAAAATATTATATATCTTTCCTCTAGTAAAATCATTATTATTTTAAAATTTGTTTAGTCTATTATACCAAGCACGTGGTGCTTGTTTTAAGCCATATAAGGCTTTAGAAAGTGATTGAACTGCATAAGTGCAATCTAAATGCCACTAAACTGAACTAAGTTAGTCCTAGATTAGGTTAATTTTATCTTTTATATCGTGTTTTGTACTGAAAATCGTATTTGCGCTTATTGCAGATAAATATTGGTAAAGAAGAGGATTTGGAGCTATAAAAGTGATCCGTAGTACGGGCACACATATCGATAACTATTGTTGGGATTTGTCTCAGACAAGGTAAAAGTTTTCACTCGTAGCTCGGAATGGAATGAAAGATGCGTCATTGAAAAGAATTCACAAAGTTATGTAAATTCACGTCTAACGAGTGTCGCAAGATATGAAATCCAGGAACTTTGAAATAGACTGAGAAAAAAAAGTTAAAAATGGCTGAAAAATACACATGGCGTTCGAACACTATAAATAAAAGAGAACATGACATTTGAACGGTCTATGGAAGAATGAAAGAAAACACAAAATTCTAGCCTTAGCGTTCGAACTCCTCTATGCATCGTTCGTGTAATATCTCGAACCCATTAATTATCTCCATTTATGTTTTAATGTTTATTTTATTATTACTTTAGAGTCAAAATGACCCATTTGGGAGTAAGGTTGCAACTAAAATTTTAGGGGATGACACATGGGATTATTTCCCATGTGTGTCTCAAATTATATACACACACCCATATACACAATACAAAAAAAAAGGAACATTCCCACACTTAGAGAGAGAGAGAGAGAAAGAATAAGGAGAAAGAGGAGAAGAAGAGGAAGGGAAGAGAAGCTTAGAGATCATCAACCAAAGCCAAGAGAAGCCATTGGGAGAGACCATTAAGCTTGAAGAAAGGTAACACCTTAACATTCTAGATATATGTATAAGTTGTATGTATAGGTTGAGGATTTTGGGGTTTTTGGTATATGTACATAAGAGGGTTTAAGTTTGGATTTGGAAGATTCATTTGAGTTCCAATTAGCTAAGGTTTGGAGCTTGAAGTTCCACATTGAGAGAATAAAGTGTTTTGATTTGAAATTACGAAATTTGGAGAAGTTAGAGTTTTAAGTTCAAATCTTATATCCTTATGTTTTGATGCTTATTTCTTCTTCATTCTGGGTTATAGTTGTCCCTTGAGTGCCTAATTGAACCCTAGAAACTTTGGTGAAGTTTAAAGTTGGAAAGCTTGAGATGAGGAAGACCAATTTTGAAAGAAAGAAATTTCTGAACGTTCGAATGCTAGAAGGAGGCATTCAAACGTTGAGGGGAGAGCGTTCGAACGCCAAGGTCTATTGTGGATAAGTTCAGTCTCGGGATGTTTGAACGCAACTTTCGAATGCCTAGGTCTGTGATGCGTAGATTTATCTCTGGACGTTCGAACGCTGGGGAGTCATTCGAATGCCTAGGCATATTTTGCATAAGTTGGCAATTTCAATTAGAAATTAATGGGGTTGTCGTATGTATTTCCACCTTAGCCAAGTGTGGCCTTTAGCCATGAACGGTCAGCCTAGGACCCTCGGACCTAATCCTAGGGGTGTCATCCTAGGACACAGATTTTCCTTGAGTGGGGATGCCTTTAGTCGAGTCGGGAATTCGTATTAGCTTTAAATTCTTTTAAGATTATATTAATTTATTCTCAAATTGATGTTTCCGTACCTTATATATAGGAACGTCTTGTCTAGCACCTATTCACGGGAATCGAGGTGAGTAACAAGATACCATGAACAAAACCTATATATGTTTCAAATGTTTTCAATACGAACAACTATGCATGAAATGTTTTCCATGATTTCAATTCAGAAATGATCATGTTATGCTAAACTGCCATGTCTTCAAAATGTATGGTAATTGTAACACCCCGAATATGTAAATTTCATTAATCATATTGATTACGCCATGTATAATAATTAAGGTGGACTAATTAGAAGTTTAAGGGTCCAAAAGAGCCAATATAAGTTAGTAAATTTTCAAAAACTTAAGACTTTAAGTTTCTGCCCAGTTTTCTTCTTAGCGTTGGAATACCAAGAAGGAGTGTTCGAACGGTAAGGCAAACCTTCAAATGTCAAGCTCTCGGGGTTGTCAAACTGTAAGCAGAGTGTTCGAACCCAGACTAACCAAAATCCTTATTAGCGTTCGAACGTGCATTCGAATGCCAAAACCAAAATTCCTTCTTAGCGTTCGAACGCTAAAAGTGGCGTTCGAATGTCAACAGTAAAAACAGAAAAAAAAGGAACACGAAATTAGAGTGGGGAAACCACATGGGATCATTTCCCATCTCAACTTTCATAGCCACACAATTACACCAAACACTCTTCTTCCAAACACCCACACCCATACATACGAAAGAGAGAGAGAGGAAAAGAGAGAAAGA
>BRYF01000019.1:1392500-1395000 GCA_030159135.1 Actinidia polygama
TAGCGCTGCATGAAGAACCTCTTAATAAGTTGGTAGTCGCAAGATATCCACCTTATTCTTGATGTTCCATCTTAATCCAGCTTCAAACCTCCTCGCCTTGCAAGATTCTGTCGACACTATATGTTGGGCATATCGTGACAACTCCATAAACTTAGCATTATATTCCACTACTGTCGTGTTCCCTTGCTTCAAATTTAGGAATTCCTGAATTTTTTGATCTCGTACCATCTCAGAAAAATATTCCTCATTGAATACTTCTAAAAACCTCGGCCATTGCCATACTGGCTCCAACGGCTTCTTCAATTGCCACCATATCAAAGCAGCTCCTTCAAAAGTGAAGTGGCGAATACTACTTTCTGTTCCTTTGTGCATGGTAGAACTTCAAACACTCTCTCGATTCCCAAGAGTCAGGACTCTGCGGCCATGGGATCGGGTGTTCCATAGAAATTCGGGGGCCTTAACTGCTGAAATTGCTTAATTGTGGTACGGGGTATCGCCCCAACTCCTGGCATTTGCATTGCAGGTTGTTGTGGTGCGTCATCGTGGTTATTGTTATTGTGGACATTGTGGACCACTTGGACGAGTCTTTCTAAAATCCTCTCTATACGGTTTACTCGATCTTCGGGGTCTACTGCCTCTCTGCGGCCTCGGCCTCTTCTAGGCGGCATAACTTCTACAATCACATCAACCATTTAGACATGTCTCTTAACAATTTCTATATTACATCTTAGCATGGGATAGCATAGAATATAACATGCAACACATAGTCATATATTCTAGTCGATCCTAGATTTCTATCTAGAAATGACTCTATCGTAGGGGGTAAACCTATAGCTCTGCGTACTGTGTAAACCTAATACTTTGATAAATGTAACTTAACTCTAAGGTGTCAACCTTGGGCTCTGATACCACTCTGTCACGACCCGCAACCCGGCCTATGCGGATTGAAGGCGCGTGATGGCCGGCGGCTGACCGCCAAGGCCTACGTATCATCAACCTGTGCATATTCATTCTAAATAACAATAAGTATTCTCTTGCGCGGAAGCATCGTAACATGAAAATAATAAGGTGTGCGTGTCATACTTACAGTATACAGAGCTGTGCCTATGTATTTCAAATTACATACATCCCAAATTGAACTTCAAACTTACATAGACTAAATACATAGCATAGGGTCTCGCCCTCACAATACAACATAAAGCCTCTCGGGCTTACAAAACTAAGTCTGACTTGTTCAACCTCCTTTCGGCTCTTCGGATTGACTACATGAAATTTGTTTTTTTAAAACGTAAGCCAAAGCTTAGTGAATAAGAACGAATGCATGAACGTAAAATACCATGGATCATTTTCATATAATACATAGCATAGCATAGCATAGCGTAAGCAATGTGAGCATCGTATACATTTTTGAACATTTAACTTTCATAAATATACATAGCATATCATAAAAACGTAATAACCCGGCATGACATGATGACCATATAGGTCGGGTGGCTCTTTTGGCCTGAGATATCTCTTTTTGTAGATGGCTTTATTTCACGTCCTCCCATCTACCCTTTAGGAGTAGATGACTTTGTTTAATTCCCGTCAGTGGGGACCCCGAGGGTCACATGCATGTAATTTGAACATACTTGTTTTCATATAAACCAAGCATCCATGGGTTTTCATACATAGCATAAACATTGGCATACTTTTGCAAGATATGGCATTTACATTGCAAATACATTTGATGCATTGAAAGCATGGAAAACATTTGTACATACATAATATACTTTGAAGACGTTTTAAAAATACATAATTTTGTTCATAGCATCGTGTTACTCACCTGGATCTCCTTAGATTGCGTGTCCCTACAAGTGAAGTAAGGAATTATTAATACTAGGTTAAAAACCTCTTAACATGGTCTAAGGACTTTATATAGGTCAATTAATTACCTAACATACTTTGGTTAAACCCACTAAGCCTTAGGGGAAAAAGGTCAATTCTGCCTAAAAATGGTCTGGGCGTTCGAACGCTCAAAAGTGTTCTACCAGTGGCGTTCGAACGCTGGGCCGTTCGAACTCTCTTCTGGGTGTTCCAACGCTAGACCGTTCGAACGCTGTTCTTGGGCGTTCGAACGCTCCTTGCGTTCAGTGACATGAATAGTGACTGGTTCTTGAATTTTCTACCAAATCACTGTCAACTAGCTTGATTCTTTTCAATATTTTGAGGGTACAATACACTACTCAAGGACACTATCATACCTTAAAATGGGCCTTTAATTCGAAACCTAACTTAGTATATCTAAGTTTCAAAATGAACTAAAAACCTAAGTATACATATATGTTCAAATGCATGGGTTATGTGTTTATACCTTTCTCAATGCTTCCTTGAGATTACAAAAATGGCTCCCTAGCTTGAGTTGAGCTCCCCCACCAAGCTCCAATCTCTCTCTCTTCTTCCTCTTCTTTCTTCTCTTTTCTCTCCCTCTCTCCGTATACGTGTGTGTGTGTATTGGAAG
>BRYF01000019.1:1427500-1430000 GCA_030159135.1 Actinidia polygama
GTGAATAACAACGAATACATGAACGTAAAATACCATGGATCATTTTCATATCATACATAGCATAGCATAGCGTAAGCAATGTGAGCATCGCATAACATTTCTTGAACATTTAACTTTCATAAACATGGCATCACATGCTTTCATAAATATGCATAGCATATCATAAAAACGTAACAACCCGGCATGACATGATGACCATATAGGTCGGGTGGCTCTTTAGGCCTGAGATATCTCTTTTGTAAATGGCTTTATTTCACGTCCTCCCATTTACCTTTTAGGACTGGCTGACTTGGTTTAAGTCCCGTCAGTGGGGACCCCGAGTGTCACATGCATATAATTTGAACATCCTCGTTTTCGTATAAACCAAGTATCCATGGGATTTCATACATAGTATAAACATTGGCATACTTTTGCAAGACATGGCATTTACATTGCAAATACATTTGATGCATTGAAAGCATGGAAAACAATTGTACATACATAATATATTTTGAAAACATTTTGAAAATACATAATTTTGTTCATAGCATCGTGTTACTCACCTGGGATCCCTTGGCTAGTTTCTAGACTTCGCGTTCCTACACATATAAGGGACAATACGTCATTACTATGTTCAATAAGGCTAGTGTTACAAATCAAATTGATAAAATTCCTCGACTTGACTTACTTGCCTTCATTCTAGGTTTACCCATCTTGAACACGTGTCCTTAGTTCTCAAAAGGTAGTTAAAAGGGTTTAACATGCTATGGTTGAATTTACTAAGTCTTAAGGGAAAAGGCAAATTCTGCCTAAAAATGGTCTGGGCGTTCGAACGCTCAAAAGTGTTCTTCCAATGGCGTTCGAACGCTTGGCCGTTCGAACTCTCTTCTGGGCGTTCGAACGCTATACCGTTCGAACGTTATTCTTGGGCGTTCGAACGCTCTCTGCATTCAGTGACATGAACAGTAGCTAATTTTACAAATTTTCACCAAAAGCTTCCCAATCAACTCCAATCCTTTTGAAGTTTTCTAAGGTACCAAATACAACTCAAGGGAACTAAAATAACTCAAAATGGGAGGAAAGAAACTATTAAAACCAAAGGAATCTAAGATTAAAATAACCCAAAACCCTAACATACAACACACACATATATATATATATATATGGATTTTTGAGCTTATACCTTTCCTTCCAAGCTTCCTTGAGCTTCAAATATGGTTTCTATTTGCCTTGATCCTCTTCCTTTTTCCTCTTCTTTCTTTCTTTCTTTCTCTTCTCTTCTCTTCCTTTCCTCTCTTCTCTCTCTCTCTCTACCCGTGAATGGGTGTGTGTTGTGAAGGAGTGAAGAGAGTGAGGGAATGAATGTGTGTATATATCAGCTGAGACACATGGGATTTTATCCCATGTGGCTCCCCCATTCTAACTTTGGTGTTCCCTTTTTATTTCCCCGTTTTCATTGTGGGCGTTCGAACGCTCCTTTTTGGCGTTCGAACGCTTAGAAGGATTCTGGGCAATGGCGTTCGAACCCTCTTGCTTACAGTTCGAAAAATGCGAGATTTGAAATTTGGATTTTTGGCCTTACCGTTCGAACGCTCCAAATGTGCTGTCAATGGGCGTTCGAACGCCTAGGCAAAATGCTCGACCGTTTGAACGCTCATCCTGGCGTTCGAACGCTAAGAAGGATCCTGGGCAGAATTTATAAGTTTAGGGCTTTTGAATATTGGCTAACCTAAATGGGTTCATTTAGACCCTTAAACCTATATTAGTTCCTTTAATTATTATACACGTCATAATATATGTAATTAATGGGATGTACGGATGCGGGGTGTTACAGGTTTTGATTGTGAGAGTCTTGTAATCGTCTGAACTTCCAATTTTAGTGCATAATCTTTGTCCAGTAAAAAGGACATATGATTTTTCTCCCGTTCAAGGTTTTCATAGAAAAAGTCTGATGTGTTCTTGATTGAATAGTTTTTTCGCTTTATATTTTGGGTCGTACAATATTGCTCATATTCATAATATATTAATTTAATATTATAGACTTTAGATCCTTGGATAAAACATAGACAAAGGCTAGTCTTTTTATTTGGTATCAGAGAAGGACACTTAAAAACTATTTTATTTTTGAAAGAGTGAAGTCATGTTTATGTTTATGGATTGGCCTAAGGAAGGTAGTTCTACCACTCGACCCCCTTTGCTTGATGGGACAAACTATCCCTATTAGGAAGCTAAAATGAGGGTTTTTCTAAAATCTATAGATGAACATGTCTAGCAGGAAGGTATCAATGTCTGAAACCACCCACAGTCATAACTAGTGGACTATCCCAAAAGATGTTTCTGAATGGGATAGAGTCGATTATGAAAATTGTGGATGGAATAGCAAAACTATTAATGCTATCTTTAACGTAGTCACAACTGAGGAGTTTCATAGAATTTCATACAGTGAACTCGCTAAAGAGGCTTGGGATATTTTATAGGGCACCCATGAGGGTACTACTACTATAAAAATTGCTAAGCTTCA
>BRYF01000019.1:1445000-1447500 GCA_030159135.1 Actinidia polygama
TAGTTCCAACCAACGGGAACACTCTTCAAACCCCGATGTTTCTAAATTCAGGCTTAACTTTGAGGTCGAGGCACGTTTTAACCGTTCGTTTAAGTCACGCCCAGTGTTTTTTTCCTGGGGGTGTTATGATTAATGACTTTTTAGAAACCTTGATTTATACTTATTTTAATAAATGGGATTGGGACCATCTTGCTATTTTGGATGGAATTGTATGTCTCAAACTTGTTAAAGAATTCTTTGCGAATATTCATTCCACGGACAAGGAGGCCGGAACATTAAAGTCCTATGTTCGTGGGGTGTCTCTCAACTTTTCTATTTATGATATTTGCGCCTTCCACTACATTCAACCCCTCGACCCTGAGATTATTGGGTTTTCATATCCTCCATCTACCAATGGGCCTTCCTTGAACTCCTTGACCCATTTGTTATTGGCCAACAAAAGTGATTGGCCTCCTGGTCCTTCAAGTCTCCTAAAGCAGAAAGATTTGAAGGATGTATTTCGAGTCCTTAATCATATCATAAGTGATACGTTCCAATGCACGTCTCATGTTAGTGAGATTGATGAGACTCGTGCACGATTCGTGCATGCCATAGCCTTCAATCTGCTAGTCAATGCGAATCGTCTGATGTTCAATCTCATCCTTGAGGCATCATTAGATAATTCTTCACCGAGCATATCTTTCAATCAGGCTCCTGGTTACTGATTTTCTGGCGTAACATCTGATTGTACCTAAGCCCCATGAGACTCGTCTTCTGGCGGGCAAACCTATATCAAGGGTTACTCGTCGTATGAATAATGCGCACCTTGGAGTTGCTCCTCCTTCGTCTCAGCTTCGGTTCTATGCTGTGGACTTTGATCCTTCAAAAGATGAGGTTCCTCCTCCTGCTGCCACTGATATTCTGTATACCTCTACTGCTCCTCCACCGCTGTTGTCTCGACTGCTGCTTCTGATTCCAAAATCGATGATGCCATTGCTGTTTTATTCGCGCACATGAATGTAATTCATACAGATATGATCGAGTGCATTGGATTGGTGCATGAGCAGGTTGATCTCATAGTGGATCATCAGGTCCATGACATTGTTGCCATCCGTGACACGCTCTCTCAGCCTTATCTTGACGACAAACAGAGTTTATCACAGAGGTGAATGACTTTATCAACAACATCGTCGGTGATGTGATTTGGTTTTATGGGAGCTGGACTATCTTAGTTTTTGTTTGGTCCTTCTGATTTCTTGTGTAATACCCCGCATCCGTAAATTCCATTAATTACGTATATTATGACGTGTATAATAATTAAAGGAAGTAATATAGGTTTAAGGGTCTAAATGAACCCATTTAGATTAGCCAATATTCAAAAATTCTAAACTTATAAATTCTGCCCAGGATCCTTCTTAGCATTCGAACACCAGGATGAGCGTTCGAACGGTCGAGTATTTTGCCTAGGCGTTCGAACGCCCATTGACAGCACATTTGGAGCGTTCGAACGGTAAGGCCAAAAACCCAAATTTCAAGTCTCGCATGTTTCGAACTGTAAGGAGCAGCGTTCGAACCCTGCCAAGCCAAATCTTTCTAAGCGCTCGAACGCCAAAAAGGAGCGTTCGAACGCCCACGGTGAAAACGGGGAAATGAAAAAGAGAACACGAACTTAAAATGGGGAAACCACATGGAATCATTCCCAACCCAGCCTTTCACAGCCACACATATACACCTAAATACACACTTACTCCCTCACTTCACCACAACACACACGCCGGCAGAGAGAGAGAGAAGAAAGAAAGGAGAGGAAAGGAAGAGAAGAAAAGGGAGAAGAAAGAAAGAGAAGACTTGGGGGAAGCTCAACTCAAGCTAGGAAATCATTTTGGGAGCTCAAAGGAGTATTGGGAGAGGTAAAACCTCTAATCCATGTATATATATATGTGTGTATGTAGTATGTTAGGGTTTTATGTGATTTTAAACTTAGATCTACTAAGTTAGGTTTCAAACTAAAGTTCCATTTTAAGATATGGTAGTCTCCTGATGCTACTCTTCATACATTAAGAGTTCTATAAAGATTGGAGTAGGTCTTGAGAAGTTTTAGTAAAATTTCCAAAGTTCAGGTACTGTTCATGTCACTGGACGCAGGGAGCATTCCAATGCCCAAGAACAGCGTTCGAACGGCCAAGCGTTCGAACGCCACTAGTAGAGCACTTTTAAGCGTTCGAACGCCAAGACCATTTTTAGGCAGAATTGGCCTTTTTCCTTAAGACTTAGTAAATTCAACCATAACATGTTAAACCCTTTAACTACCTTTTGAGAACTTAGGGTACATGTTTAAGATGGTTAGACCTAGAACGAAGGCAATTAAGTCAAGTCGAGGATTTTTATCAATTTGATTTGTAACACTAGCCTTATTGAACATAGTAATGACGTATTGTCCCTTATATGTGTAGGAACGCGAAGTCTAGAAACTAGCTAAGGAGATCCAGGTGAGTAACACGATGCTATGAACAAAATTATG
>BRYF01000019.1:1452500-1455000 GCA_030159135.1 Actinidia polygama
GCACTGTATGGAAGAAAATGTAGGTCGCCCGTATGTTGGACCGAAGTAGGAGAACGACAGGTATTAGGCCCAGAGATTGTCCAAATCACGACTGAAAAGATCAAAATGATTAAACAGAGATTACAGACCGCTTAGAGTCGCCAGAAGAGTTATGCAGATGTACGAAGGCGAGAGTTAGAATTTGGAGAAGGTGACCACGTGTTTTTGAAGGTATCTCCTTTCAAAGGGATAAATCGCTTTGGTAAAACGGGAAAGTTGAAGCCGAGATACATTGGACCGTTCCAAGTTCTTCAACGAATTGGAGCCGTCGCTTATCGTATTGCTCTTCCATTAGAACTTTCACACGTTCATGATGTCTTTCACGTCTCGATGTTACGGAAGTACGTCCATGACCCTACACACGTGATTAACCATTATCCTTTGGAAGTAAGCGAAGATTTAAGTTACGTCGAAAGACCAATCGAGATTGTTGATCGTCGTGTCCAAGTTCTTAGGAACAAGGTCATACCTTTAGTACGAGTGTTATGGCAGAATCACACGTGGAAGGAATCGACTTGGGAACGAGAAGATGAAATCCGAGATCGATATCCGTTCCTCTTTGAATGAACGTTGTCATGAGATGAGGTATGTTAATTCCACCTCACAATATCAGTATTTATTTTGATCTTGATTAACACTTCATTGATTCCAACTGCCCAAACATCTCGGGGAAGGCCGACTTGTTTTGGGATAGTATAAATCAGGTTACCCTATTGTAGGCTGCTCCACTGAGAGGGCAGTAGAGGTAGTCGCAACGGGTTAAACCCTATCAAATATATTAGCTATAATGAATTAGACGTTCGATGAAGCGAAGGTTTTTATCAGAGTGAACAGCGAAAGCATGATGGCGTTAGCCAAGTTTGAGGACAAACTTTTATAAAGGAGGGGAGAATGTAACACCCCGCATCCGTAAATTCCATTAATTACGTATATTATGACGTGTATAATAATTAAAGGAAGTAATATAGGTTTAAGGGTCTAAATGAACCCATTTAGATTAGCCAATATTCAAAAATCCTAAACTTATAAATTCTGCCCAGGATCCTTCTTAGCGTTCGAACGCCAGGATGAGCGTTCGAACGGTCGAGTATTTTGCCTAGGCGTTCGAACGCCCATTGACAGCACATTTGGAGCGTTCGAACGGTAAGGCCAAAAACCCAAATTTCAAGTCTCGCATGTTTCGAACTGTAAGCAGCAGCGTTCGAACCCTGCCAAGCCAAATCCTTCTAAGCGCTCGAACGCCAAAAAGTAGCGTTCGAACGCCCACAGTGAAAACGGGGAAATGAAAAAGGGAACACAAACTTAAAATGGGGAAACCACATGGAATCATTCCCAACCCAGCCTTTCACAGCCACACATATACACCTAAATACACACTTACTCCCTCACTTCACCACAACACACACGCCGGCAGAGAGAGAGAGAAGAAAGAAAGGATAGGAAAGGAAGAGAAGAAAAGGGAGAAGAAAGAAAGAGAAGACTTGGGGGAAGCTCAACTCAAGCTAGGAAATCATTTTGGGAGCTCAAAGGAGTATTGGGAGAGGTAAAACCTCTAATCCATGTATATATATATATGTGTGTATGTAGTATGTTAGGGTTTTATGTGATTTTAAACTTAGATCTACTAAGTTAGGTTTCAAACTAAAGTTCCATTTTAAGATATGGTAGTCTCCTGATGCTACTCTTCATACATTAAGAGTTCTATAAAGATTGGAGTAGGTCTTGAGAAGTTTTAGTAAAATTTCCAAAGTTCAGGTACTGTTCATGTCACTGGACGCAGGGAGCGTTCCAACGCCCAAGAACAGCGTTCGAACGGCCAAGCGTTCGAACGCCACTAGTAGAGCACTTTTAAGCGTTCGAACGCCAAGACCATTTTTAGGCAAAATTGGCCTTTTTCCTTAAGACTTAGTAAATTCAACCATAACATGTTAAACCCTTTAACTACCTTTTGAGAACTTAGGGTACATGTTTAAGATGGTTAGACCTAGAACGTAGGCAATTAAGTCAAGTCGAGGATTTTTATCAATTTGATTTGTAACACTAGCGTTATTGAACATAGTAATGACGTATTGTCCCTTATATGTGTAGGAACGCGAAGTCTAGAAACTAGCTAAGGAGATCCAGGTGAGTAACACGATGCTATGAACAAAATTATGTATTTTCAAAACGTTTTCAAAGTATATTATGTATGTACAAATGTTTTCCATGCTTTCAATGCATCAAATGTATTTGTAATGTAAATGCCATGTCTTGCAAAAGTATGCAATGTTTATGCTATGTATGAAAACCCATGGATGCTTGGTTTATACGAAAACAAGTATGTTCAAATTATATGCATGTGACACTCGGGGTCCCCACTGACGGGACTTAAACAAAGTCAGCCAGTCCTAAAAGGTAGATGGGAGGACGTGAAATAAAGCCATCTACAAAAGAGATATCTCGGCCAAAAGAGCCACCCGAC
>BRYF01000019.1:1482500-1485000 GCA_030159135.1 Actinidia polygama
AAAGGAAAGAAAGGAGAGAGAAGGGGAGAAGAAGTAGAAAAGATAAGTTGAAGCTTGGAGGAGCTCATCTAAAGCTGAAAGAAGCCATTTTGAGAGGTATAAAGACATAATCCATGTATATATATGTATATATGTATAGTTAGGTTTTTGGGTTTGATTTAAAACTTAGATCTACTAAGTTAGGTTTCAAATTAAAGGTCCATTTTAAGATATGATAGTGTCCTTAAGTTGTATATCACAGCCTTAAAGCCTTAGAAAGATTTAAGTTAGTTTGATTGAGTTTTTGGTAAAAATTATAAGTTCAGCTACTGTTCCTACGATTTCACCCAGTGAGCATTCGAACGCCCAAGAACAACGTTCGAACGATCTGAAGATTTTGCCTAGGCGTTCGAACGCCACTTGAAGAACACTTTTGAGCGTTCAAACGATCAGCCATTTTAGCCTTAGAGTTCAAACGCCAAGCCTAAATTGAATTAGTTCAACCTTTTTTCTTAAAGTAAATTGATATATTCTATCCTTATATGTAGAAACATCGAGTGTAGAGCCTAGACAAGGAAACCCAAGTGAGTAACACAATGACATGGACAAAACCTACGTATTTTCAAAATAATTTTCAATGTATATTATGTATATACAAGTGTTTTCTATGCTTTCAATGCATAAAATGAGTATGTTAAGATATAAATGTCATATCTTCTAAAGCATGTAAATATTGTTATATTATGTATTGAAATCCATGGATATATGATTGATTGATTGAAAAGCAAAGTATGTTCAGAATATGCATGTATGGTGACACTCGGAGCCCTCTCTGACGGAGCCTAAAGTCAGATAGTCCTAAGGTAGATGTGAGACGTGAAATAAAATCATCTGTAAAAGTCGAGATATCTCAGGCCAAAAGGGCCACCCGACCTATATGGTCACTCAATTCAGCCGAGTTGTTACAAGTTTTCAGCTATGATATACCTATGTGCATCTTTCAGATATGTCATGTATGACTACAGAAGTATGTATGAAATGTCTATGTGAGCATCACATTTATGAAAATTATATTTCAAGAAAAAGTTATGTTCATGCTCACATGTTATATATATATGATGTACGTATGATATGAAATCATCCATGGTATTTTATGTTCATGCATTGATGTTATTCACTAAGCTTTAGTTTACGTTTTCAAAAACAAATTTCAGGTAGCCAATCAGAAGAGCCATAGAAGAAGGCGTCATGTGAATTTAATTTTGCGGCCTATGGGCCTTATGTTATGTAAAAATGTATGGCCATAATATGTATAATTTAATTCGGCCATAAGATGTATGTAAATAGTTGAACTTAGGCACAACTCTATGTACAGTATAGATGTGACACTTTATTATTTTCAATATGATTACGTTTCCGCAAAAGAAAAATTTATATCATTTTAAATGATATTGCACAGGAGATCAATCAGAAGACAGGTAAGTTGGCCTTAGCAGCCAGCTGTCGGCCATCACATGCCCACGATTCGCATAGGCTAGGTTGTGGGGCGTGACATGCCAACATTACTATCCTCCGCTACCTCCAGAAAATCCAAATTTTGAGGATAGTATATTGCAAACGTTACGAGATTATGAGGCTAGTATACAAGAACTTGCATCCGAGTGTCAATTAATTACCAAACTAGGAATCCAAGTAGATTAGTTCACCCATTTAATGAACACGAGGAGCAAGAGTCATTGACTCAAGGGCAACCAGAACAAGTATGGGAGGTAGAGACCTATATTGAGAGACGTCAAGGTGAGTTGTGGGAAACATGGAGTGAACTCAGTGGTTTTGAGATTGAACATATCAGTGAGGACCACGGAAACCTGACACAAGAACTGGTCGCACTACTTAAAGACTTTAATCAATATGAGGATGTATTGGAGTTGCCTTATCTTAGTCCAACTACGTCGTTCATTGACGTAGACCTAATCAACTTTCTTGGTGTTGAAAATTTTAATTTGGTTGTGAATCCTTATTTTGTCCAACTAGTCAACAAACTCAAAACTATGCCAATTAAAGATGGACTAGTGGTGACATTTAAATTTGTAAGGCGCAGAAAAAATAAAAAATGTTCCAAGTATTTGATCATAGGGAATGGTCGAATACAATTTTTGTCAAATGAACTAAGCGGGGATCCTTTGTGCATCATTATCTAACTGGATGGTGGTGTTTTTAATATTGGAAAGCCACTTGATGAGTCAAGGTCAGTTTTTGTACATATAGAAATATGTTTTTGCTTTATTTCTATTCTATATTAAACTGCACCTTTTTGGTATATGTGCTAACATCCATTTTGTAGAATTAACATTAAGTGCAACCCAGGTGATTAAACGGGTCCCTGCCCAATCGGTCCAGCCAAGCCATCAGTCCACCAGAAACCAAAAGCAAGAAGTTCGACCGATCGGACCAATGTTGAACCGATCGGACTAGATCGACAGAAGAAGCCCGACTGATCGAACCAATGCTGGACCGGTCG
>BRYF01000019.1:1515000-1525000 GCA_030159135.1 Actinidia polygama
TCCACAGTCCCTATCTCCATATGAACTCCATCTTCTCCAGTTTTCTATCCCCACAAGGAAACTACCTTCGAAAGAGATCCTTTCCTTTTCAACACCTACAATCGCGGGATACCCTCCAGATGTCAGATCTCCCTGTTAAGTCTCCTATATGTCCGGGATATATTGCTATACTTAGCCGTCCGAGGATTGCGCTAGTTTTCTTACACGACTCTCCACTCTCTATCTATATAAAGGCCGCTCTCCCCAACATTATACGGTACGCAACACAATTCTAACTCTGGAAGACTGATAGCTCTGCTTGTTAATTGCTTAGCTTTTGATCGCCTTGGTCTGATTCGCACGCCGGAGGGGTTTTGAGCGGTCTCACCCCCGCCGGTAACGTTTGTTCTTTGGTACGCACGTCGCCTGAGTCTTTTCCGAGGTGACCACCTCGCCGTCCGGAGCAACTTGACTATTGGTTGCTCGCCCGATATTTTTACCACAACAGTTTGGCGCCGTCTTTGGAAAAGACAGTTCTCAATTTTCTATGCACCTGCATAGCCGTTTATTGCCTCGACCAAGTGCCAGTAGTCCTTTAGACAACAGAGCTCATCCGATGGCCAATACCAGTCAGACTCCAAATCTGGAAGGCCTTCATTGTGAGATACACGTTATGGCCGAGTAGATGAGAATCATGAACGAGAATAACGCTCGTTTGTTGCAGCTCCTCGTAGCTAACCCACTGCAGATTCCTCCGATCCCCGCTCCTAAAAATAATCCTCCTCGCCCATCTTGTCGGTCTGGCGACGAAGTATCCCAAAGTCGTCATAGCACAGGACAAGCCCCGACATCGATCTCCCTCACCTCGTCTCCGACGTAAAAGGAGTGCCTCATTAGAGTCTCAATCTAGCCAAGCTCATGAGATAGAAGGCGGGGTAGTCAGGAGAGGAAGATCTCCTCGCCGCAATGACCAGGAGCCTAGACGTCGAAGCACTTTCACCTCCCAAAAGATTAGAGATCTAGACGTCCGTCTTGACGCCATCAATACTAGGGCAGGCGCTCTGGTAACCGTGGATGCTTTGATCAAGCAAACCGAGCCACCATTCAAGGAGAGGGTGTTGAGAGCTAGGGTTTCCTCCAAATTCAAGCTACCCAGTTAGCTCGGAACCTACGAGGGCAAAACAGATCCCATGAACCATTTAGATTCGTATAAGAGCTTGATGTCGCTACAAGTTTGTTCGGATGAGGTAATGTGCAAAGCATTCTCTACTACTTTGAAAGGGTCGGCGAGGTCGTGGTTTAGAAAATTGCATATGGGAACCATTGACTCATTGGCGACCTGAGCAAGCTTTTTGTCGCCAACTTTATGAGCTGCAGAATTTGACAGAAGATCGTTTCTCATCTTCTCACCATTCACTAGAAGGAAAGGAAAGTTTGAAATACTACATCAAGCGATTCAACCAAGTCATCCTGGAAGTGGAGGATCCAGTGACAAGGTAGTGATTATGGCCATGATGGAAGGACTTCGCCCCAGTCCACTATTTGACTCCCTCTCCAAGAATGTACCTGAGACCTTGTCAGTTCTCCAAAGCAAGGCTGACAAGTATGTCGCCGCGAAAGAGTTAGCCGAAGTAAAACGGAGGTGACGAGGGAAAGACGATCACAAGAGGAAGGAGCCCGACACAAGACGATCCGACTATAGGGAGGAAACTCGAAGCAAAAAATCCGATCGAGGTTCAGGGCGGACAAACGAAAGACGTCCTCGTACTCTACCTCGCCGCCTAGAAATGATTTTGCCACCTCTCAACGCTCCCATCGCCCAGGTACTCACCGAGATTAAGAACGAAGAGTTCGTCAAATGGCCTGGAAAAATCAAGACCGATCCTCGAAAGAGAAACAAGAACAAGTATTGTGAATTTCACCAGGACCATGGCCACAACACTGAAGACTGCTTCCATCTAAAGGAGTAGATCGTCGATCTTATCAAAAGAGGATATTTGAGGAAGTATGTAGCTGATCGTCTGTCTCCCCCACTCGTCAGAAAGGAGATATGGCGACAACCGACCAACTGCGGGAGACATACAAGTAATTCATGGTGGATTTGGTTATGGTGGGTTCTCAAATTCATCCAAAAAGAGGCAAGCTAGGGGCGCCAGTGGGTGAGCTGAAGAGGAAATCTACAATATCTCCTCGCCCGTCATTGATGTTCATCCGCCTATCACCTTCAATAATGACGATCTAAGAGGCCTACACATCTCTCATGACGACGCTTTGGTCATCTCAGCCGTCATTGCCAACTTCAATGTTTAGCGGATCTTGATCGATAATGGGAGCTCGGTGGATATCTTGTTCATCTTGGCATTTGAAAAAATAAAGATCGGGCTAGATAAACTCCATCCCTTCCATACCCCATTGGTAAGTTTTGGAGGAAATATGACCCACACGCTTGGATGGATCAAATTGCCGGTAACTTTGGGAATGGAGCCACACCAGACCACCGTATGGCAGGACTTTATCATCGTAAATTGCCATTCGCCTTACAATGCAATTCTAGGTCGCCCTACCTTAGGAGGAGTAAAGGCAATCACCTCAACCTACCACCTAAAGATGAAATTTTTCACTTCTACGGGGGTGGGTGAGGTAAGAGGAGACCAAAAAGTGGTAAGGCAATGCTTCATTTCGGCCATGAAGACAGAAACCTCAAAAATCCAATAGCAATTATATATTGCCAATGACGAGATAGAGCCTTTGAGGGACAAGGTGGAATTGGTCATCCTGGTAGATCCCCAAGAAATAGAAAACACCAAAACCCTTGAAGAAGTCACTCCAATCTCCATATACCTAGATTATCCGGATCGCCATGTTATGATCGGTATTGAACTAACCGACGACCTGCGTTCCGCACTGGTAGAATTCTTGAAGAAAAACTTTGACGTCTTTGCCTGGTCACAAGGCGATGTCCCTGGCATCGATCCCCTGACATCGATCCCCAAGTCACCATGCATAAATTGTTCACCAATCCCGACTATCCCCCAGTTCGCCAGAAGCGAAGAAAATTCGCCCCTGAACACCTAATGGTCATCAAAGAAGAAGTGGCTAAGCTCATTAAAGCCAATGTCATCAAGGAGGCCCATTACCCATAGTGGCTGGCCAATGTTGTCGTCGCCCTTAAAAAGGGGGAAAATAGAGAGTATGCGTTGACTTCACCGACCTCAACAAGGCGTGCCCAAAAGACAATCTCCCTTTGCAAAAAATTGACCTGATAGTTGATGCTACGTCCAAACATGAGCTCCTAAGTTTTATGTACGCCTTCTCTGGTTATTATCAGATCAAAATGTTCCTTCTCGATGTAGAAAAGACTTCTTTCATCACAGAATGAGGGTTATATTGCTACAAGATCATGCCATTTGAATTAAAAAATGCTGGGGCAACATACCAAAGATTGGTCAATAAAATGTTCAAGGAATTGGTTGGGAAGACGATGGAAGTGTATATTGACGACATGCTAGTCAAAAATGTCAGGGCAGCCGACCACATCGCCCACCTGGAGGAAGCATTTGGCATCCTATGAAAAACACCAAATGATGTTAAATCCTTCAAAGTGTATTTTCGGAGTATCATCTAGTAAATTCTTTGGTTTTCTAGTAACCAAACGTGGAATCGAGGCAAACCCGAATCAGATTAAGGCCCTTCTCGACATGAGTTCGCCCAGGAACATCCACGAGGTGCAACAATTGACTGGGCGAGTTGCCGCCCTTAACAGATTTGTTACCAAATCAGCCGATAAGTGTCTCCCATTCTTTCAAATCCTGAGAAAAAATCAGACCTTCCAGTGGAACGAAAGATTGGAGATAACATTTTGGTAGCTTAAAGAGTATCTCATCTTACCACCCTTGCTCACTGTTCCAACCATGGGCGAGAAATTATTTGTATACCTCTCCATCTCGCCAACATCGGTAAGTGTCGTATTGATTCGAGAAGAAGACGGGCTTCAAAAACCGATATATTATGTCAGCAAAGTCCTAATGGGAGTAGAGACCAGATATCTAAAAATCGAGAAGCTCGCCTACGCCCTCCTTATCGCCGCCAGAAAACTTTGCCATTATTTCCAAGCACATCCGATAACTGTGATAACTAATCAACCATTGAAACAAATTCTCCAACGACCTGAAACTTCAGGAAGGCTCCTCAAATGGTCCATCGAGCTCAATGAATTCCACATTAATTACAAACCAAGAACCAAACAATCGAACCCAGATAAGGACCTCGCCAGATGGGAACTGTTTGTGGACAAATTGTCAAATTAGCACGAATGTGGTGCGGGACTTGTCCTGAAAACTCCCTCGGGCGAGCATATGGAATATGCCATCCGTATAAGACTCTGCGCCACCAATAATGAAGCCGAATATGAAGCTCTTCTCGCCGGACTTAGAGTGGCAACTGTTTTGGGGGTGGATTCTCTAGACGTCTTCAGTGATTCCCAATTGGTGGTAAATCAAGTTCAAGGAGACTACCTCGCCAAGGATACAAGGATGATGTTCAACCTAGATGAAGTGAAAGCCATGTTGGGAAAAATAAAATATTTCAAAATTCACCAAATCCCAAGAGAAGAAAACAAGTAAGCCGATACTTTGGCTAACCTCGCCTCAGTCTTTGACTTCATCTCAAATAGAAACATACCCCTGTAATTCTTAGCCAACCCAAGTATTGAGGTTACCAAATCAATCTGTCCAACAGACTTCGTGCCGACATGGATGGACAACATCGTTACATATCTCCAAATGGAAATGTTACCATAAGACAAGTTAAAAGCTCGCCAAATCCAATACAGGTCATCCAAATTTTGCATCCTCAATGGAATCTTGTACAAAAGGTCATTTTCTGGTCCTCTCTTAAAATGTCTCCGACCTGAAGAGGCAGAGTACGTCATGAGAAAAATTCATGAAAGTATCTGTGGAAATCATTCAAGAACAAGATCGCTAGTTAGAAAAGCAATTAGACAAGGCTACTTCTGGCCTCGAATAGAGCATGATACGGCGACGTACACTAAGAAATGTGATAAGTGCTAGAGATTTGCCTCCGTAAGTCACCTCCCTCACACCGAGATGGTCCCAATGACCAGTCCATGGCCATTCGCCCAATGGAGAGTTGACATACTCGGGCCATTGCCCCAAGCTCCATTATAGAGAAAGTTCTTGATCGTCGCCATCGACTACTTCACCAAGTGGATAGAGGCAGAACCTCTTGCCAAGATCACTAAAAAGAACACTAGGAATTTCATATGGAAGACATCATATGTCGATTCGAAATTCTAAAAGTTCTCATCTCGGACAACGCCAAGCAGTTCGACAACAAGATGTTTAGACAGTTCTTCTCGAATCTCACCATCTCGCACCATTTCTCCTCGCCCGAACATCCCTAAGCTAATGGCCAAGTAGAGGTTACTAATAGAACCATCTTGAGGAACTTGAAAACAAGGCTAGAAAGGTCCAAAGGGGAATGGGTAGAAGACTTGCCGAGCATAATTTGGGCCTATCACATGACGAGCAGAATCCCCACTAGCGAGACATCTTATTTTATGGTCTATGGAACATAATCAGTTATACCTGTCGATATGGGAATACCAAGCTTCAGGACCTCAAATTTCAATAAGGAGAATAACGAAACCGATCGCCTGATCGGTTGGCCTCAGTCTTCATCGCCCGATCGCTTAGGTCAGACCGAGCTGAGATTCAGTCTCGATCTCCTTGATGAAAGGAGGGAAAAGGCTAAAGTACGCCAAGCAGTTTATAAACACCAAGTTGCCAAATACTACAACCAGAGGGTTAAGCACAGATCCTTCCTTCCGGGCGATCTAGTCCTATGAAAAGTCACATTGTCTACAAAAGAACCAAATGCAGGAAAGCTCGAACCTACATGAGAAGGCCCATACAAAGTTATCAAGGTATCCTGACCAGGAACCTATTGATTGGAAGATATGAACGAGAAGACACTCCCTCACCCTTGGAACGCCGAGCACTTGAAGAAATATTACCAATAAATTTTATGGTTGCCACGATGCTTTTCCTGGATTTCTTATAATAAATCACCAATCTTAATAAAATATCCAGTTTATTTTTTATTTTCAAGTTCAAGTTTTACTTCGCCAGAATCAAGATTGTCAGTTCGTTATTAAATGACGAAAGCATCTTAATCTCCATACAAGACGTCGCGAACATCAAGGCTTCCAGTTCGTTATTAAACGACGGAGGCATCTTGATCTCCATACAAAACGTTGCCAACATCAAGGCTGCCAGTTCGTTATTAAACGACGGAGGCATCTTGATCTCCATACAAGACGTCGCCAACATCAAGATTGCTAACTCGTTGATAAACGGAAGCATCTTGATCGCCATACATAATGTCGCCAAAATAGAAACACAGTTTGATCGCCTATTGATCACCGCCATTTTAGTTATGTTTTCCAAAGTTATTACATTACTAAGCGTAATATAAAAATACGAGAGTTTGCCTCGCCATCACTCGACTTTGTGATCACCAATGTAAGATATAAAACGGAAAATGCAATACTTGCCAAAATTATATTCACAAAAGAAAAAGATCCAACATGTTGAAGAAATGTCATTCATTGATATTATAAAAGATTACAAGGGTGGAAGATCGCCAATTACAAAAAAAATGTATATACAAGTATTAAGAATCGGGGCTGACGTTGCCCTCATTCTCCTCTTCTTTCTCGCCAGCCCGAGCCGTTTCCTCCTTCTCGGCCAAGTCGACGTCCATCTCCATGTTTGCCAAATCAAGACCAAGATCGGGGTGATGGCAAGCAAGCTACCTCTTGCAGAATTCGAAACCCTCGCTGAAATATGTGGCAGCCGAATCGGTAACGGCATCCTTGAAATCGGGCGAAGATTTGAACTCGTCAATGGCGATCTTTTTGGCTAGAGCCAACTTTTTTATAAGCTCAACCACCTTGGATTCGAACCTCGCCATAGCCTCAGATTTCTTCTTCAGCTTGGCCTCAGTCTTCATCGCCCGATCGCTTAGGTCAGCCTCGATTTTCGTCGCCCGTTCACTCAGATCGGCCAAATCATTCTCCGCCTTGAAAGCCCGGTTTTGGGCTTTAACCAACTCAGGTTCGGCCGAGTCTACGTGGGCGAGCTAGAAATGATAATCATTTTGGTGGTCTTGGCTTCGGAAGGTGAAGGCAGAGACAAGCACAACCGCCTGCTACAAACAACCTTACGTGAGCGCCAGAAAAAAGAATTACAAGTATGAAAATGTAAACTGCCAAATACCTGACCAAGGGCATGGAAAGACTTAGTGACCAGTTCATCCGTACTGAACTAATCCACCTTCTCCTCATCGGCGGACATGATCACCCCGGACAATATTTTTCGTGCCACTGGGGTGCTTGACATCACTAAAGCCCCGGGGCCCAGGTTTTGACCGACGATGTAGAGGGACCCTCTATTGGTACAAATGGATGCCGAGCCACGTTACTCGCCCCCTTGGTGGATTTGGCCTTCTTAGGCGGGGGCGGCAGCATAGCGTCCTTGCCCTTGCCCTTGCCCTTGCCCAAGGAATCAACCTTCTCGATGGGCGAAGAGTTGTGAGCGCCATCCCGAGGCCTCTTCTCCTGAATCACTATCCCCTTCAAGGGTGGGGTAGCCTCCACTTCTGAGCCGGCGTCCTTGGTTGCGACTTTCTTTTCCCCTGCCCATTTAGTGAGGGTGGTCAAGGTGATCCGAGAAGACATAGCTACAAGATCAAAATGAAAATCAGGCTATGAAAGAAACAAAATTAAGAAACGTTAATAGGTAATACCATCAGATCTAAGCTCGGGGGACAGCCCTAGGTTTGATCCGGACTCCAACTCAGAGTTCGAGTTGGAGCTCAGAAACCCCGATAAGAGATTCCTTGGCAAGAGATCTGAGAAAGGGTCCCCGACCTTGCCCCCCAACCACCTGAGCAGGGTCAGATCCGGAGTGTTAGGAAAGGCCCTCCAAGCTATTTTCCCTATATCTCCCCTAATAACTCCTAGACTGTCACGCCCCGGTCAAACCAAGACCCGGCCACGCAAGCAAACAACTCAATTGCGAAATAATATGACAAATATACTTGTCATTTCATCAGAGTACAATACATCTATCTCTCAAGTAGAACCAAGTTCTCCATGAGCTATTAAATACAAAACAAATGATATCCCAAAGACAATATCCACACAAAGTCAAAATAATATTACAATTTTTAAAATACATGTCAACATGTATTTTCAAAGTGAAATATATAACTGGCATCCTCATGTCTTACGATTCAGGATAACCCTCGGTACCTGAAACTTATTTTATAATAAATGTGAGTTACCTTGAAAAGATTTAACAATGGCCTTGATGTTTCAAGCCAAAACCATGATACATAATCATATAATAAAAACATGATGCAATAAAATATGTTTTCATCCATATCAAAATATACTTTTGATTTTTCAATCTATGATTTCTCAAATCAACAAGTTCTCAAATTCCCGACTTTTCTCAAAAGCAATTATCCAATAATTTCTCAAATTTTCTAGCTTTTCTCAAAAGCAATAATCCAATTTATGATTTTTTTTAAATCAATGATTTTAACCTCTCCAGTTTTTCTCAAAAAGCAAACTCATACATAACCATCAGTCAACTTCTCGGACTTTCACCGAAGGCTCATGACATACCCAAAAGTCAGTCAACTTCTCGGACTTTCACCGAAGGCTCAAGACTTACCCATAGCGCAGTTGCCTTGTAGGACTTTTTATTCAGTCAACTTCTCGGACTTTCACCGAAGGCTCAAGACTTACCTAAACGTAGCGTAGTTGCTATCTAGGACTTTTCATTCAGTCAACTTCTTAGACTTTCACCGAAGGCTCAAGACTTACCTAAACGTATCATTAACTTTTCAAAAATTATTTTCCAATTTCCAAGTTTCAACATATATCAAGTTACATTTGCTAACAGCTTTTAATGTAAACAATATAATATGCATGATATTATAAACCATCAATAATATGCATTGTTAAAAATTATGTCGAATGCATTTGTTATAATCAAATTATATAAACATAACCATAAATCAATTGTCCATTTACAATTTCCATTATAAATCATGTATTTTTATTTTAAGTTCAATACTCAAAATAATGTCTTAATAGACTTTATATAAGCTATTAACAACAAACCCAAAGTAAAACCCCAACAAACTAACCCTCTTTACCTCAATTTGAATTTTACGCCCTTTGATATGAAGATCTGGCTCCCATGATCATCATACTAAAATTTTGCCTTGATCCGACGTCATCTCACCGTTGATCTATGTCACTATTTTTCATGATCAAAGACTAACCACACTATATAATTTCTCTCATTTCTCTCTCTTTTCTTTCTTCCTCCCGTGTCTCTCATTCTCTCTTTCTTTCTTCGTGCTCTATCTCCCTCTCCATCTATCCTTATATATACAATATAAATATTATTTTATTTATTATTTTATTAATTTATTTATTTATTTATTTATTTACATTTTTTTTTCTTCAACTTTTTCTTTCGGCCACTTTTACTTTCGGCGCAATAAAAAAAACAAAATACACTTTAGCCCCTCCAACTTTTAATTTCAATATATCATCTCAATTTAAATTTCCTCTTTATCTTTATCCCAAAAGTTATGAATTTTTCAATTTAAACCCAATTTAAAATACACTTAGGTCCACTAATCCACATGTGGCCTAATTAACTATACATGAATTCAATTATACCCAAATCCAAAATTATTCATATATATAAAGAAATTTTTATTTTATTTATTTATTTATTTTTTAAATCCTTACATAGACATTCTACGCAGTCACTTCGGATAGGACTATTACACGGAAGGTCGCCCCAAGAGGGATGGGACTCACCCTCTCGCCCGAAGTACTTTTGCCCCCTCGGATTGGGCATTGTCGCCACCACTGAACGAGATCTCCATGCGTCCGCAGGCAAAGTACTTCCGA
>BRYF01000019.1:1552500-1555000 GCA_030159135.1 Actinidia polygama
CAATGGCAAAGGAAATAAAAGCGAAGTAGAAACCGAATTTACTGACCTGGCTATACGTGTGGTAAAATTGGGTGGCTACCTCATCCAACTCCAACTTTCCCGCCATCTCCTTGTTGGTAGGAAGAAGGAAAGCTTAGGCCAAATGTTGGAGCTAGAACTACTTGGGTCCTACATAATGAAGGATGGGGGCCGAAGTTTACCCCCAATTATCCTCATCAACATGTCATCAAGAAGGGCACTCAGAATCCCCTTCCTTAGCTCCCCCTAATGATTCCTACATATTCCACCGAAGAGTCATCTCGGGAATGGCGAGATTCACCCTTTTCAACTACGACGTGGGGCACGTCGCCAACATTCTCCTCCCTCTCGTCATTGTCTCCCTTACTGGATGCCATTAGTTGCGGGGTTGGGGAGAAATACTTGAAAAATGTCTTGGAATTGAGGGTATTCTTGACCGAGTAGAATTCCCCCTATTTCAACCCCTTAACGACATCGTCTGACCTTTCCTTCTCAACCTCATTTAAGGAGGGTGCCTTGTTACAAAGATGATCTGAAAAACAAATCCAATATTTGAACAAGTAAAGAAAATGAACAATGGGCAACAAGGAGATAATACAAGCAAAAAATGCTACCTAGGTACTTCATAACCTTGAAACTCTTGGAACCCTAAGCTTCCAAGATAGTCCATGGGCGAACTCCTAGTCATCTCTTGAAACGAATAAGATTTTCTTCTTCCACCCCTTGATGTTGCTTGGGTACTCTCCTAGAATGGCGAGGTTGGGCTCACCTTGAAGTATAACCAGCCCCCCTCCAACATAAGATTTTTGAACAAGTTGGAGAAACTTCTAAACTCATTTAGGGAAAAGGCGAACCATTTTGATCACCACATCACCAATAAGCCGATCATACTTCGCCAAGCATTGGGACCTAGTTAGGCGGGGCAAATATTATAAAATTCTAAGATTCTCCTAAAGGTGGGATGGAATGGGAAGCGCATACCTACTGAGAAGGCAGCCTCGTAAAAGGCCACCTCGCTTGGGCGAGTTGACATAATGGTCTCGCCAGCTTCAAGGAGTCTCATTCGGACTCCCATTGGGAAAAGACACGACTCTGCAAGGTTGTTTAACTCTTCTTTGGTCATAATGTTGGTTTCCTTCTAAGGAGAAGACCTAGCATCCTCGATTGATTAAGGATCATCCTGGTCTTCCCCGGGTGGAAACGCGGGATATTCACTGATTTCGGTCCCCATAGTTAGGCAGTCTCCAAGGTGGTTAGAAACCCAAGAAGAGAGCAAATTTTCTAAGTCTTCTATAGTGATTTCACCAGACATAAACTAGAAAAGACCCCTAATCAGTACAAAGTGAAATGCTAGGATTGTGAATACTTAATAGGCGACTAAAGTCGGCGGGAAGCAAAGAGGGGTGAGATGGTTGGGGTTTACATCAGAGCTAGATAGATGAAATTCAAGACTCAAAAAGCAGAAAGTGGAACAGTGCGGAAGAGCAGCCTATTTATAGGGAGGATGAACAGTCAAGATCCAACGACGTTTTACTTTCCACGCACATTTTTCGGTCCACTGTATTTGAAAGGACGCACTCCTTGTCAATGGCTAACAAACATCACTCATGCGGGAAAGTCATCATTACATGCTTACCTTGCCTACTAGCAATTGTTTTGCCTACTAGCAATTTGTTCATCTGTTTCTACTCAATGATACCAAGTTGTTCTCCTCGCCATCATGAGTAGAAGGGCAATTGATGAGAAATGAATTTTTCACCTACTCAAATTAGCTACTCCAGAATAAGAAATTATTCAACCCAAGGTAATCATTTCATCACATTGTCCATGAGATGGCCATATCGCCAAAATCTAAGATGGTCATGTCACCAGTGGTCACCACTTAGCATCCCAAGTCACCAATACCTGATGCTCGGTAGTTAATGTCACCAATCTCTCCAAACCGAGGTAAAAGTGAACTCTAGTTAATCCATCTCCACCATAGTCTCCTATAATAGCGACATGACCTCCATAGGGAAAGTTTTACCGATTACACCGCTATTTCCAGCCACGGCTTCCTTCTGCGGTTGCCCTATGATTGCGCCGCGATCTCCTTATACATTTGTGAATTCTTCACTTATAAAGGCCACTTACCATTCTTAAGTAAGAGGTAACTACAATCGCGATTCTTAAGTCATTGCTATCTAATTTCTCGATTATACTTTGTATAAAATATTTCTGTCCTACGATCTCATTGCCACACCAGAGGGGTTTTGAGCAGCTTAACCCAATCGATAACATTTATCTCTCTACGCAGGTGACCAAGGTCGTCACCTTGAGCAATTCTGACTGTTAGTTGCTCGCCCCAGATTTCTACCTCAACATATATAAAACACTAAAAATAAAATTAATTAGAATAGTTTTTTGAATATAATCTATCTGAGACTTCATTTTAGACACTTCAGGTTTTTTTTTTATAGATGTCATTTAGTAGAAAATTATG
>BRYF01000019.1:1577500-1582500 GCA_030159135.1 Actinidia polygama
GACGGAATCTCGCAAGGCAAGAAGGTTTGAAGCTGGATTACGATGGAACATCAACAACAAGGTAGATATATTACGGTCGCCCACTCATTAGGAGGTTCTTCATGCAGCCCTAATTGCTGAAGGATCTTTGAATGAGATGTCTCAATTCTGGGAAAATAGAAAGAAAAGGTCAGGAGGAAATACAAGTAGAGCACTAAGTTTGAAACGACAGAGTTCGGGATCTTCAAGCGGGAATTCGTCAACCTCGCTGAGAATTACCGGGAATCTAGAAATCAATAGATCTAATAAAGCACCGACATGCCCGACTTGTCAGAGGAAGCATTGGGGCGAGTGTCGCATGGGAAGTAGAGCTTGTTATGGGTGTGGCCAAGAAGGGCACCAAATAAAAGATTGTCCAACGAGGAATAGAATTCAAGGAGCTGGAACATCGGCGTCAGCCTCAGTACAGCAACCTCAATCGGGAAGAAGAAACAATCAACCATGATAGGGTCGAGCATTTGCACTTGTACCAGGGAATACTCCAGCTACCACCTCAGTTGTGTCAGATATGCTTCCCATTTGTGGTCAACCTACACACGTCCTTATAGATTCTGGCTCCACCCATTCTTTTATTTCGAGTTATTTTGAGCAATATTTGACTGTCTTCCCAGTACCCCTAGAGTGTAAGTTATTAGTGTCATTATCCTCTAGGGATACTATGTCATGTGATAGAGTGTATAAGTCTTACGAAATTCATGTCAATAATGTACCCATGTTTGTAGACCTTATACCCTTGGAGATGCATGATTTCAACGTCATCCTAGGGATGGATTGGTTGTCTTCCTACCGTGCACTCATTGATTGCGAGCTTAAGCGAGTAGTGTTTCACTTGTTTGCTCATTCAGGATTAATCTTAGAAGGAGTTGGCGTTGTGCCTCTTCCTTATCTCATTTCTTCTATGAAAGCATATCGCTTGATTCAGAAAGGAAGTCAAGCATTCTTATGCAGTGTTGTCAACATGCATGTCTCCTCACCATCCTTAGAGGATATTCATATTGTCTGAGAGTTTCCAGATGTCTTTCCAGATGAGTTACCAGGTTCCTTAGTGGACCAAGAAATTGAGTTCTATATAGATCTAAATCCAAGTACTAGACCTATTTCCAAAGCCCCCTATCAAATGTCTCCTTAAGAGTTAAAAGAGTTGAAGGTTCAACTTCAAGATCTGTTGGAGAAAGAATTTATTCGCCCGAGCGTTTCACCGTGGGGTGCTCTTGTATTGTTTGTATGAAAGAAAGACGGAACGATGAGATTGTGCATATACTACCGAGAGTTGAATAAAGTAACCATTAAGAATAAGTACCCATTGCCAAGAGTAAACGATTTGTTTGATCAACTTCAAGGCGCCCAAGTGTTCTCTAAAATCGATCTAAGATCAGGTTATCACCAACTGAAAGTTAGAGCGAACGACGTAGAAAAGACAGCTTTCCGGACCAGATATGGCCATTATGAATTCCTCGTCATGCCGTTCAGAGTCACTAATGCGCCAGCAACATTCATGGACTTGATGAATCAGGTATTCAGACCCTTTCTTGATGAATTCATTATTTTTTCATTGACGATATTTTGGTGTATTCTAAAAGTTTTGCAGAACATGAACAACATTTGAGAAGTATTTTACAAACCTTACGGAGTAAGAAGTTGTATGCCAAACTAAAGAAGTGTGAGTTTTGGCTATCAAGCATGACGTTCCTTGGACACATCATCAGTGCAGATGGAGTGTCTCTTGATCCTCACAAAGTTGAAGCCATCGTGAATTGGACGAGACCAACGAATGTGACAAAAGTCAGGAGTTTCATGGGTTTAGCCAGGTACTATCGGAGATTTGTGAAAGATTTCTCCAAGATTGCAACACCTTTGAACCTTTGACACAACTTACGCGGAAGAATGTTCCATTTGAATGGAATGAGAAGCGAGAGAAAAGTTTTTAGATATTGAAGAAGCGATTAGTATCCGAACCGATTTTAGCATATCCTTCAGGAACCGATGGTTTTACAATTTATAGCGATGCCTCACATCGAGGGTTGGGATGCGTTTTGATGCAACATGGAAAAGTAATTGCCTACGCCTCAAGACAATTGAGACCACATGAAAAGAATTATCCGACCCACGACCTAGGGTTAGCCGCAGTAGTGTTCGCCTTGAAAATTTGGCGCTACTACCTATACGGAGTGACATGTGAAGTTTTCACCAGCCACAAGAGTTTGAAGTATCTTTTTACTCAGAAAGAACTGAATATGAGACAACGAAGATGGCTTGAATTAATAAAGAACTACAACATCCTTATCCAGTATCACTTTGGAAAAGCTAACGTTGTAGCCGACGCCTTAAGTCAAAAATCGACTGTTAATTTGGCATGCATTGTTACGTCACAAGTACCCTTATTCGTTGAGCTAGAGAGAGCCAAAATTGAAGTGGTTGCACCGGACACCAATATGATGCTTACTACCATGATTGCTCAACCGACGTTGATAGAAGTGATAAGATTACGACAACCAGAAGACCCCGTACTTGTGGAAGATCTATGAAGAGATGGAAGTAAATCCTATGCCTGACTTTACTTTGCAAGATGGAGCCTTAGATTCCAAGGCCGCTTGTGCGTGCCAGACATAGTCGAAGTGAAAAGACAAATGTTAGAAGAAGCCCACAATACGAAATTCACGATGCATCCAAGAGGAACGAAAATGTATAGAGACTTGAAGGAAACATTTTGGTAGCCGGGAATGAGGAAAGAGATAGCTGAGTTCGTGTCCCAATGTCTATCATGTCAACAAGTCAAAACTGAACATCAAAGACCGACGGGATTACTACAATCATTACCGATACCAGAATGGAAATGAAAACATATTACGATGGATTTCGTTGTTGTTTTACCAAACTCGCCACGAGGATGTAATGCTATTTGGGTCATTGTAGATCGTCTCACTAAGTCGGCACACTTCTTGCTAGTGAAGACCACGTATTCATTGTCAAAGTACGCTAACCTTTATATTGCAGAAATAATACGACTTCACGGAACACCAATCTCTATAGTGTCGGATCGAGAACCGAGGTTTACGTCGAAGTTTTAGAAAAGTTTACAACGAGCCTTAGGCACTGAACTTAATTTTTGCTTTCCATCCGCAGACAGACAAACAATCGGAGAGAACAATTCAGACCTTAGAGGATATGTTATGTTTATGTGTTCTTGACTTTCAAGGAAGTTGGGAAGCGCACTTGCCACTTATGGAGTTCGCTTACAACAATAGTTTTCATGCGAGCATCGGAATGGCTCCGTATGAAGTACTTTACGGAAGGAAATGTAGATCGCCCATATGTTGGACTGAAGTTGGAGAACGACAAATTTTAGGCCCAGAGATTGTACAACTCACAACCGATAAGATTAAAGTGATTCAACAGAGACTTCGAACCGCCCAAAGTCGCCAAAAGACCTATGCAGATGCTCAAAGACGAGTTAGAATTTGGAGAAGGTGACCATGTATTTATGAAAGTATCTCCTTCCAAGGGGATAAGTCATTTTGGCAAAAAAGGAAAAGTTAAAGCCGAGATACATACGACCGTTCTAAATTCTACAACGAATTGGAGCCGTCGCTTATCGTATTGCTCTTCCACCGAAGGTTTCGCATGTTCATAATGTTTTCATGTCTCAATGTTACGGAAATATATTCATGACCCTACGCATGTGATTAATCATCATCCTTTGGACGTAAGCGAGGGCTTGAGCTATGTTCAGAGATCGATCGAGATCGTGGATCGCCGAGACCAAGTTCTTAGAAATAAGGTCATTTCATTAGTACGAGTTCTATGGCAGAACCACACATGGGAGGAATCAACTTGGGAACGAGAAGACGAAATCAGAAAGCATTATCCATTTCTATTCGAGTGAGCGTTGTAATAAGTTGAGGTATGCTTGGTTCTATTCGCATTATCATTATTTCTATTTAACCTTCATTACCATTTTAAAAATTTCATTTACCCAAGCAATTCGGGAAAGGCCGACTTGGTTGGGATAGTACCAAACGGGAAAATCATATTGTAGGTTGCCCAAATTGAGAGGGCAGTTAAGGCAGTCGCAATGAAAGGTTAACCCCACAATCAGACGCATTGACAATCACAAGTTAGGTATACAATTACTCAGAGAATATTATTAGAGTGCGTAGCGGAAGTATGACATTAACCAAATTTGAGGACAAACTTTTATAAAGGAGGGGAGAATGTAACACCCCGAATCCTTAAACTCCATTAACTCTGTGAATAACGCCGTGAATGATAATCAAAGTAGATTATAGGAAGTTAGTAGTCAAATAAACCAAATGTAAGTTAGAATTTATCTAAAGCCTTAAGCTTGTAAATTTTGCCCAGTTTTCCTTTAGGCATTCGAACGCCCATATGGGAGTTCGAACGCCAAGGCTAAAAATCAGATTTCAAGCTCCCGCACGTTTCGAACTGTAAGCAGGGCGTTCAAACCCTGGTGAACCAAATTCCTTCTTAACGTTCGAACTGGCATTCAAACTCCAGTGTCAAAAATCCTTCTTAGCGTTCGAACGTAAAAAGGCGCATTCGAACCCCAACAGTAAAAGCAGAAAATAATAAAGGAACATGAAAGCAAAAATAGGCGAACCACATGGGATTATTTCCCAACCCAGCCTTCACAGCCACATATACCCCAGACATATACACACTTCACTCCCAACCACACACACACATTCACGTATAGAAAGAGAGAGAAGAGAAGAGAAGAAAAGAGAAGAAAGAAGGAATGGAAGAAATAGGAGAGCGAGAGTGGGACTTTGGAGCTCAACTTAAGCTAGGGAGCCATTTTTGGAAGCTCAAGGAAGCATTTGAAAGAGGTAGGACTTCAAAACCTCAATTTTTGTTAAGTTAAAGTCTTAACTTTAAATTCTAGATCTAGCATGCTAGGATTCAAATTAATGGTTAAATTTGAATTATGTAAGTCTCTTTAG
>BRYF01000019.1:1605000-1610000 GCA_030159135.1 Actinidia polygama
GAGAGGGCTCCGAGTGTCACCATACATGCATATTCTGAACATACTTTGCTTTTCAATAAATATATCACATATCCATCGATTTCAATACATAATATAATAACATTTACATACTTTAGAAGATATGGCATTTATATCTTAACATATTCATTTTATGCATTGAAAGCATAGAAAACACTTGTATATACATAATATGCATTGAAAATTATTTTGAAAATACATAAGTTTTATCCATGTCATTGTGTTACTCACCTAATTTTTCTTATCTAGGCTCTACGCTCCGCGTTCCTACATATAAGGATACAACAAATCAATTTACTTTAAGGAAAAAAGCTAAAACTAATTCAATTTAGGCTTAGCGTTCGAACGTTGGAATTGGCGTTCGAACTCTAAGGCTAAAATGGCTGACCATTTGAACGCTCAAAAGTGTTCTTCAAGTGGCGTTCGAACGCCTAAGCAAAATTTTCAGACCGTTCGAATGCTGTTCTTGGGCGTTCGAACGCTCACTGGGTGAAACCGTAGGAACAATAACCGGTCTCTAACAATTCCTCCAAATCTTTCCCAATACAACTCAAATCACTCCAATAGTCCTAGGGTGTGAAGAAGGACTCAAGGAGGTTACAATATCTCAAATTTACCTTTTAAAAGTGACCCTAACATACTAGATCTTTCTAAAAGAAAGCTAATAGAGATCATACACATCCACGAGAAAGAGATCTTGAAGAACTCAAAGTTATCGGTGTTCAAAAAGCCAAGAAATCAACGAAATACATTATGGCTAGAAGTGTCGACACCAGTGTCAGCACCAAATGTCAGTTGCCAAAGGAACTAATTTTGGAGAAAGAAGTGTCGACACCAGCATCGACACCAAATGTCAGTGGTCAAAGGAAGTAATTTTGGAGGAAGAAGTGTCGACAGCATCATCGACACCAAATGTCAGTAGACTAAGGAAGTATTTCTAAAGGAAGAAGCGTCGACACCAAATGTCAGTAGTCCAACCCAAAATTTCATAAAGAGAAGTGTTAACACCAACATCAGCACCAAATGTAAGTAGCCAAACTCAGAATCTTGGAACAAGAAGTGTTGACACCAGCATCAACACCAAAAGTCAGTAGGCAAAATCAAAATTCTATAATAAGAAGTGTCGACACCAGTATCAGCATCTGGAGACAGTTTCATCTGAAAAATGAGGGCTTGAAGTGTCGACACCTCGTAAGTGTCGACACCTTGGAAATGTCGACACCTAACGGTAATATTTTTGAACGCAAAGTTTGTTGAAACAACATTAAATAATCCACTACCACCATCAACGGTTCATTATTCATCAAACCATTAAATACAAGTCTCCAAGGGCATTTAAAGAGATACAAGACACATCCTAAAGTATTGATTGATTATCTACAAAGCTCAAAAGTCAAGTTTTCTTGAATATTCTTTTTGTCTTCAATAGTTGCCATTGATTGTGTGATTCCACTCATATCTACTCTATTGAGAGAGTTTGTTTCCATCTTGTAATACCTTCATCTACCCATCCTTGAAAGTTTTGAGTATAGCTTGGGGAAAAATACTTGGTGAGAGTTTTTGAGTGTTTTTCTTGTAAAAAGCCAAACACTTAAGAGTTTGAGTATTTTCTCTTGTAAGTAAAATACTAGAAAGTTTGAGTGGAGCTTGGACAAAAGCACTTGATGTAAAAGTGAGTTGAGCACTTAAAAATCAGCCCCCATATTGTAGTTGCGGATTATAAATAGTGGAAGAAGATCTTGCAGAGGTCTTGGAAGGACGTAGATCACGAGTTGTGATCGAACCTCGATAAATCTTGGTGTGCACTTTTTTATTTTCGTTATTAATTTACCATTGCATTTATTATATTGAGAACACACATATATTTGTTAGTATTGTGATTAGATTAATTTTTAATTAATTTTAAATTGCTAATTAAGATTTAAAAATCTAATTCACCCCCTTCCCCTCTTGGGTTGCCTATTGGACCAACATGAACTCCAACTTTGTACTTGAATGTACTTGTAATCCAAGCTGCTCTGTACTTGAATGTATCTGGAATCAAGTAAAACTTGTTTTGCATCTCGCTCGTGCTTTACTTTTTGTCTAAGAATTTATTTTCTTCTGAATGTTGTCCATTTCGTGAGTTTGAGCTTAGTTGACTTCGATTTCTCCTTATTTGCTCAAACAACACCATTGGGATAGAGTTTGAAGCTCTTTTCAACCTCAGCTAACTTATCCCTAATTTTTCTTTTTTCTTTTTGCCAAGTATTTTGACATTTGTTGGGACAAAGCTCGGACCTAGCATGCAGCTCGACTAACTCTTCCCTGAATTTTACAAAGTATTTCTTATCAAAAATTGGTGGCCTCGGCTTGGCCATTGCATTGCGGGTAACTTGGCTTTGTAAAATTTGATCTTCAGTTGGTCAAACAAGTCTTTAACCTTCTTCCCAATAAACTGGATTCCATTGTCTAATACGAAAGCTCTAGGGATGCCGAACCTAGACAAAATATTTTTGTGAATAAATCCGACCACATCCATCTCCCTGATTTGGGCCAATGGTTCGACTTTTACCCATTTCGTAAAGTAATTAGTTGCGGCTAACAAAAACTTCTTGTTCCCGGGAGCTCGGGGCAAGACCCCCATGATATCCATTCTCCATTGAGCAAAGGGCCATGAACTAGTGAGAGGGGTCAAGTCCCTCGCCAGTTGATGAATCAAGGGGGGAAAAGCTGTCACTTAGTGCACTTTCGGACTTACAGTTGGGCATCTTTCTGCATGTATGGCCACCAATATCCTTGGGTAAGAGCTCGATGTGCCAATGATCTTCCTCCAGAGTGTAGCCCGCACATTTCTTCATGAATCTCAAAAAGTACATCTTTAACTTGGCTCGGGTGGACACACAACAAGTAAGGTCCTAGATAAGATCTTTTGTACATGTCCCTAGTTGGGGAAATATGTGAAGCTCGGTGACCTTCATAATTGGCTTTGTTGTTCGTTGCAGGGAAGTTTAATTTGAGGTAGTGTTCAAAAATTTCTCTTTCTGGCCTTTTCAATACTACTCCTTCCTATGCACCCAAGTTATTTCTTGCTCCATCAACAAACATCTTCCAATCCAAGGTGGGATCGATCTGTGGTGGTTCTTAAATAACCTATGGATCTCTGGATGTCTCGAACAACCTCGGGAATCTCGGGAACTGGTTGGATTTTGGAGGATCCTGCATATGGGTTCTCCCCTTCTCTGTGTGTAGAGGCAAGGCAAGTTTGCTTTGGACTCACTACTTGGGGTGAGAACTCTGCCACAAAATCAACTAGGACTTGTCCTTTTATCGTTGCCCTCGGTAGAAATTTTACATTTCAATATTCGAGCTCGACAACCCATTTGGAAAGTCGGCCAGATAAATCTGCCTTTGATAAAATATTTTTGAGCAAAAAATTAGTATATACAGCGATGGGGTGTGCTTGAAAATAGTGCATGAGTTTCTGCAAAGTTAGGACCAAAGCTAGAATGAGTTTCTCTAGCGGCAAGTACCTTGCTTGGCAATCCGTGAACGTCTTGCTAACAAAGTAGATTGGGTGCTGCTCTTGATTACCTCTCTTAACAAGACCAAACTAACGATATGCTCAGAGATAGCTAAGTAAATGTAGATTAGCTCTCCCTCATCCGTCGTGGAAAGAAGCGGTATTTCAGTTAAGTACTTTTTAAACTGTTGGAGTGCGTGCTCGCATTCCTCATTCCATAAAAATTGTGTTTTTGCGAAGGAGTTTAAAAAAGGGACGACATTTTTCTAAGGACTTACTGATGAATCTATTCAGTGTTGCTGCCATCCCGGTCAGTTTTTGAACTTCTTTCACATTTCTTGGGCTAACGAGATTGTTAATTGTCGTAATTTGCTATGGGTTCGCCTTGATTCCTCATCTCGTTACCAAGTGTCCCAAGAATTTTCCCGAGCTCACCCTAAATGCGCACTTCGCTGCGTTCAGTCTCATCTTGTGTTTTTTAAGGATTGCAAACACCTCGGTCAAATCCCTGTTGTGGTCTGGTTCTTCTTTGCTCTTGACCACCATATCGTTATTGCATTTGCCTCTTTCAATTTTTTTCTTCCTCTATCACTGCATCAACTTGCACGGGAGCGGATCTCCTTCCCCTCTGTTTCACTGGTCGTGCATCGAGTAGAACATTTAGCTCATGTCTGATGAAATTTGGATCAATCTCAAGCATCTCGTAAGGTGTCCATGTGAAGGCCTCGACATTAGCTTGGCTCATCCAATTTGTAGATAATCAAGTCTTCTACAACCTTAGTCTCGGGGTCCCTCTCAACGTCCTCCAATACTTCATGCTCTTGTTCGATTAGTTGCACCTCTTTCATAGCAGCCTTTGTGGAGACTATAGTAAGGTAACACTATTTGGCTGCCACTTGGTCTCCATAGAGGGTCTCTTCTCCTCGTGGGTGGCAAACTTGATGATCTAGTGGAAGGTGGAAGCCACCCTTTCATTTTGTGCAGCCAATCTCGGCCAACGATTGCATTATATGGGGAAGGAATGTCCACAACAACAAACGCTGTTACTAGCTCTTGGGATCCAGCTTAGACTTTGAGAGTCACAGTTCCCAAGGGTCAGTGAGACTGAGCATTGAATCCAACCAGGGGAGCTCGAGTTGGCTTCGAGTCTGCCTATGAAAGCTTAAGCTGTTTAAACAAATTATAATACATTACCTCGACTGAGCTTCCCGTATCCACCAAGATCCTCTTAACGTCGTATTTATTCATTCTGAGCTTGATGACCAAAGGGTCTGAATAGGGGTGTTGCACCCTCTCTAAGTCGGCTTTGGTGAATGTGATGCTCCCTAATTCGGATATTGCTTGCCTCGGCTTTTTAGCCGATGATTGGATCGAGAAAACCTTATGCATTTCTTTTATCATTCTAATCTCTCCTCGGATCCTACTCTCAAGGGCAAATCCTCCTTTTTGTCCAAGACTTTGTCTTCCTCGTCGTCACCTA
>BRYF01000019.1:1627500-1635000 GCA_030159135.1 Actinidia polygama
ATAATAAGACTTAAAGAAATAAAGAAGAAAAAATTTAGAATTTACCTTAGGAGAATAATATCGGCATCGCTACTTTCCTTTCCTTTCTTTTCCTTTTCTTTCTTTTCCTCTCAAGTCTCTGTTTCATTATGACTTTGTTTTCAAACAAAAAACAAAGGAATAGAAAAGTTGAGGCGGCCATGTGCGAGTCATCTCGTACGTGTCAATTTATTTTATAAAATTGTACTTTAGCCCCTTTAACTTTCAAGTAATTACGTTATTTAAATATAATTTTTAACTTTTTCTCAAAAGTTATAAATCTCTCAATTTAATCCCAAAATATAGTAATCCACTTAATTTAATTCCAACGTGTCTCCACGTGTCTCTCATGCACGCACCCGTGTGTCCACAACGTGTCGTATTATTGTGTTCTATTTTATACTTAAATAAAATTTAATTCAATTACTAATTTAATATTTATTTTCGCGGATTGGGGTATTACAGTTTTCTGACTCGAAAGCTCTGAGGATGCCGAACTTGGAGAAGATGCTTTTGCGAATATATCTGATTACATCCACCTCTTTGATTTAGGCTAGTAGTTCGGCCTCCACATATTTTGTGAAGTAGTTTGTTGCTACCAGTAAAAACTTCTTATTCCTTGGAACTTGGGGCAAGACTCCTACAATGTCCATTCCCCATTGGGCAAAGGACCATGGACTAGTGAGAAAAGGCAGGTCTCTAGTTGGTTGATGAATGAGTGGGGAAAAGAGTTGACATTTTGTACACTTGCGGGTATACACTAGGGCATCTTTTTGCATGAAAGGCCACCAGTATACTTGAGTCAGAGCTCGGTGGGTGAATGATCTTCCCCCAGAGTGTAGTCCACAAATGCCTTCATGAATCTCAAACAACACATCTTCGACCAAGCTCAGGTGAACACACAAAAGATAGGGTCCTGAGTAAGATCTTTTATATAGATCTCTAATGGGTGAGATCCAAAATCACATCACCTTTACTCGGAGTTTATGTGTTTCCCTCTTGTCTTAAGGCATTTTGTGATGATTCAATAAGTTCACTATTTGGTCCGTCCAACTCGATCATATCTTAGTATTCGCCAGAATAGTTTCTCAACAGAATTCGTTGATAGGGACCGAGATTAAATCCACTACAATGGTTCCTCCAGCTTTTCCTTCAAAGACTGAGGCTAATCATGCCAATGCGTTTGCATGTGCATTCAGATACCTTCTAACTTTTTTGATCTTGATTGCTCTGAATTCAGTGAGGAGGGTCTTCGCAATTGCTAAGTATTTAGCCATCTTGGCTCTCTGAGCTTCGAATTTTCCCGTGACCTGGTTAACCATCAGTTTGGAATCACTAAAGATATGGAGCTCAGGAACCTTTAGCTTGCTGGAAGACCTAAGTCCAACAATGAAAACCTTGTACTCAACCTCGTTATTTGTTGTAGGAAATTCAGCCTAAGGTAGTGCTCAAAAATTACCCCTTCGAAACTTTTTAGAACAACCCCTTCCCCTAGACTATTTTTTGGTCTGTCAACAAATATTTTCCAAGCCGAGGAAAAATCAATTTAAGGTAGTTCTATGTTAACCTTGAGACCCTCAGTGATATCCCCAATTGTGGTTACTTCTTCAACCTGAAGTGGTTTTTTGATAACCTTGGGACTCTCATGTGTTGTTTTGGTCTCAGGTAATGTTCTCGTCGAGCTCTCTTCCTCTTTATGTGTAGGATTTGGACTCACAGTTTGGGGTGAGAATTTGATGAATCAGTTTAGTGCTTCCGCTAGTCTAGTTAATTTTTTAACTTCCTTTACAGACTTAGGGTTGACAAGGTCATTGATCGGAAAAATTTACTCCGGATTTGCCTTGATTCCTTGCTAAGTTACCAAGTGACCTAGGAATTTGCTCGAACTCACTCCGAAGGCACACTTGGATGCGTTCAATCGAAGATTGTGTTCCTTAAGTATGGCAAATACCTCTGTGAGGTTCTTCAAATGGTCTAACTCTTTCTTTCTTTTGACCACCATGTCATCAATGTAAGTATCTATGATTTTACCCATAATTGGTTTGAACATCTTGATGATCATCCTCTGATATGTGGCTCCGATGTTTTTTATCCCGAATGGCATGACCTTATAACAGAATATGTCGCGGGGGTGATAACCTCGATATGCATCCAAGAATCTCATCCGGACATGACGTGAGGTAGAATCCAGTAGTTGATAGATTTTTGGCAAAGGAAAATAGTTTTTTGGGCAAGCTCAGTTGAGGCTTGTGAAGTCAACTTAGACTCTTCAATTGCCAATTTTCTTTTTTACCACGACTATATTGGATAACTATCTTGGGTAAAGAATCTTTGTGATTGCACTTTCTACTTTCGTTTCTCAATCTCCTCAATCACCGCATCCACATACTCAGTTGCGGACTTTCTTTCCTGCGGTTTTACTGGGCGGGTCTCAAGAAGGACATTTACTTAATGTTTGATGAAGCTGGGGTCAAACCCTGGCATCTCGTATGGAGTCCATGTGAAGACCTCGATTTAGCTATTAGGAACTAAATAAGCTTGGTTCTCTCTCATTCTTTTAGGTTTGCACTAGTGAGAAAGAAATGATCCGAGCTTGGCTTATCAAGTTCATAGAGTATCAAATCTTCCACAATTTTGGCTTCGGGATTTCTTCCAACATCTTCTAGAACCTCGTGCTCTTCTTTGACAAGTTGCACCTATTTCATGGCTGCTTTAGTGGAGGCCGTTGCAAGATAGCATTGTTTAGTGGCTACTTGATCTCCATAAAGGGTTTCCTCCCCTCGGGGGGTGCCAAACTTAATGACCTGGTACAACGTAGAAGCAACTCCCTTCATCCTTTGTAACAAGTCTCGGTCAACAATTGTGTTATAGGGGCAGGGGATCTCTTCCACAATAAACTCTATCACTAACTCTCGAGAACCAGCTTGCACATTGAGCATAACAGTTTCCAAGGGCCAATGAGATTAAGTGTTGAACCCAACTAAGGAAGCTCGGGCAGGTTTTAAATCTTTTTTTGGACAAATGAATTTGTTTAAACTTATCAAAGTACACCACCTCAATTGAACGACCGGTGTCCACTAGGATTATGTTGACGTCATAATTATTAATTCGCAGCTGGATGACCAAAATATCATTATGGGGGTGTTGGACCCGCTCTAGATTAGCTTTGGTGAAGGTGATGCTACTTGGCTCAGATTGATATCGTCCTAACTTATTGACGGCTGACTGGATCAAGAGAACCTCGTGCATTTTTCGGACAATGAGTATCTCCCCTCGGATTTTATTCACGAGATCAGGGTGGTGTGGTCCCCACCCCCCAATCATGTGAATAGTTCCTAAAGGAAGGTCTTCTTTCATGGCATCTTCCATTTCTTTATTGCCTCGGTCAAACCTAGGATTTGGTCTACTTGTGTTTTTCCTTGATCAACAAGTTCTTTTAGATGACCGTCCCGAATTAGTTTATCAAGAAAAATCTTCAAAGCCTGGAAGTTCTCAATTTTGTGTCCTTTCTCCTCATAAAAGGAACACTTCCACCGCTGGTTGCACTTCTTGGGATCACCTCCCATGGGGGTGGGTTTCCTGAAGTATGGCTTGTCCCAAATCCGAGTGAGGAGTTTGTAAATTAGTTCCTTAAAAACCATTTTAATCCCCTACCTCACTCGACATTTATAATCAGTCGAGCTTTCCTTTCATTGTTTGAATAGCGCCTCACCTCGGGGCATTGATCCCTTAGCTCGCTTTGCTTTCTGGACGTCATCCTCTAGCCGAGCAAACATTTTGACCCAAGACATAAGGTCCCAAAGGTAAGCTGGAGGGTTGAGCATCAAGTCTTCCCAAAGCTTTTCTCCCAAAGTCACTCCGAGCTTGTAACTGACCATTGTTAACTCCTCAGAACACTCTTATATCTCATTGTACACCTTCCAATAACATTTACTATAATTGCAGAGCGATTCATTCCTGTCTTTCCGAAGTGTTAGAAGAGAACTAACACCCTTTGGTGCTTGGGTGTTGATAACTAACTGAGCCACAAATGACTCGGCAAGTCAATGGAAGCTTTCGATGGATCCTATTGGTAGCTTGTCAAATCACTTCAGCCCAAGGTCCCCCAGACTGGATAGGAATACCCTACACATGAGTTTGTCAATGTGATTCTAGAGGGCCATCATCTGTCTAATGTGGCTGACATGGGATCTCGGGTCAAATTTCCCATAAAGTGTAAACTTTGGTAGCGTAAATTTTTTTAGGGAGATCCATTCTCTCGATTTCTAGAGAGAATGGGGTTTGATACCTCAGGATTGATTCTTTTGATACGGACCTGGTTGTATGGGCTATTGGCCTTGCCCAGATGACGATTTTGATTGGCGCTACTATTTGGTTGAACAACTTTGCACGCAAATCACCTTCTTGGTTCCTCTTGGCATTGATCATTTTGCGAAGGGCCACGCCAAGATGAACTCATCTCGGTGATACCCTTCGCTTACTCGATGCCATAGATTTGCTATTACCTCGACTTTCCAAGTCAACATGGGACTCGTGTTGGTTCCTTTTTCGTCCTCCCCGAGGTGGGTCTCTTAGCTTTTAGAGATTCCCTCGGAAGGACCTTGTTTAGCCAATTGTGTGGGCTTCATTAATTTGTGGTCAACCAAGATTTGTGTCATCTCGATCAGCTAGGTTTGCAAACGTTTGATGGTAATGTCTCGGCTATCTACTCCCTTAGGAAATAACTAACCTGGCCTCTGCCTAAAGGTGGCCTTGGTCATCCTCTAAGCATTGGCCAGTAGTTTAGACCCTTTATCACCAGGAGTCTTAGATGCATGAAGGGGCTCTCATTGGGTTTCGCAGCTTTCGAAACAATTATTACTTTGTGATGCCATCAGGTCTTGCTTTGATTATGTCTATAATTGATTTCCCATAGACAACGCCAATTGTGGGGCGTAGTGTTCGAGGAATGGATGAGAGAAAATCGAAGATTGACACCTGAGGTGGATCGGTGGTGGTTGAGGGAGCTTGTAAGGTTTCCAAAAAAAAATAAAATAAAATAAAATTTTCTTTATATATATGAATAATTTTGAATTTGGGTATAATTGAATTCATGTATAGTTAATTAGGTCACATGTGGATTAGTGGACCTAAGTGTATTTTAAATTGGGATTCAATTGAAAGATTCATAACGTTTAGAATAAAATTGAAGAAGATAATTAAGTTGAAGGGGTTGAGTGTAATTTAGGTATAATGGGGGACAAATTGAATTGTCTTTCGGCGAAAGAAGGAAAAGAGAAAAGAAAAAGAGAAAAAAAAAGAAAAATAAAAAAAAGAATAATAAAATAATAATAATAATAATTAAAGATAATTATATATGTATATATAAGAAGGGAAGTGGAGAGGAGATAATCGGAAGGAGGTAGTGAGAGAAAGCACGCCAGAAAGAAAAGAGAGAGAGAGAGAGAAATGAGAGAAATTATATAGTGTGGTTAGTCTTTAATCATGAAAAATAGTGACATAGATCAACGGTGAGATGATGTCAGATCAAGGCAAAATTTTAGTATGATGATCATGGGAGCCAGATCTTCATATCAAAGGGTGTAAAATTCAAATTGAGCTAAAGGGGGTTAGTTTGTTAGGGTTTTACTTTGGGTTTGTTGTTAATAGCTTATATAAAGTCTATTAAAACATTATTTTGAGTATTGAACTTGAAATAAAAATACATGGTTTATAATGGGAATTGTAAATGGACAATTGATTTATAGTTATGTGTATGTAATTTATTTATAACAAATGCATTCGACATAATTTTTAATAATGCATATTATTGATGGTTTATAATATCATGCATATTATATTATTTATATTAAAAGCTGTTAGCAAATGTAACTTGATATATGTTGAAACTTGGAAATTGAAAAATAGTTTTGGAAAGTTAATGATACGTTTGGGTAAGTCTTGAGCCTTCGGTGAAAGTCCGAGAAGTTGACTGAATGAAAAGTCCTAGATGGCAACTGCGCTACGTTTGGGTAAGTCTTGAGCCTTCGGTGAAAGTCCGAGAAGTTGACTGAATGAAAAGTCCTAGATGGCAACTGCGCTACGTTTGGGTAAGCTTGAGCCTTCGGTGAAAGTCCGAGAAGTTGACTGACTTTTGGGTAAGTCTTGAGCCTTCGGTGAAAGTCCGAGAAGTTGACTGACTTTTGGGTATGTCATGAGCCTTCGATGAAAGTCCGAGAATTTGACTGATGGTTATGTAAGAGTTTGCTTTTTGAGAAAATTTGGAGACGTTGAAATCATTGATTTAAAAAAAAATCATAAATTGGATTATTGCTTTTGAGAAAAGCAAGAAAATTTAAAAAATTATTGGATAATTGTTTTTTGAGAAAAGTCGGAAATTTGAGAACTTGTTGATTTGAGAAATCATAGATTGAAAATCAAAAGTATATTTTGATATGGATGAAAACATATTTTATTGCATCATGTTTTCATTATATGATTATGTATCATGGTTTTGGCTTAAAACATCAAGGCCATTGTTAAATCTTTTCAAGGTAACTCATCTTTACTATAAAATGAATTTCAAGTACCGAGGGTTACCTTGAATCGTAAGACATGAGGATGCCAGTTATATATTTCACTTTGAAAATACATGTTGAGATGTATTTTGGAAATTGTAATATTATTTTGACTTTGTGTGGATATTGTTTTGGGGATATCATTTGTTTTGTATTTAATAGCTTATGAAGAGCTTGGTTCTACTTGAGAGATAGACGTATTGTACTCTGATGAAATGACAAGTATATTTGTCATATTATTCCGCAATTGAGTTGTTTGCTTACGTGATCGGGTCTTGGTTTGACCGTGGCGTGACAACATGGTATCAGAGCTCTAGGTTCGAATACCTAAGAGCCGTGGGGTGGTTAAGCCACAATTATTTCAGTGTCTAGTTATTAAGGAATAACGTGAGTGTTATACATGTGATTGAGATAACATGTACGGTGCTCTAGGTTCAACACCTATGAGTTGTAGGTGGTTAGACCACAGTTGTTTTGGGGTCTAAGTGTTAATGAGTAACGTGAGTGTGCTGTTTATGTAATAAGAATAACATGAACATACATGATTTACATGATTTCTTGTTATTCATTTTCGTATGATGTAGCAAGGTTTTGATTTAATCATAATAAGTATGATTATCTTATTATTTTTTTGTGGCATTGTGTAGAACATGCCACCGCGTCAAGCGAAAGGTCGTGCGAAGTCACTTACGGGAGCGCGCGGGACTCGAGTAGCATGCGGGGCTCGTGGAGTTCGTGATGAGATAGATGACGATAATCACCAAGAGTCGGTGATGGGAGGAGGAGCCAGTGTTTCTGGAGGTAGTGCGGGAAATGTGAGAGATGCTCCACCGGCAGTGGTTGGGGGAGCGGAGTTCATGCAAGGTGTCTTCACCGCTATTGAGCAAGTGGTGAGGAATACCGTGCAAACGATGCAAGTGCCTAT